>NC_069495.1:17373493-17528798 GCF_026875155.1 Cherax quadricarinatus | reverse complement strand
AAATTTTGGGGAAACCCTGAGACAAGTCTCAAGGGGGGCCGGGCGACCCTAAAAGGGTTTAAAATTTTTTGGGTTTGAATTCTCCAGGTCTACCATCCTTAAACCCTGAAAACTTCTCCTTAAATTTGTCAAACGGCAGCCTCACCTGCCTTATCACACTGTGAATGTCACTACGCTTCTTAACCCTTTCAGGGTCCGTCCCGTAATCTAGGGCTTTATGTTCAGGGTCCAAACCGTAGATCTACGCCATGAGCTCAGCTCACTCTGATAAACTGTGAGTGGTACATTTGGGCCTAGATATGAGAGAATACATCAATGTGGTATGTGTGCACCACATAAAACAGATCCTAGCAGCACACTGAGTATAATGAGAGAAAAAAAATTAAAAATCATGATTTTTCGTTTAAAAACCCAGCAAATTTGCAGTGTTTTTTCGTATGTTTTTTATAGTTTATTTGCGATTTCTTGGTCTCATTTGATAGAATGGAAGACATATTACAGAAATAGAGATGATTTTGTTTGGGTTTTTTAGCACTGGAAATGGCTTGAAACTGAGCTCAAAGTAGCAGAAATGTTAAATTTTTTTGCCGATATCAAGAGTAAACAAACGACCTCACACGTCTAATACACGTCACTGGTGGGTCTAATATACATTCACAAATATGGTGATGATATATATACAATTATTACAGTATTGCAAACAGTAATCTTCTATTTTTGGTGTGAATAAAAATTCATTATGTTAAAATAAAAAATTAAAATGGAATTTATTTGTAAAGCCTCAAAACATAACTAATGAACAGAGGAAATTTTTAGTTTAGTGCCCAGGAATGCTACATTTTTTCATTCTGGCCCCTATTTTGAAATTGGAATTTTTTGAACCTTTGTTTTAAAAATTGGCCAAATTAACAATTTCCGATCATTTTATTTTGTAGTTGAAACAGTTGACTTGGCGATTTCTTGTGCTCAATCGATAGAATAGAAGTATTACTAGTGAAATAGCTAAGAATTTGGTTGATTGGAATAAGTAATTGGCCTAAAATGGGAGTCAAAGTCGGCAAAATCGCCAAATCGTAAATATCGCTGACACATCAAAATTTGCGAGAGCATATTTCGTCAATTTTCCACCAATTTCGTACTTTTTGTTTTATTCCCTTTCACAAAAAGATTCTTTTCGATTTTCATAAGAAAAAAATAACAAATTTTTTTTTTGAAAATCTTGGACACTGGTGCGTGACTCCAGATTTGGGCCTTGGACCCTGAAAGGGTTAAATCTCTCAAACCAACTTTTGCTGGCCTTAAAATCACAAGCATCACCACTTGTTGCAGGCATTTTTTTTACGAGATCATCATGCAACTTCCTTGCCTTTTCACGTATTATCGACTGTTTTTCGGTAATCCACACCAACAATAACCTCTCCACTTCTTCGAGGATTTGTGATCTCCTTTTTGTCAGCATATCTACCCCTTTTGCAACAACAGCACACTTTATTTCCTTTCCTTTCGCCATGATCGAAGTGATGGTTGAATGGGGTTTGCCATACATCCTGGCAAGCTCTGTAACACGCACTCCACTCTCATATTTTTTCAATGATTTCCTAATTGAATTCGATCGTGTTCCTCACTTTCTTTACCGAAGGCTTGCACTAGCTTTCCTTGGACACATGGTGACTTATTTAGCAGTTGCAATCACTTAAAAAAAAGCAATAGATTATTACGTATGAACCCGCAGGGTGATGGTCACGTGTTGGTAAACAATAGTACACTGAGCGTGAATGGCGTGGGAGACTGGCTTTGTGTGTGCGGTGACAGGCGGACGGGTACCGGACAGTTGCCGAATCACGAGTCTAATCACGAACCACGAGGCTAAATTTTGCTGAAAAAACTTGCCGAAAGTCAGATTTCATGAAAGTCGATGCCGCCGAAACTTGAGGGTCCACTGTATATAGTAAAAAAAATGTAGATCTTCTCCTTTTTTTTTTTACATTTGAAAACATGTAAAAAAACTTTGATTTACTTTTTTTTTTTTGTTATATTTGAAAATATGTAAAAAAAAACGTAGATCTACTTTTGGAGCACTACACATGTGAACGTAAATCTGTTTGGACAGTTTAAGGGTTAAAAAATGTGTTTTTGTGGGTCTGGAACAAATTAATTTTATTTACATTATTTCTTATGGGAAATATTGCTTTGCCTTTCAGCCGTTTCGCGTTTAGGCCTAGCTCCTGGAACAGATTATGGCTGAAACCCAGGGTTTCACTGTATTTTGTCCTGCCTCCTGAGAGCAGGAATTCCCCTGGAACGAATTAATGGCATTTCATTTAATTTAAATGAGGAAAATTGATTCATATACAGTGGACCCCCGCATAACGATTACCTCCAAATGCGACCAATTATGTAAGCGTATTTATGTAAGTGCGTATGTACGTGTATGTTTGGGGGTCTGAAATGGACTAATCTACTTCACAATATTCCTTATGGGAACAAATTCGGTCAGTACTGGCACCTGAACATACTTATGGAGTGAAAAAATATCGTTAACCGGGGGTCCACTGTACGAGCTTGGTCACAGGACAGATTAAACTCGTAAGTCGAGGTTCCACTGTACATGAGAATAAGAATACTTAGTTATATTATATTGGAGGTATTCAGAAATTCAATAAAAAATTCTAATTAGTGATACTTTATTAAGGACGAAACTAGGTACCTGAGTTGAAGAGAAAGAAATAAAATATTATTACAGTATATTTTAGAAGTGTGTCTCCTGTAATATGTTGAGTGAGAAAGTGAGGGTTACTGGGAGCTGGGAATATATTACCCTGCTGTATCTCACATAATTCAAATTATAGTGTGTATCTTTTTCTCCATTTTTATTTTGTGTGCATCTACTTCATTATTACTGTATGGTAAACCTGCTGGGGGCCATTCAATGGCTGGGAAATGAAGGGTAATGAGGCTTAATCCATGGAAAAGAAGGGTAGCTGCAATGCCTGGGATCAAAAGCTCTTCACTAGCATTAAGGCAATCCCTGGAAGGGTGTATGCTTTTATAGCCTTGTGTTACCATAAAGAATAAAAAGACACAATACCGTGACTGGAACACTGCACATATAATCCATACATAGGAGAGTGAAACTTATGACAACATTTTGGTCCAACTTGAATCATTAACTAGTCACACACAAGTATGAAGGGAAAGGAGCCAGAACACATACAAGATGGAGACAGGGACACGAGTAGTGTAACAAGTGTAACTTTCACTTATGAGTTTAACCCGTAAACGGTCCAATCATATAGATACATTCACTACCCCAATGCCCCGAATATTTTGAAAAATAAAAAAAATCGTTTTTTTTAATGAAAATAAAGAGCACATTTTTCTAAGTGTTATAGGATAAAAAAAAAAATAGGGTCAGTACTTACAGAGATATGAGGCCGAGAAGTTGGCGCTGGATGCTCACGTGACAGCAACATCGAGTCTTGCCGCTTGCAGAACTGCTGCCAATGTACCTTTTTTTCTATTTTTCGTATTATTTTATATAATTTTTATGTTCTGATAATTGCAATTTATAGTGGTTCTTGTCATTTCATAACCAATCTTTATTCTGACACTAGTATTATGTGCTGAAATTGTACTCAAATTGCCACAAACACACTGACAGGTGGACATTTACACCTGCCTTGGCCATTTCCTATTGTCTTGTAATATATACAAAGTAATTATAGGTCCCAACAATGTTTTGGATATGTGGAAGTCTATAATAATAATAATAATAATAATAATAATAATAATAATAATAATAATAATAATAATGAGGAGGAGGAGAAGGAGGAGGAAGAAAAGAAGGAGAAGAAGGATAATAATAATAATAATACATAATGATAAGTTCATTTGAAGCCTGATAAAAATAAGCCTCAGTCCACCCCTGACAGGGACATGATGAGATAACATTAGATAACTCACATTTGATGAGCATATGCGAGGGTGCAGTGATAAGACTTGATAAGATTAGATGTGACATTTGATGAGCATCGGCCCTTGCTTTGTTTTCACTGGCACACAAACATGTTTGTCTATTTGTTTGTCTGTCCTCTTCAAGGGGGGCTCCTTGGCATGGTGAGGAGGCTCTTGGTCTGAGGAATTAGACCTGTCGATCTCCTTCAGACCAAACCTAATTACCCCCAATCCCCCCTTCCCTATCCCATCCTCCCCATCCTCCACTTTTTCCTTTCCTCCTCCTCCTCCCCACCCCTCCCTTTTGCCCTTCCTCGTTTAGACCTCTGAGATTTTTCCCACAGGCACGCTAGTTCCTAGGTAAGGGAAAGGGTACCGGGGTCCATCCCATTCCGTTGAGGTTCTTGGTGGTGGCGTAGTTTGCCATGAAATCTGGGGATGTCCCGATCCTTCTCCGGTATCCCGGAGGGTGGCTTTGGGTGTCTTTCGGGCGACAGGTGTATCTCTGGAAGCCACCTTTCGGATTCCAGGGGTGGTGGCCAAAGGAGGTATGCTTTGTGGTGGATATCCGGCCGCCCTCTCGTTTGTCCACCGAGGTAGCTCGGCAGATGTGAGGTTGCTATCCCGGATTGCTGGTTTACTGGCATGAAGGGTAGGGTATGGCACGGGTTCCATGCTGCATCTGTGCTACTTGCGGTGCTGAGGTCCTCATGGGCGCGGAGGGAGATTTCTGGCCCTTTCATTCCTCCTAGAAACTATCCCTCCCCGGTCCCCCCTTTTTTTATTCTTTTTTTTTTATTTTTATTTTCTTTTCTTTTTTTTTTTTTTTTCTTAAAAACAAAAAGAAAGAAGTAACCTAACCGTGGAGTACCCGATTCATGAACCTGCTACCCCTGGGAACCTTATTATTACCGCACCCCGTTCTGACCTCGCATCATCTTTTGGCCACTCTTCAAACACTCCTAAGGCCCCTGTACCTCTTGCTGGTGCTGTTTCCTCACCCTCTTCAGGTGCCAGGGTTTCGACTGACTCCTTTGATTTGTCTGACCTCCACTCTCCTTTGACTATGCTTCCGGCCTCTCCCTCTACGATGCAGCGATTTTCGAATCACCAGCACTTCCCACGTCGGACCGACTCTGGTCCCACTTCTAAACGCCAACGACAATCTCCTGATAATGTTACTTCATTACCTTCCCATTCTACTCAGAAAAGACCGACACGTCATGCACTCCCTCTCCACACTCAGTTTCGGACCACACAATGGACTAAATTCTTTACTTTAAGACCGACTTCTTCTACTGCTTATCTTTCTGACCATAGTATTGGCAAAGCGCTCCTATGCCACGTTGGTAGAGATATTTCCTTTCATGCTCTTAAGAGTGGTACGTGCATCATCACAGTCCAGAATTCTACCCAAGCTCATGATCTTTCTCTTCTTTCACATATTGATACTATTCTTATCACTATCGAAAAACATCATTCCCTCAATTCTTGTAGTGGTACTGTTATTCTGCCCCATACCATAGTCCAACAGAATTTCCAGACATGTGGCAATGACATTTTCGAACAGCTGGAACTCCAAGATTTCCCAATTCTCAAGGTAGACACTTATGTTCTTCCTGCCCGCGGGCGAAGACTATACCCTTGCAACGTGGCTCGTTTAACTTTTGACAGCCGTGAGCTCCCATCCTCTGTTTATGTAGCAGGACATTGGTTACAAGTTTGGAAGGTGATCCCTACACCGCAACAGTGTAGGAATTGCTGGCGATTTGGCCACCCAGCAAAATATTGCAGATCTATAGCCGAATGCCCAGTCTGTGGTGCCGATGACCATTCTAATACATCTTGCAGTCGACCTCCCTCTTGCCTTAATTGTCATGAGGCTCACCCTTCGTACTCTCGCCATTGCCAGGTCTACTTAATTGAGTGGGAAATTCGTTACCTCAAAGAGGCAGAAGGTCTCCCTTATGCTATGGCAGTTTCTCATCTTCACCTTCAAGGGAGACTACCCCGTGTTTCTTATTCTCATGTTTCAAAACGTCCCCCCACTTCTGAGGTCCCATCTTCTGCAGCCTCCTCTGTAGTTGCCAGTCCCATAGTCACTCCTGTATCTAATTCTTTTGCTGTCCTGGGCTCAGACGTCAGTACTTCAGCACCTCAGTCTGTTCTCGCTTCTTCGTGTTCTCCCTCACAAACCCCTGTATCGACAAGACCTCATACAACACCTCCTCCCAATCGTCCCTCTACTTCTCAGAAGTCCAAAAAATCTCCTTTAATCCTTCCTTCCCTTCATCCACAGTTTACCTTCCCAGTCTCTGTACCTGGGTCTTTCCCTTTCATTGGCTCTGTTACAAGTGTGGAGGTTCATCCTCCTCCTCGTACTGTACCTTCCTCCCCTGTCCCCTCCCAAGTTTCTTCCTCTTTTGCCATCTCCCAGGTTTCTGCCTCTTCTGTCCCCTCCCACACTTCTCCAGTTCCCTCCACCCTTTCGCCCCCCCCCCCTTCCTTGGTACAGTCCATTACAGTTCCGATCTTTAATCAAATTCCTCCTCCTTCCATCTCCGATATTGTCTCCCATACGACGTCTCTGAACTCCAAAACACTTGAAGCAGTCTCTGAATATATTGCAGAGACCAAACCATCAATGGACACTGATCCACCCTCTGTTCCTTCTCTTTCCTCTTCTCCATCTGCGCAACTCCTTTCTTCACAGCGCACCATTCCTTCGCTGCTTGAACGTTTTCTGCAGCCACCACATGTGGACTTTTCTAACCCTTCTAGTCCGTAAGTACCCTTCCTTGTGGATTTCTAGTATCTTTATCGTTGCCAGTCATGGCCTATTTACAGTGGAATATACGCGGCCTCAGGGGTAATCGGGGTGAGCTTCAGACGTTGCTTTCCCAATTTTCCCCTGTTGGTGTTTGCTTACAAGAACCAAAATTACACTCTGCTGTTATCTATCCCATCTCAGGCTATAATTTATTGTATTCTTCGGATCCTTTTCCTGATGGGACCTTTAATGAAAGTGCCCTTCTTCTACGCACTGATATTCCATGCCATCAGCTATTTGTTTGTACTTCGCTGCATTACACAGCAGCCCGTATCCACCTGCATAGGTGGTATACACTTTGTTCTCTGTATCTCTCTCCTTCTCGAGCATTATCTATTCCGGATATTGCCTTTCTTGTTTCGTCATTACCGCCACCACTTCTGTTACTTGGCTATTTTAATGCCCATCATTTCCTCTGGGGGGGTCTCATTGTGATTCCCGTGGCATTCAGCTAAAGGCTTTTCTTGCTTCCCACCCCCTCCATGTTTTAAATACAGGCACTCACACCCATTTTGATCCTCGTACTCATACACTCTCTTGCATCGATCTCTCAGTCTGCTCTTCCTCCGCCGCACTAGACTTCACCTGGTCTGTTCTCCTGGATTTACATGACAGAGATCATTTTCCAATCATTCTTACTTCCCCTTTATATTCACCACCTCTTCATAACCCACGCTGGCAATTTGATCAGGCAAATTGGGACCTTTACTCACAACTAACTGTTTTTAGTGAGGTTCCTTCTTCGTCCTCCATTGATGAGCTTTTACACCTCTTCTCTTCCTCAGTTTTAACCGCAGCTTCTCATTCTATACCCCAAACCTCGGGCAGACATTCTCAGAAATGCGTGCCTTGGTGCTCTCCTGCTTGTGCTCGTGCAGTACGTTTGAAACGCTCTGCGTGGGGCAGATACCAGTATAATAGAACCACTGAGAGACTTTTGATTTTAAGCAGAAGCGTGCGATCGCTCGCCGTGTCATCCATGACGCTAAACGCACTTGCTGGCGAGATTGTCTCCACCATCACCTCTGCTTCCTCTATGAGTGCAGTCTGGAAAAAAGTACGGAAACTGAGTGGTAAATATTCTCCTGACCCGGCTCCTGTTCTGCAGGTTGCCGGTGTTGATATAGCAAACCCTCTAGATGTTGCCATTGAAATTGGCAATCATCTGGTCCGTATTTCTCTGGGGCTCCATTTCTGCCCTTCGTTTCTTTCCTCAAAGTCTGCCAGAGAGTTAGCACCCTTGGACTTTTCTTCTCTCAGAGAAGAACAGTATAATGTGCCTTTTACACTACAGGAACTTGAGGCAACACTCTCAGCTTGCCGATCATCGACAGCTGGGCCCGACGACATTCATATTCGTATGTTACAACATTTACATCAGTCATCCCTTGCAGTCCTCTTATGCCTTTTCAATCTTATTTGGTCACAAGGAGTTCTTCCACATCTGTGGAAATCTGCCAGTGTTCTCCCTTTCCGCAAACCGAGTACTACGGGACATAAAGCCTCCCTCTATTGTCCCATCGCTCATACCAGTGCAGTTTGCAAAGTGATGGAATGTCTGGTAAATAGACATTTAATGTGGTATTTAGAGACACACAACAGTCTCTCCACTCGTCAATATGGCTTTCGTAAGGGCCGTTCTACCATAGACCCCTTACTACATTTGGATACGTATGTTCGTAATGCCTTTGCGAATAACCACTCAGTTATTGCCATATTTTTTGACCTTGAGAAGGCATATGACACAACTTGGAGGTACAGTGGACCCCCGCATACCATACGCATCGCATACCATACAATCCGCATACCGCTCGCTTTTTTCGCAAAAATTTTGCCTCGCATACCGCCCAAAAACCCGCTCACCGCTCTTCCTCCGAGATGCGTCCAATGTGCAGCCTGAGCCAGCCTCACATGTTCCGCCGGTGGCATTGTTTACCAGCCAGCCTCCGCGGTAACATCCAAGCATACAATCGGAACATTTCGTATTATTACAGTGTTTTTGGTGATTTTGTCTGGAAAATAAGTGACCATGGGCCCCAAGAAAGCTATAGAGATGAAGAAAAAGATCATTGATAAGTATGAAAGTGGAGTGCGTGTCTCCGAGCTGGCCAGGTTGTATAATAAACCCCAATCAACCATCGCTACTATTGGTGGTACAGCTGCTGCTGCTGTTGTACCACCGTCAGCTGCTGCTGCTGTAGCATCGTCTGCTGCTGTTGCTGCTGTAGCATCGTCTGCTGCTGCTGCTGCTGCTGCTGTACCACCATCTGCTGCTGCTGTAGCATCGTCTGCTGCTGCTGTAGCATCGTCTGCTGCTGCTGTAGCATCATCTGCTGCTGCTGTAGCATCGTCTGCTGCTGCTGTAGCATCGACTGCTGCTGCTGTAGCATCATCTGCTGCTGCTGTAGCACTGTCAGCTGCTGCTGCTGTTGTACCACCGTCAGCTGCTGCTGCTGCTGCTGTAGTACCGTCTGCTGCTGCTGTAGTACCGTCTGTTGCTGCTTTAGCATCGTCTGCTGCTGCTGTAGCATCGTCTGCTGCTGTTGTACCACCGTCAGCTGCTGCTGCTGCTGTAGCACCGTTGTTGGTGTGGCTTATTGAGAATACCAAGAAACAATTAACCCCAGAGGATTTGCCACCCAGGATAACCCAAAAAAGTCAGTGTCATCGAAGACTGTCTAACTTATTTCCATTGGGGTCCTTAATCTTGTCTCCTAGGATGCAACCCACACCAGTCGACTAACACCCAGGTGAACAGGGAAAAATGCCTGGAACTAGTGCTCATATTGGTGAATTTAAAGCCAGCAAAGGTTGGTTTGAGAGATTTAAGAATCGTAGTGACATACACAGTGTGATAAGGGCTGTTCTGGAAGAAAATGCCAAACAGGACCTACAGTACTCAGGAGGAAAAGGCACTCCCAGGACACAGTGTCTCATCAGTCATTGCTGCATCTTCAATAAAGGTAAGTGTCATTTATTCTTCATTTAGTAGAGTAGTACATGCACAATATATATTGTGCATGTACTACTCTACTATTGTGCATGTATCCTTCTCTTTGTGTGTAGGAAAATGTATATTTCATGTGGTAAAAAAAATTTTTTCATGCTTTTGGGTGTCTTGCACGGATTAATTTGATTTCCATTATTTCTTATGGGGAAAATTCATTCGCATACCGACCATTTCGCATAACAATGAGCCCTCTTGCACGGATTAAAGTCGCTATGCGGGGGTCCACTGTATAATATTTTGGCCCAAGCCCACTCCTTAGGCCTCCGAGGCAATCTACCATCTTTCCTTAAGAACTTTTTAACTGACAGACATTTCCATGTTCGAGTCAATAATGGGCTCTCCCCAGACTTTATCCAAGCTGAAGGTGTCCCTCAGGGATGTGTTCTGAGCACAACACTTTTTCTCCTTGCTATAAATGATTTGGCCTCTGTTCTTCCATCCAATATTTGGTCATCACTCTATGTCGATGACTTCGCTATTGCTTGTGCAGGCACTAACTGTCACCTCATTACAGTTTCTCTCCAAGATGCGGTCGATCATGTTTCCAATTGGGCCACCACACATGGGTTTAAATTTTCCAGTACCAAAACTCACCAAATTACTTTCACTAGACGCTCTGTCATCTCCGATCATCCTTTGTACCTCTATGGCTCCCGTATCCCTGAACGTGATACAATCAGGCTTCTAGGCCTTCTTTTTGACCATAGGTTATCCTGGAAACCCCACATTGCCTCTCTAAAGGCAACTTGTCACAGCCGGCTGAACCTTCTTAAGACCCTTGCTCATCTTTCATAGGGAGCTGATCGTCGAACTCTCCTTCGCCTACATTCAGCCCTCATTTTATTGAAACTCGATTATGGTGACCAGATCTATTCAGCGGCCTCTCCTGCTACTCTCTCTAGCCTTAACCCCATCCATCACCAAGGATTACGTTTATGCCTTGGTGCTTTTCGCTCTTCCCCTGTTGAGAGCCTCTATGCAGAAGCAAATGTTCCATCCTTGTCTGATCGCCGTGATGCCCATTGCCTTCGCTACTATGTGCACTCTCATGATCTCCGCAATCCTTCCGTTTATAGAATGGTCACTGATATAAGTAGACATTCTTTATTTGTTCACCGCCCCTGTTTGCTCCATCCCTTCTCTCTTCGCCTACATTCACTCTTGTCTTCCCTTCAGTTACCGCCTTTATATGTTCATGTAGCATCTCACTTTTCCCTACTCCCCTGGGAAGTTCCAGCTGTTCAAGTCTGTTCTTTCTCACTCCCTTGCTCGGAAACCCAACTGCCTACGGTGGCTTCCCACTCTCTTTTTCTTGACCACTTCCACTCTCATTCTCATGCCATCGCCATGTACTCTGATGGCTCTAAATCTTCTGACGGCGTTGGATTCGCAGCAGTGTTTCCGAACAGCATTGTGCAAGGGCATTTACTATCTTCGGCTAGCATTTTTACTGCTGAATTGTATGCCATTCTTGCAGCACTTATTCATATCACATCTATGCCTGTGTCATCATTTGTGGTTGTCTCAGACTCCCTCAGTGCTGTACAGGCTATACGGAAATTTGATACACCTCACCCCCTAGTTCTCTGTATCCAACTTTGGCTATGCCGTATCTCTACCAAGCATAAAGATATTGTTTTCTGTTGGGTCCCTGGTCATGTTGACGTTCAGGGCAATGAACAGGCAGACACTGCTGCGTGGTCAGCAGTACATGACCTACCAATTTCATATAGAGGTGTTCCATTTCCGGACTATTTTGCTGTAATAGCTACCCACCTTCGCACCCGTTGGCAACAACGTTGGTCTGCTCTGCTCAATAACAAACTTTGTTCTATTAAACCGAGTATAGGCTCCTGGCCGTCTTCTTGTCACCAGTGTCGAGGTTGGGAGACTACTCTCTCCCGCCTTCGCATTGACCATACTCGTCTTACTCATGGACATCTCATGGAGAGGCGCCCTGTTCCTCTCTGTGAGAATTGTCAAGTTCCATTATCAGTCAACCACATTCTGTTAGACTGCCTAATTTATCAACGAGCACGCAGAATTTACCTCCAACGTCGTCTCCGCTCTACTACTCTCTCTTTACCTTCCCTTCTCGCTGATGGACCCACCTTTCATCCAGACTCTCTCACTGACTTTTTGACAACAACTGACTTACTCCACAAACTCTGATGATACCTTCAGCCCTTTCTACCTCAATCTCTTGCTACCTCCTACCCCGCTGTTTTCTGTAACCTACTAATCATCCCTCCCCCCTTCTGCCGCCCGATACCCTCGCTTCCTTCCCTACCCTGCAGTGCTGTATAGCCCTTGTGGCTTAGCGCTTCTTTTTTATTATAATAATAATAATTGTCTGTCAAGCTCCCTGTCTGTCTGTCTATCCATCTAGCTCTCTGTCTCAGAGAGAGCCACAAGACTGTGTCATCACGTTTACTCATATCTTAAGCAGAGTATAGCACTTCGTCTGGATTTTTTGGGTTATCCTAGGTAATTTACACTATGTATACTTGTATTTATGTGTACCTGTGAGACAGATAGACAGAGACATTAAAAGAGATAGACAGAGACAGACAGATAGACAGACAGACAGACAGACAGACAGATAGACAGATCCAGATAGACAAAGATAGAGACAGAGAGACAGTCAGAGATGGACATAGACACAGACAAACAAATGGAGCCAGGCCACCAGCAGCCGGCCAGCCATGCAGTTGGCCAGCCAGCCAATCAGCCAGTAAGCCAGCCTGCTGAACAAGTATTATGTTCCAGAATTGTTCATCTTTACTTAGGGCATAGGTTATAAGACATTCTGAACAGGTGTTGCACAAATGTTGCACATGGGTTATTATCGAGTTTTTTTTTATATTTCCTCTACCACTTATGGCCACGTCCATCTCAAAGCCACTAAACTCGGGGTCAACATCACTTTCCTCTTAAAATGGGAGAGTTAATACTACATGAAATCAGTGAATCCCAGGTGTTTGCCACGCTGCTTGCTCTAGCTGGCACTCATTTGAACTGGTGCTCCCACAAGGTACTAAGTGGTCCCAGATTTTTTTAATACAGTGCACACTGAGTGTTATGACCCATTCTATGCTGACAAGGCATCTCAGGCCATTCGTCCTATATTTGTAGGCAGGAAAAATAAAACATTTACATAAGTTTGGGCACTAGCGGTAAGAACGTATATATACATTTGGACCGTTTACAGGTTAATCCATTCCGTGACCTAGCGCGTAACTCAATTTACTCGTTCAGTGAAACCCGTTCCAGGAGCTAGGCCTAAACGTGAAACGTCCGAAAGATGAAGCAATATTTCCCATAAGAAATAATATAAATAAAATTAATCCGTTAAAGACCCTCAAAAATATTCACAAAAAATACATGTTTTAAATAATAACTATAGTTTTACATACACACAACACAGATAAATACATATACATATATTATATAGATAAATTAAAATTTAAATAACATTTAAAATAACATTTACTTACCTTTATTGAAGAGACTTGCTGGCATCTAGAAGATAGGGAGGAGGAAAGAGGGCGGAATTATTGTTTGGAAGGAAAATCCCCTTCCATAAAGACTTTAGGTAACAAGTCCATATCTGGGGTTACTTCCCTTCTTTGTCTTTTAAGGCCACTAGGACCAGCTTGAGAGTCACTGGACCCCTGCCTCATAAAATAACTGTCAAAAGTGCTCTGTTTCTGGCATCTCTTTAAGATTTCCCTGAAGTGGGACAAGGTTTTGTCACTGAACATGTTGCGGATATGGCTTGTTTCAGCTTGGTCAGGGTGGTGTTTCTCTACAAAAGCTTGCACCCCAGCCCACATTGCACACACCTCCTTAATCTCTGAAGAAAGCACCTCCTTCACTCCCCCTTCCTCCTCCTCTGAAGCAAATTCCTGAGCTGTGGTCTGATGCTGTTCCAGTTGAAGCTTTTGCAGTTCGTCAGTGGTTAGCACTTTCCTTTGGTCCTCCACCAACTCTTCCACATCCTCGCTACTCACCTCAAGACCCATGGACTTGCCCAATGCCACAATACCTTCCACAACAGGCAGAGGGTCGGCAGGGTCAGGGTCAGCCTCAAACCCTTCAAAATCCCTCTCTTGGACACAATCTGGCCACAGTTTTCTCCAAGCAGAGTTCAAAATCCTGGAAGTCACTCCTTCCCAAGCCTTACCTATAAGGCTAATGCATTGGAGGATACTGAAGTGGTTCCTCCAGAATTACCTTAGGGTCAACTGAGTGTCTGAGGTCACTTCAAAGCACCTTTCAAACACTGCTTTGGTGTAGAGTTTTTTGAAGTTAGAAATGACCTGCTGGTCCATGGGCTGGAGGAGAGGAGTGGTGTTTGGAGGCAAGAACTTCACTGTAATGAAATTGAAGTCCCTAGACAATAAGTCTTCCAAGTTTGGAGGATGAACAGGAGCATTGTCCATTACCAGGAGGCACGTGAGTGGCAAATTATTTTCCAGGGGGTATTTTTTCACACTGGGGCCAAACACTTCATGGACCCACTCTTTGAAAATTTGCATCGTGACCCATGCCTTATTATTCGCTTTCCACAAGACGCGATTTATTCTTATGACATTGTTTTTCTTAAACACTCTGGGATTTTCTGAGTGATACACAAGTAAAGGCTTCACTTTAAAATCACCACTAGCATTAGCACAGAACAAAAGAGTAAGCCTGTCTTTCATAGGCTTGTGTCCTGGGAGTGCCTTTTCTTCCTGAGTAATGTAGGTCTTCTTTGGTATTTTCTTCCAAAACAGACCTGTTTCATCACAACTGAACACGTTGGGGTTTGAATTTTTCAGTCTCTACATACCCCTTAACCCTTTCAAGGTTTCCGACGTACTAGTACGGCTTACGCACCAGGGTTTTTGACGCACTAGTACGCCTAAATTCTAGCGCCCTCAAATCTAGTGAGAGAAAGCTGATAGGCCTACATATGAATGAATGGGTCTATGTGGTCACTGTGCGCAGTATAAAAAAAAATCCTGCAGCACACAGTGCGTAATGAGAAAAAAAAAACTGACAGCGTTTTTGGTTTAAAACAGCAACTTTGCAGTGTATTTTCGTATGGTATTTATGATGGTATTCTAGTTTTCCTGGTCTCATTTTATAGAATGGAAGACATATTACAGAAATTGAGACGATTTTGATTGGTTTTACAATGAAAAGTACCTTGAAATTGTGCTCAAAGTAGCAGAAATCTTCGATTTTTGCCAAAGTTCAAAAGTAAACAGATCATGATTTGCGTCCAATACACGTCAGCTGGTGAGTCTAACATTCTTTCACAAGTGCGCTGATATTATTTATACCATTTCTGCACTAATGCAGTAGTCTGCATAACAGTAAATCTTCTATTTTTTGTGAGAATAAAAATTCAAAGTGGAAAGCAAAAGAATGTAAGAGGGGCATGGGGACGTGACTAATGAACAGAGGAAATGTTATTTTAGTGCCAGGAATGTCTTTCTTGTTTATTCTGGACCCTATTTGGAAATTGGCATCTTTTGAAATTTTGTGAAATTGGCAAAAATTGCTAAATTCGGACCACTGTATTGGATAGTTGAAATCGGTAAATGGATGGTTTCTTGTACTCATTCAATAGAAAAAAATGGAGTTCTAGCGAAATAGTTATGATTTTTGTCGACTACTACACTAGAATTGGCCGAAAATAGGGCTCAAATTGGGCAAAATTGCCGATGTGTAAACATCGTCGAGACCGCTAACTTTGCAAGAGCATAATTCCGTAAGTTTTCCATCAAATTTTATACTTTTGGGGTCATTATGATCGGGAAAAGATTCTCTATCTTTTCATAAGATTTTTTTTTTTTTTTTTTTTTTTTTTTTTTTTTTTTTTTTTTTTTTTTTTTTTTTTTTTTTTTTTTTTTTGAAATTTGGGCGACCCTGAGAACAAGTCTGGGAGAGGGCCTGGTGACCCTGAAGGGTTAAATTCACTCACGAAGTTTTCAGCCACACATTTGTCTGAACTTGCTGCCTCCCCATGCCTTACCACACTGTGTATGCCACTATGCTTCTTAAATCTGTCAAACCACCCTCTGTTGGCCTTAATTTCACTAACATCAGCACTGGTTCCAGGCATTTTCTTTATCAGATCAACATACAACTGCCTTGCCTTCTCGCAAATGATCAACTCTGAAACACTATCACCCGCTATCTGTTTATTGTTGATCTACACCACCAACAACTTCTCAACCTCTTCGACTGTTTGTGATCTATTTTTGGATAACATGACAACACCTTTCACAACATCAGCTTCCTTGAGTTCTTTTCTCTTCGCCAGGATAGAAGTGATAGTTGATTTGTCTGGCTGCCTGGCTGGCTGGCTGTCTGGTTGGCTAGCTGGATGGCTGGCTGGCTGGATGGATGGCTGCCTGGCTGGCAGGATGAGAGTGCCAACGCTAGACTGGCTCACGACGCCTGTGCGGGCAGGTGGACAGGTCTGGTACACCGACCAAAACCTGGGGCAACGGCCAAAACGTGGGACAAAATTTGGCCAAAAAAAGTGGGCGAAACCCAAAGCAGCTGATTCCCAGTCCGGCCGAAACCCGGGGTTTCACTGTACTATATCAGATCAATTTTCCTCATTTAAATTAATTGAAAAGCCATTAATCCTTTCCTGCATTCTGGAAACAAGACAAAATACTTGAATATGACACTAATATCAACTGTAAGGGTTATTTATCTATCACAGTTCATCTAATATGACATAATAAACAATATAATTAACACAGAAACATGATATATACTCTAGAATGAATAAAATAGGCCGTAATATGGTGGCAGAAGCAGCGGCGGAAGTGTCCAAAATTTCCTGTCTAACTTTGACTATAGTATCTTCCCATGCTCTTATTGTAAGAGAAAATGGAGTATTTGTGAGGCTAATTGCAGAAATATCATATATAAAAACATAATAAATCATAATACACTACAGAATGTAAAGAAATGTTAAACTGTTTATATAAAGTACATACACACTTGGAGTAGAGATAGTGGCAGATGTTGAGGGTGGGGGATGTTGAGGGTGCTGTGGCATATGATGTCAGTGGCCCTGTAAACCTCCAACATCAACATTGTTTTTTTTAATCACTGAACTTAACTGATACAATTTTAGTATCTACATAAGCTGGTATTGCCTGGCTAAGTCCATGGAAATCATCATGTTTTTCTTCTCAGCACTGTCCTTTGCACAAATTTTCTTAGGACCCACCATTAGAAAAAAAGAAATTTGGCCAAATGACTGTAAAAAAAATGCAAGCAAGCATGAGAAAACTGCTCCTACAGCGGTGTAAACGTGTGTACTGTTTACCGGATGTTTTGACATCAGCTGTGCCAACTAGCAGCAGCATTCTGAATTATTATTACATGCATATTATGTATTGTTATTATTATTATTATTATTATTATTATTATTATTAATTTAGGGAACTGAAGCTCTATCATTATTATAATAATAATAATAATAATAATAATAATATTATTATTATTATTATTATTATTATTATTATTATTATTATTATTATTATTAATTTAGGTAACTGGAGCACAGACCCAATTCCCTAGATCAAGAGCCTCTCACCAGCATCAAGGTTCATTGATGCTGGTGAGGGGCTCTTGATCTTGGGAAGTGGATCTGTGCTCTGGCTACCTAAATTAATAATAATAATAATTATAATAATAATAATAATAATAATAGTAATAATAATAATTAATAATTATTATTATTATTATTATAACAAACTCCGCCAACTCACTGCACTGTTTACCTCACTGTGGGAGCAGTTCTCTCATGCTTTGCTTACATTTTTGACCGTCATTTGGCCAAATTTCATTCTTCTAAGCATGGTTCCTAAGTAAGTGTAAAGGACAATGCTGAGAAGAAAAAGAGGATGATTTCCATGGAATTAAAGCATGAAATCAGATAAACAAGTGAGGTGTCCAGGGTTTGCATTGATGGGGAAGCAGGGGGAGCTGGCTCGTAACTCAGAGCAAAAAATCAACCCAGGGACAGCCCATATCTCAAAAAACTCGTACGTTGGGGCACTCATAAGTCAAGGTTCCGCTGTACTAGTACAACAGTGTTATGAAGTAGTAGTGATTAGTGAAAAAGAGGGCTAGAGGGTGGAGACTTCGTTAAGAGGTAGTAGTAGTAGTAGTAGTAGTAGAAGTAATAGTGGAGATAGTCTAAGAAGAAGAGAAAAGAGGAACACTACAGGAGAGATAATGACCCATGAGGGTGGGATGAAACCCCATAGGGCAGAACCCACTTAGCTAGAAGATAGGAAAGGCAATGAAAATATAGGAAAGAACAGGAGATAAAGATGAGGTTAACCCTTTGACTGTTTTCGACGTATAAATACGTCTTACGAGCCAATGTTTCTGACGTATATATACTCAATAATTCTAGCAGCTTCAAATCAAGTGGGAGAAAGCTGGTAGGCCCACATGTGAGAGAATGGGTCTGTGTGGTCAGTGTGCACCACATAAAAAAAATCCTGCAGCACACATTGCGTAATGAGAAAAAAAAAAAACTCTGATCGTTTTTTTGGAATAAAACGCCGACTTTGAGGTGTATTTTCGTATAGTATTTATCGTTGTATTCGCGTTTTCATGGTCTTAGGTGATAAAATGGAAAACATATTACAGAAATAGAGATGATTTTCATTACTTTTACGATGAAAACGACCTTGAAACTGAGCTCAAAGTAGTGGAAATGTTCGATTTTTACCAATGTTCAAGAGTACATAAATCACACCACACGTCCAATACACGTCAACTGGGGAGTCTAATATTCTTTCACTAGTGCACTGATATTATTTATACCATTTTTACAATAATGCAGTCGTCTGCATAACAGTAAATTTTGTATTTTTTTGTATGAATAAAAAATCAAAATAGAAAGCAATAATAATATAAGAGGGGCCTAGAGATGTGACTAATGAACAGAGCATATGTTATTTTAGTGCCACGAATGTCTACCTTGTTTATTCTGGACCCTATTTTGAAATTGGCATCTTTTTTATTTTGCGTGAAATTGGCCAAATTGCCAATTTCTGACCACCATATTGGGTAGTCCAAATTAGTAAATGGGAGGTTTCTTGTACTCAGCTGATAGATAAAATGGAGTTCTAAAGAAATAGCTATGAGTTTGGTCAACTGGAACAATGGAATTGGCTGAAAATTGGGCTCAAAGTCGGCGAAATCGCCGATACGCATATGTCGCCGAGACCGCTAACTTCGCGGGAGCATAATTCCACGAGTTTTCGACCAAATTTCGAACTTTTGGTGTCATTACCATCGGGAAAAGATTCTCTATCATTTCATAAGAAAAAATAATTTTTTTTTTTTTTCAAAAATTGAGCGACATAGAATGACAGTTTCAGAGAGGGGCCTGAAACAGTCAAAGGGTTAAGTCATGAGTGTTGTGGTTCAAGTCAGTCCAAAACATTGTTATAAGCTTCAGTCTCGTATGTGCACGTTATTTGTGTGTATTCTTGTACTATGAAGTAATGATATGAAATACAGTGGACCCTCGACCAGCGATGGCATCGATTAACGATAAATCTGACTAGCGATACATTTTATCGCAAAAATTTTGCGTCGATTAGCGCTAAAAAACTCGACCAACACTATTCCTTCCGTCTGAGACGCGTCCACTTCTGGTCAGTGTTTACAAGCCAGCCAGCCACCGCGGTCGCTTCCAAGCATACAATCGGAACATTTCATATTATCACAGCCTTTTTAGTGATTGCACCTGCAAAATAAGTCACCATGGGCCCCAAGAAAGCTTCTAGTGCCAACCCTACAGCAAAAAGGGTGAGAATTACAATGGATATGAAGAAAGAGATCATTGCTAAGTATGAAAGTGGAGTGCATGTCTCCGAGCTGGCCAGGCTGTACACAAAATCCCAATCAACCATCGCTACTATTGTGGCCAAGAAAACGGCAATCAAGGAAGCTGTTCTTGCCAAAGGTGCAACTATGTTTTCGAAACTGAGATTGCAAGTGATAGAAGATGTTGAGAGACTGTTATTGGTATGGATAAACAAAAAACAGATAGCAGGAGATAGCATCTCTCAAGCGATCATATGTGAAAAGGCTAGGAAGTTGCATGACGATTTAATTAGAAAAATGCCTGCAACTAGTGGTGATGTGAGTGAATTTAAGGCCAGCAAAGGTTGGTTTGAGAGATTTAAGAATCGTAGTGGCATATATAGTGTGATAAGGCATGGTGAGGCTGCCAGTTTGGACCAAAAAGCAGCTGAAAAATATGTGCAGGAATTCAAGGAGTACATAGACAGTGAAGGACTGAAACCTGAACAAGTGTTTAATGGTGACACTGACAATGTTGTGAAACACTTTAGGAATGTCATAAAGGAACGGGAAGTACAGGCCTCTATGGGCAGATATGTTGTGCGACAGAGGTCCAGTGACTCTCAAGCTGGTCCTAGTGGCATTAAAAGAAGAAGGGAAGTAACCCCGAAAAAGGACTTTCTACCTCAAGTCCTAATGGAAGGGGATTCCCCTTCTAAACACTAAGACCATCAACACACTCCCCTCTTCCCATTCCCATCAATCATCACCAGATCTTCAATAAAGGTAAGTGTCATGTAACTGTGCATGTCTTCTTCAGTTTGTGTGTATTAAAATTAATATTTCATGTGTTAAAAAAAAAAATTTTCAATACTTTTGGGTGTCTTGCACGGATTAATTTGATTTCCATTATTTCTTATGGGGAAAATTAACTTGACTAACGATTATTTTGACTAACGATGAGCTCTCAGGAACGGATTAATAGCGTTAGTCGAGGGTCCACTGTACTCTAGTGTCATTGTTTCAGTTGAACCTGTATATCATGTCTATACATGTCTTCATACAAAACATTTCAATATAAATTGTGTTCATTATTTTACTGACAGTTCGAAGCTGTTAATACATCGTTTACGTGTAGACATTCAGCATCTCAAGATGGAAGGCATCCCAGGACTTGACACTTGTGATCGTATTGTTGGTGTTGGCAAGCATCTGTGTGGAGGAGCCACTGGTAAGAGATATTTATAAGGTTTTATCTTGCCCTCTCCAGTATAAGTCTAGCAGTATTATTACATAGTACTATAGTGCAAGATCCCTCATCGGTTACTATGATGACACAACTCTGCTACCATTACTATGATGACACAACTCTGCTACCACAATTAGCGTAATACCGTAAATATCGTTCATGACCAGTACATTTATCTAGTTTTCAGATTTTCAGGAAATTTTTATGAGAAATTGAGATAAGTATCAGAATGATGTTCCAGAAGTCTAAAAGTGATTGCCCAAATTAAAAATGTTTTGCTTGACATTGCATTACTTAATTACATTTATCCAAAAAAGATGGAAATTGCAAAAGTATTATACATGAGTTTATGTGATTAAGGAAAGTATATATGAATGCCTCTAAAAATTAGTAAAAACATGTTGTGGTTTAATTAAGGAGAATCGGCAGCCAAAGTAACTCGTGCTTGGTTTGTTTAGCAGATGCCATAACAACAACAGAACAATAGATGTTAAAAACCTAAAGTACAGTGGACCCCCGCATAACAATCAGCTCCCAACTCGACCAGTTATGTAAGTGTATTTTTGTAAGTGCTTTTGTAGGTGTATTTTTGGGGGTCTGAAATGGACTAATCTAATTCACAATATCTCTTATGGGAACAAATTCGGTCTATAACGGCACCCAAACAGACTTCTGGATTGAAATAATATCGTTATGCGGGGGTCCACTGTATATATAACATGATATCTTAATGCATACTATTAAAGTTTATCTTCAGTCCTATGCTATAAAATTACAGTAAGACCCCACTTGTATGCTAGGTTAGGTTCCAGTTTATCACCAGAAAACAGAACGCTATTATTTCCACTTATGGTATAAACCTTGGTAATAAATACCGACAAGTTGGTTTAGAAAGACACGTAAGCAAACACTATGACATATTTATTAGAAAACGTTTCGGTCCTGGGACCTTGATCACTTCTCAAGGTCCCAGGACCTTGATCACTTCTCAAGGTCCCAGGACCGAAACGTTTTCTAATAAATATGTCATAGTGTTGCTTACGTGTCTTTCTAAACCATTTCCACTTATAAATGCATATAAATGCCAGATAACAAGTTTACACTAACATGTATCAAGTTAGCAATAGAACTAGGCATTTAAAAAGCAATAAAAAGTAAAATACACACACAATACACTCATTACTTACCTCAAAATATTTGTAGTTTTAATGTAGAGTGAGAGGCAAGTAATATTTATTATAAGAGGTCAGGTGTGGTAGGTATAGTGTAATAAAGTAAACCCTCCCCCCTGCTTAAATTGGTCACATGTGGTGTATAAATTTTTGGTGATGAGCTTCAGAAATTTTCATTGTTATTATTGATAATAGTGTGCTTATTACTATTTGTGTAAACTATACTGTAAATCATTTCCACCCTTTTCCTCTCTGCAACGGCAAATATAGTCAGATTATTATTGATACATAAACAGGTCATCTGTAGTTGATTTGCAAAAAAAAATTATTACTGTGGAAGCTGTAAGTCAACTAAAGAAAGGTATTTGAATTCTGGCCATTCTTGCAGGTCGATTTTCTATTATTGATGGTTCCAATATGTTTTCACGAGAATTCTTGTTTATCTGTAATATAGGGTATAAAGTTTATTCTTTTTAATCTGATTTTTTTTTCTAACATTAGTAATCAGTGTAATAATTAGTCTGAGTAGAAATAAGGTTTGTAGAGGTGAGTTGACCTCCTGGTGTAGGAGTGCTGGGAAAAGCTTGGATACCCGAGTGGGAATTCTGTTCAAACAATGGAGGGAAGCACGAGGAGAAGAAATTTGTAAACTATCCTCCACTCCCATCTCTGGTGTCTTGCTTAAGCAGTTTTTTTTGACTGTTCATGTACACCTCTCTGCTGCTAACAAGGTTTAGCAGCAACCAGGCTCTTCCCCAAGAGATACCTACAAACCTTGAAAGGTATCAGTTGTTGGAGAGATACTGAGGAAAAGAGATAGTTTTCTAGAGACCCTGCAAACCCTAGCCCTGGAGGATCAGCTGAAACAAGCCATATCTGCAACATGTTTAGTGACAAAACCCTGTCCCACTTCAGGGAAATCTTAGAGATGCCAGAAACAGAGCACTCTGGACAGTTATTTTGTGAGACGGGGTCCAGTGACTCAAGCTGGTCCTAGTGGCATTAAAAGACAAAGAAGGGAAGTAACCCCAGAGAAGGTTTTGCTACCTAAAGTCTTTATGGAGGGTGATTTCCCTTCCAAACACTAACTCCTCCCTCTTTCCTCTTCCCTATCATCCAGAAGCCAGCATTAGCCTTCAATAAAGGTATGTAATACTTACATAATTGTTAAAAAAAAAAAAATTGTGAATGTTTTTGTCTGGAACAGATTAATTTTTTTTTTTTTTTTTTTAAGTCGGCCGTCTCTCACCAAGGCAGGGTGACCCAAAAAGAAAGAAAATCTCCAAAAAGAAAACACTTTCATCATCATTCAACACTTTCACCTCACTCACACATAATCACTGTTTTTGCAGAGGTGCTCAGAACACAACAGTTTAGAAGCATATACATGTACGTATAAAGATACACAACATATCCCTCCAAACTGCTAATATCCTGAAACCCCTCCTTTAGAGTGCAGGCATTGTACTTTCCATTTCCAGGACTCAAGTCCAGCTATACTTCCATTAATTTTTATGGGAAATGTTAATTCGGTTTTCGGCCATTTCGGTTATCGGCTGTCCTTCTGGAATGGATTACAGCTGATAACCGGGGGTCCGCTGTATAAAATAATAATAACATTACACTTACCTTTACTGAAGACTTCTGGGTGGGTGGAAGACGGGAGGAGGGGATAGGAGGAAGGTGTACACTATTGTTTGGAAGGGGAATCCCCTTCCATAAAGACTTCAGGTACCAAGTCCTTATCTGGGGTTACTTCCCTTCTTTGTTTTTTAATGACACTAGGAACAACTCGAGTCACTGGACCCCTGTCACACAAAATATCTGTCCAGAGAGCTCTGTTTCTGGTGTTTCTTTAAGATTTGTCTGAAGTTGGACACAACACTTGTCATTGTACATGTTGCCAACATAGCCTGTAACAGTTTTGTCAGGGTGAAGTTCATCTATAAATAATTGTACTTCAGTCTACTTTGCACAAATGTCCTTAATCTTTGAAGAAGGCACCTTCCTCCATCTCCCTTCCTCCTCCTCTGCAGCAATTTCCTGAGCTGTGGTCTCTAGCTGTTGCAGATGAAGCTCTTGCAACTCTGCAGTGGTTAGTTCTTCATTGTGGTCCTCCACTAACTCTTCCACATCCTCGAAATTCACATCCAACCCATGAAATTCCCCAGTGACACAGTACTTACCACAACTAGCATAGGCTCCTTAGGGTCAGCTCCAAACCCTTCAAAATCCCTCTCTTGTACACATTGTGGCCACAATTTTCTCCAAGCAGAATTCAAAGTTCTGCTAGTCACTCCCTCCCAAGCCTTACCTATAAGGTTTATGCAAGTGAGGATATCGAAGTGATCTTTCCAGAACTCTCTTAGGGTCAGTTCAGTGTCTGAGGTCACTTCAAAGCACTTTTGAAACACTGCTTTGATGTACAGTTTTTTGAAGTTTGAAATGACCTGCTGGTCCATGGGCTGGAGGAGAGGAGTTGTATTAGCGGGCAAGAACTTCACCATGATGAAACTAAACTCCTCCACCATTTGCTCTTCTAAGTCTGTAGGATGAGCAGGAGCATTGTCCAAGAGATATTTCTTCACACTGGGGCCAAACACTTCATTAACCCTTTGACTGTCGCAAGCCCCTTCCTGAAATTGTCATTCTATGTCACAAAATTTTTGGAAAAAAAAAATTATTTTTTCTTATGAAATGATAATCTTTTCCCAATGGTAATGACACCAAAAGTATGAAATTTGGTTGAAAACTCACGGAATTGCGCTCCCACAAAGTTAGCGGTCTCGGCAACATATACGCATTGGCAATTTCGCCGACTTTGAGCCCTGTTTTTGCCCAATTCTGTTGTACCAGTTGACCAAACTCATAGCTATTTCTTTAGAATTCCATTTTTTCTATCAGTTGAGTACAAGAAACTGCCCATTTACCGATTTGAACTACCCAATAAAGTGGTCAGAAATTGGCAATTTGGCCAATTTCATGCAAATTAAAAAAGATGCTAATATCAAAATAGGGTCCATAATAAGCAATGTAGACATTCTTGGCACTAAAATAACATATCCTCTGTTCATTAGTCATGTCTCTAGGCCCCTCTTATATTATTATTGCTTTCTATTTTTATTTTTTATTCATACAAAAAATACAAAATTTACTGTTATAGCAGACTACTGCATTATTGTAAAAATAGTATAAATAATATCAGTGCACTAGTGAAAGAATATTTGACTCCCCAGTTGACGTGTATTGGACGTGTGGTGTGATTTGCTGACTCCTGAACATTGGTAAAAATCAAACATTTCTGCTACTTTGAGCTCAATTTCAAGGTCATTTTCATCATGAAACTAATCAAAATCATCTCTATTTCTGTAATATGTTTTTTCATTTTATCATGTGAGACCATGAAAACGAGAATGCAGTGATAAGTACTATACGAATATACACCTCAAAGTCGGCGTTTTAATCCAAGAAAACGGTCAGTTTTTTTATTTTTTCTCATTATGCACTGCGTGCTGCAGGATATATTTTATGTAGTGCACACTGACCACACAGACCCATTCTCTCACATGTGGGCCTACTAGCGTTCTCCTGCTTGATTTAAAGCCGCTACAATTATTGAGTACGTATATATACGTCCAAAACACTGGCTCGTAAGACGTATATATATATATACGACCAAAACAGTCAAAGGGTTAAACCAGTCCAGGAAAATTTCCCTTGTGACCCATGCCTTACTGTTAGCCTTCCACATCACACACAAATTACTCTTGGCAACACTGTTTTTCTTGAACACTGGAAATTTCAGAGTGATACACCAGTAAAGGCTTCACTTTGCAATCCCCACTAGCATTGCTACAAAACATGAGAGTTAGCCTGTCTTTCATAGGCTTGTGTCCTGGGAATGCCGTTTCCTCCTGCGTGATGTAGGTCCTCTTTGGCATTTTCTTCCAGAAGAGGCCTGTTTCGTCACAATTGAACACTTGTTGGGGCTTGAATTCTTCAGTGTCTATGTACTCCTTAAACTCCTGTACAAACTTCTCAGCTGCTTTTTTGTCAGAACTGGCAGCCTCACCATGCCTTACCACACCGTGTATGCCACTATGCTTCTTAAATCTCTCAAACCAACCTTTGCTGGCCTTAAAATCACAAGCATCACCACTCGTTGCGGGCATTTTCTTTATGAGATCATCATGCAACTGCCTTGCCTTTTCACATACTATTATTAGCTGCATAATACTATCTCCTGCTAACTGTTTTTGGGTAATTCACACCAATAATAACCTTTCCAATTCTTTGAAGGTTTGCGATCTCTTTTTTGTCAGCATAAATACCCCTTTTGCAACAACAGCACACTTTATTTCCTTTCCCTTCACCACGATCGAAGGGATGGTTGAGTGGGGTTTGCCATACATCCTGGCAAGTTCTGTAACAAGCACTCCGCTCTCATATTTTTCAATGATTTACTTCTTGAATTCAATCGTGTTCCTCACTTTCTTTACCAAAGGGCTTGCACTAGCTTTTTTTTGGCCCATGGTGACTTATTTAGCAGTTACAAGCACAAAAAAACAATGGATTATTATGAAATGTGTTGTATGAACCCGTGGGGTGATGGTCACGTGCTGGTAAACAATGGCACACTGAGTGTGAATAGTGTGGGAGACTGACTTTGTTTGCGCAGATGGGCGGTCGCGTACCAGATGGTCGCCGAATCACGAGTCCAATCATGAACTGCAAAGCTAAATTTTGCCGAAAAATGGCAGGGGTCCACTGTACAATACACTCATTACTTTCCTTAAAATATTTGTAATCTTAATTTAGGGTGAGAAGTGTGAAGTATTTATTGTAAGAGGTCAGGTGTTGTAGGTATGGTAGTCAGGTGTGGTAGGCATGGCCACCCCCACCCATACGTAATATACATTTAAAACACCCTAGAGCAATAAAATGCATATACTGTACACTAATCTTAAAATATTTGTAGTCTTAATGTAGGGTGAGAGGTGAGTAAACAAGATAAAAATGAATAAGAGAGAGAGAGAATGAGTAAATGAGAGAGGACAAAGCCACAGAGTATATAAACAAGTAGACGAACACGTTTGGTTACAGTTGATACATGGTCATTTCCATGTTTGTGAAGCTTATACCATAATGCAAACGCCTTACATTGTGTACAAGTTGTCTCCACATTGGTACAGTAGAATAAATAAAGAGCAACACAAACCATACCACAGGTGAGGTTAGAACCCACAATCAGAGAGTCTTAAAACTCCAGACTATCGCGTTAACCAGTGGGCATTTATGGTCATAGTGGTGCTTATGCTAACCTTCCTATGGTGTATTTATATACCTAGTTGGATGAATCTTATGAAGCTAGCTGGCCCAGTGGCTAACGCGATGGTCTGGAGTTTTAAGACTTTTAAGATTCTGATCGCGAGTTCTAACCCCATCCATGGTAAGGTTTGCTCGCAATCGTGTCATTACGATTTCATGAGTCAAGTTAAAGAGCAACACTCCTATTCTCATGTAACACACCATTTTTAGAAAGAATGAAGCTCTGAGTGAAGGCATATGAAAGGAATAATTTTCTGCAGTTATCCCCAGTAATACTATTGTGTATACATTTTCTTTGGTGTTAAACTAGAGAAAATGTTATTCTTTCCGACACTCCAACAAAATGACTGAAAAACATCTCATACTTATATTAATTTATTCTACTGTGGGGTGTATTTATCATATTTATGTGTTACATAGCATGTTTATTACATATAATTTTGAAAAAATATCATAGATGGATTAATCAGAATGTCTATATTAATGTAATATATGACGTTTAATGTGCCTCAGAGTGATTATTATTGTGTGTTGTTATTATTATCATTATTATTATCATTGGGGCTCTGGTGGCCTGGTGGCTAACGCTCTCGCTTCACACCACGAGGGCCTGGGTTCGATTCCCAGCCAGAGTAGAAACATTGGGCGTGTTTCTTTCCACTTGTTGTCTATGTTCCCCATCTTAAACGGGTACCTGGGTGTTAGTCGACTGGTGTGGGTCGCATCCTGGGACACTGACCTAATTTGCCCGACATGCGGAGCATAACAAGGGGCTTTCTATATATTAGTATGTCATTGTTGTCAGCTAGGCCTGTATACCATGTACATGTAGTAAATAAAGATACTATTATATTATTATTATTAACCCTTTCAGGGTCCGTCCCGTAGATCTACGGCTTTACGTTCAGGGTCCAAATCATAGATCTGTGCCATGAGCTCAGTTCACTTTGATAAACTCTGAGTAGTAAATTTGGGCCTAGATATGAGAGAATACATCTATGTGGTATGTGTGCACCACATAAAACAAATCCTGCAGCACACAGTGTATAATGAGAGAAAAAAAACTGAGACCGTGATTTTCGATTAAAACAGCGAGTTTGCAGTGTTTTATCGTATGTTGTATGTTTTTTATAGTTGTAC
Organism: Cherax quadricarinatus; assembly: GCF_026875155.1. NCBI lineage: Eukaryota > Metazoa > Arthropoda > Malacostraca > Decapoda > Parastacidae > Cherax > Cherax quadricarinatus. The sequence continues at coordinate 17,500,269 of NC_069495.1, read as the reverse complement.
AGTGGACCCCCGAATTTCGTGATTAATCCGTTCCAGAGACCCCGCCGAAGGTCGAAATTCACGAAACTCAAAACCATTTTCCCCATAAGAAATAATGGAAATAAAATTAATCCGTTCCAGACACCCAAAAATATTAAAAAAATTTTTTTTTTTTTTTTTCAAATTAAATAAAGATTTACATAATGAAAACAATCAGAAATCTAGTACATGCATTTAAAATAAATAATAATAACATTACACTTACCTTTACTGAAGACTTCTGGGTGGATGAAAGATGGGAGGAGGTGATAGGAGGAAGGTGTACACCAATGTTTGGAAGGAGAATCTCCTTCCATTAGGACTTTAGGTAGCAAGTCCTTATCTGGGATTACTTCCCTTCTTTTTTAATGCCACTGGGACAACTTGAGAGTCATGGACCCCTGGCGCACAAAATATCTACCCAGAGAGGTCTTTTTCTGGCGTTTCTTTAAGATTTCCCTGAAGTGGGACACAACACTGTCATTTTTACATGTTGCAGATACGGCTTGTTTCAGCTTGATCAGGGTGATACTTTTCAAACAAAACTTTGCAACTCTTTCCCCACATTCCACACATGTCCTTAATCACTGAAGAAGGCACCTCATCCACTCCCTCTTCCTCCTCCTCCTCCTCCTCCTCCCTCCTCCTCCTCCCCTGAAGCAAGTTCCTCGGCTGTGGTTGATGCTGTCCCAGTTTGAAGGCTCTTGCAGTTCGTCAGGGTTAGCTTTTCCCCTGTGGTCCTCCACCAACTCTTCCACATCCCTGTCACTCACTTTATTTACCAAAGGGCTTGCACTAGCTTTCCTTGGGTCCATGATGACTTATTTAGCAGTTGCAAGCACAAAAAACAATGGATTATTATGAAATGTATTGTATGAACCAGCAGGGTGATGGTCATGTGTTGGTAAACAATGGCACACTGAGCATGAATGGCGTGGGAGACTGGCTTTGTGTGCGCGGTGATGGGCGGACGGGTACCAGACGGTCGCCGAAACACGAGTTTTTTTCATGAAACTCGAGGCCAAATTTTTCCCAAAAAACTTGCCGAAGGTCGAATTTCGCGAAAGTCGAGGCTGCCGAATAGCAGCCTCGACTCGAATGGAAGACATATTACAGAAATAGAGATGATTTTGATTGGTTTTAGCACTGGAAATGGCTTGAAACTGAGCTCAAAGTAGCGGCAATGTTAAATTTTTGCCGATGTTCAAGAGTAAACAAACTACCTCACACGTCTAATACACGCCAGCTGGTGGGTCTGATATACATTCACAAATGTGGTGATGATATTTATACAATTATTACAATATTGCATAATGGTAAATCTTCTATTTTTTGGTGTGAATAAAAATTCATTATGTGAATAAAAAATCAAAATGGAATTTATTTGTAAAGCCTCAAAACATAACTATGAACAGAGGAAATGTTAGTTTAGTGCCAGGAATACCTACATTCTTTATTCTGGACCCAATTTTGAAATAGGAATATTTTGAACTTTGTGTTAAATTGGCCAAATTTCCAATTTCCGATCACTTTATTTTGTGTTTTTGAATGCAATTGACTTGGTGATTTTCTTGTGCCCCAATCGATAGAATAGAAAGTAATACTAGTGAAATAGATAAGAATTTGGTCGACTGGAATAATGTAATTTGCCTAAAATGGGAGTCAAAGTCGGCAAAATCGCTGATTCGTAAATATTGCTGACACATCAAAATTCGCGAGAGCATAATTTCGTCAATTTTCCATCAAATTTCGGAATTTTTGTTTTATTACCTTCACAAAAAGATTCTCTACCATTTCGTAAGAAAAAATAAAAAAAAAATTTTTTTAAATTCTTGGACACTTCACTGATAGTGATTTTAATGTGTACCTGCACACCAGCACAGTGTGTAGGTCTATTTAGGTACCGGTACACATAAGTATTGTGAATATTATAATTATTATTATCATTATTATGTGAGCAAATCACCTGCAGGAGGCATACAGGGCATTACCTGAATTCTTACCTGCAAGTAATTTGGGTGAGGTAAGTGGGACTTAAGTCACAGCAGGTCACCTAACTGCAACTCCCTCAATGCCCTCTCTCTACCACTCTCACAAAAAGCTAGACCTGACATTTAATTAGTAATTACAATATTAGACATTAATAACAGTTAGGGTAAATTATAAAATAATGTGGACTGTGTATGATTAGCCTTTCTGGGTACACAAAAGAAATTGGTATTAACACTTAGCATTTAATTACTGGAAGACAATGCTGATAGAACACACCCTGACATTACCCTACCAGCTAGGATTTACAATGGCCAGCACAAAAAGCGCCACTTAGCTAAGGTGTGTTGTTAGGAAGGATTCGTTGAAGTCCTCTGTTTTACCGTCCTGATTGCCAAATTGTAAGGGCTTTCCACACTATTTATCCCAATTCTTCAGGAATGTGTCCCCAAATTTTTAATTGTGGATTGAGGCCAATATACCCCAATTGACCTTTGAGAACATTTTTTTTTTTTTCCAATTAAATTTTTTTGGGGAAAGGGGCCCCAAAAATAAAAAAAAGGGAAAAAAATTTTTGGGGAAAAAAATTTTTTTTCCCCCAAAATTTTAAAATAAAAAAAAATTTTTGGGGGGTTTTTTTTCCCCAAAAAAGGGACCTTTTTTTTTTTTTTTCCCTTTTTCGGGGTTTTTTTTTTTAAAAAAAAAAATTTTCCCAAAAAAAAAAAAAAAAAATTTTTTTAAAATTTTTTTGGGAAAAAAAAGGGAAAACCCCCCAAAAAAAAAAATTGGGAAAAAAAAATTTTTTTTTTTAAAAAATTTTTTTTTTTTTTTTTAAAAAGGGGGAAAAGGGAAAAAATTTAAAAAAATTTTTTTTTTGGGGGGGGGGGAAAAAAATTTTTTCCCCCCCCCTTTTTTTTAAAAAAAAAAAAATTTTTTTAAATTTTAAAAAAAATTTTTAAAAAAAGGGGGAAAAAAAATTTAAAACAAAGGGATTTTTTTTTTTTTAAAAAAAGGGGGGTTTTCCCGGGGGCCCCCCCCCCCCAAAAAAAACCCCCCCCCCAAAAAAAAAGGGATTTTTTTTAAAAAAAAAAATTAAAAATTTTTGGGTTAAAAAATTTTGGGGTTTTTTTACCTTTTGGGAAAAAAAATTTTTTTTTTTTCGGAAGGAAATTTTAAAAAATTTAAAACCCCAAAAAATTTTTTAAAAAAAATTTTTTTGGGGTTTTTTAAAATTTTTTTGGGGTTTTTTCCCCTCCTAGGAAAAACCCCCCCCCCAAACCCCCCCCAAAAATTGGGCAAATTTTTTTTTTTTTTAAATTTTTAAAAATTTTCCCTTTGGAAAAAAAAATTTTAAAAAAATTTTTTAAAAAAACCCCCCCTTTTTTTCCCCTTTCCCCCCAAAATTTTTTTCCCCCCCCCCCCCCTTTTTTTTAAAAAAAATTTAAAAACCTTTTTTTTTTTTTAAAAAAACCAAAAAAAATTTTAAAAAATTTTTTTTTAAAAAGAAAAAAACCCCCCTTTTTTTTCCCCAAAAAAAAAAAAAATTTTTTAAAAATTTTTAAATAAAAAAAAAAATTTTTTTTTTTTTTTTAAAATTTTATTTAAAAAAAAATAAAAAAAAAGGGAAAAAAAAAAAAAAAAAATTTTTTTTTGGAACCCAAAAAAAAAAAAATTTTTTAAAAAATTTTTTTTTTAAAAAAAAAAAAATTTTTAAATTTAAATTTTTTTTTTTTTTTTTTTTTTTGGGGTTTAAAAAAAAAAAAAAATTTTTTTCCCCCCCCCCCCCAAATTTTTTTTCCCCCCCCCCTTTCCCCCCCCTAAAACCCCCCCCCAAAATTTTTTAATTTAACCCCCCCCCTTTTTTTTTTTTTCCCCCCCCCCCCCCCAAAACTTTTTTTTTTCCCCCCCTTTTTTTTTTTTTTAAAAACCCCCTTTACCCCCCCCCCTTTTTTTCCCCCCCTTTTTTCCCATTTTTTCCCCCCCCCCCTTTTTTTTTCCCCCCCCCCCCCTTTTTTTTCCCCCCCTTTTTTTTTTTTCCTGGGGTTTTTAAAACCCCTTTTTGGGGGGGGCCCCCCTTTTAAAAAGGGGGAAAAAGGGGGAAAAAACCCCCAAACCCTTTAAAAAAAGGAAAAGGGGGGGGGGGGTTTTTTTTGGGGGTTTTTTTTTTAAAAAAAATTTTTTAAAAAAATTCCTTTAAAAAGGGGGGGGCCCCCCTTTTTCCCCCCCCCCCCCAAAAATTTTAAAAAAAAAAATTAAAAAAAAAACCCCCCAAAAAAAAAAAAAAAAAAAAAAAAAAAAAAAAAAAAAAAAAACCCAAAAAAAACCCGGGGGGGGGAAAAAAAAAAAAAAAACCCCCCCCCCCCCCCCCCCCCCCCCCCCCCCCCCCCCCCCCCCCCCCCCCAAAAAAAAAAAAAACCCCCCCCCTTTTTCCCCCCCCCCCCCCCCCCCCTTTTTCCCCCCCCCCCCCCCTTTTTCCCCCCCCCCCCCCGGGGGGGGGCCCCCCCCAAAAAACCCAAAAAAAACCCAAAAACCCCCCCCCCCCCCCCCCCCCCCCCCCCCCCTTTTTTCCCCCCCCCTTTTTCCCCCCCCCCCCCCCCCCCCCCCCCCTTTTTTTTCCCCCCCCCCCTTTTCCCCCCTTTTTTTTTTCCCCCAAAAAATTTTTAAAAAAAAAAAAAAATTTTTTTTTTTTTTTGGGGGGGGTTTACCCCCCCCTTTTTTTAAAAATTTTTTTTTTCCCTATAAATAAAAAAATAAACCCCCCCCCGGGGGGTTTATCCCTAAATATAAATTTTTTTTTTTAAAAAAAAAAACCCCCCCCCCCCCCAAAAAAATATATATAAAAAAAAAATTTTTTCCCCCAAAAAAAAAACCCTCCTTTTTTTTTAAAAAATATTAAAAAAAATTATATTATATTTTTTAAAAAAATTTTTTTAAAAAATAAAAAATTTTACCCCCCCAAAAAAAATTATTTTTTTTTTTTTAAAAAAAAAAAAAAACCCCCCCCAAAAAATAAAAAATTATTATATTATATCCCCCCCAAAAAATTTTTTTAAAAAAAAAAAAAACCCCCCCAAAAATATTCCCCCCCCAAAAAAAAAAAAAATTTTTTAAAATTATTATAAAATTCCCCCTTTTTTTAAAAAAAAAAAAAAAATTTTTATATTTTTAAAATATATTAAAAAAAAAAACCCCCCCAACCCCCCCCAAAAAAAATCCCCCTTTTTTTTTAAAAAAAATTTCCCTTTCCCCTTTTTATTCCCCTTTCCTATTTTTTTCCCACTCCCAATACTACTTTCCCCCCCTTTTTTTTTTAAAAACCCATTTTTTTTTCCCCCCCCCTACTATTTCCCCCCCCCCCCCCCCTTTTTTCAAATTTTTTAACTACCCTACTTTTTTTTCCCCCCCCAAAAACCCCCCCCCCTTTTCCCTACTACTTTTTAACAAAAAAAATTTTTTTTCTTTTTTTTTTTTTTCCCCCCCCCCCAAAAATTTATTTTAATTTCTTTTTCTCCTTTTTTTTTTCCCCCCTTTCCTCCCAAATTTCTACAAATTCCCTTTATTTTTTTTTTTCCCTCCCCCCCCCTTTTTTTTTTTTTTCCCCCTTTCCAAAACCAAAACCCCCCCAAAAAAAAAATTTTTTTAAAAAAAAAAAAAAGGGGGGTTTAAAATTCCCCTTGAAAATTCCAAAATTTTTTTTTTTAAAAAAATTTTTTTTAAAAAAAAATTTTCCCCAAAAAAAAATTTTTTTAAAAAAGAAATTAAAAAAAATTAAAAAAAATTAAAAAAAAATTTTTAAAAAAAAAAAAAAAAAAAAAAAAATTTTAAAAACCCCCGGCAAGGGGGGGGCCCCCATTTTTGGGGGGGAAAACCAACTTTATTTATTTATTTTTTTTTTTTAAAAAAATTTTTTTAAAAAAAGGGGGAAAAAAAAAATACAGAAAAGAGCAGCATGCCAAACCCCTTTTTAAAATATGCATAGCATTACGGGCTTTGGGTTTAAAATTAACTTTTAAGATTAATAAGCAATGATGAAAACAGTGATTTAAAAAATTATTGTAAAAAGATAACTACAAAGGGACAATTTAGTATTTTCAAAAACAGGTCATATGGTTTCATGCTTTTTTGTCATTCAGTTTGGGAAGGAGTATTCTGTTAGGTAGTGTATTTAAAAAAAAATTTAAAATTAGATTGGGTTTTTTGGTTTAAAAATTTAAAGTGATATAATTGTGAGAAAAAATTTTAAAATTTACAATTTATTTAAGGGTTTAGTTTTTTCAGATTTAAATTTTGGGTTTTGGGGGAAGGGGACGTGATCTTTTTAAAAAGAGAATTTAATTTTTTAAACAGGTAGTGTTTTTTTTTATATTTTCAGGTAATGAAAATTTCCCGATTTTAGGGGCCTTTTTTGTGCTTTAGTTTTTGCATAGTGTGAGTTGGCACGAGGAACATCAAAGAGTGTCTGTTTCCTTTTTGTTTTTGGGGAAAGTGGTTTTGTTGAGGTTTGGGAAGGAAAATGTTTTAGGGGGAGGGTTAATATCAGAGTTTTAAATAAATTTTATGTATGTAATAGGTGCAATAATAAGTAGGATTTTTGTATGGTGAGTGGTTTGGTATTGAAATTTTTGGTGGAGTGTGTTGCCCTTTGTGAGAATTTTTTTATTCTAACTGCAGCCTTTTGTTTGGGGTTTAAATTAAATGGTCTGAGATGGGTTTAATTTTTGTTGAGGCCCCATGCACAAATTTCCCTAGGTGGATAGGGGTAAATAAAAGATTTATATAGGGCCGGGGGGGCTGAAATGTGGACATAGTACCGTAAATTTCGATAGTTTAACCCACAGTCTTGGAAATTTTCTTAGAAATTTTTTTGGTTTTTGGGTATGAAAAAATTTTAATTTTTATCAAAGGGGGATTCCCAAGAATTTTTTCTGTTAGCTTTGTGTAGGGGAAACCATTTAACATTTTTTGGGGGAAAAGGGGGCAAACTGTAAACTTGTTACCAAAATGAATGAAGTAGGTTTTGTAAAAGTTTGTTTAAAATTTGTTAGTCCCCATTTCCCGGGGAGATATTTTCTGGGAATTCGGTAAATTTAAAAGTATTGGCCAACGTGACTGGGCTCGGGTGGGAGAAAAACGTATGTAGTGTCCCTCTGCAAATAGTGGGGGGGTTTTTAGTAAATTTCGGAAAAAATTTGGGAGGTCCCTTTTATGTATAGGGGAAAAGAAGAGGGGCCAAAGGGCAATTTTTCCCCGTGGGACAACCCAAAGGGAATTGGTTTTTGGGAGAAAAAGTTTTCCCCCTTTGCGTACACATATTTGGGTTCTGTTGGTGAGGTATGAATTGAGGGGAGGGTTTTTGGGGGTTTCCCTCTTAAAACCCCTTGTGTGACAATTTTAAAGTGGGGCAAGTCTGGTCAAAAGTATCAAAAGCTTTACATAAGTCAAAAGAAGATCCCCCCCCCGTGGGAAATTCTTTTTTCTCTATTTCAGGTATATAAGTTCTAGCTGTGTATAAAGCATCATTTGTATTTTTTTAGGCCTGAATCCCAAATTTGGGAGGGGGTTTTGGGATGTTTTGGGGAGTAAGGAGGAGTAGAAATTTGTTTATGAAATTTAAATTTTTTGAAGTTTTTGGGGGGAGGGGGAAGTTGGTTTTTGGCCCAAAGTTATTTTAACTCTGTTTTTGGGCTCCTCCCCTTTTTGGGGTTTGAAGGGGGACCCTTGGTAAATTTTAGTACTGTAGGGGGGGGTGGAGGGTTTAATGGATTTTTTTTAAAGAGTTTTTTTGCAATGAATTTGGGGATAGCACTTTTTTGACACTTTTTTTTTATATAAAGGGTGGGAAGGTATTTAAAAACTCCTGCCCCCTTTTTTTTTTAGTGGGGTTGATAATAAGGGAGAAATTTGTTTGGGGTTTGTTTGGGGTAGGAACAGGTGTTCGGGGGAATTTCCGGTGAAAGGGAGTCATTTGGGGGGGGTATCCCAGCTTGGGAATTTTTTTTGGCAAGGTTTTTTCCATAGTGGAGAAAAAATCATTGAGTTGTTTTCTGTTTCTGTTGGGGGGAAATTGGGGTTTATCTGATTTTGCTAATTTTTTTTTCGTATTTCGTGATAACTTTTTTGTTCCCAGAATTTCTGATAGGGGTTTTCCCCGGTCTTTTTTTTCTCACCTTTGTTAAAATTGGATAATCTGTTCTTTATAAAAACAATTTTTTTTGGGCCCTTTTTTATCAGGCCCGGGTTTGGATTGGACGGTAAAGTTTTTTTGGGGCTTGGGGTTTTGTGACCCATTCTGTACTGTTTTTCATTATTGGGGTTTTTTTATTTATGGATTTTTTAGAATTTCTGGGTGTTTTGCCAGGGAAGTTCAGTTCTTAGCTGTTTATCTGTTTAGTTTTTTTTGGGGGGAGTGGGTTTTTATAAGGATTGGGTCTTTTTTTATAAAATTATTAATACATTTGTCAATATCTGTATAGATTTCTAGCTCAGTGTGCCAGTCAATGTTTGCTACTGCTGTTGTGAAGTTATTAATGGCTGCCTCATTGTGAAGTCTGAAGGTGACTTTAGTAGTGTCTTGGGGTAGTTTACCAAGAGTTGTTATGAGGAAATTTAGGGTAGGTGGTCTGTGGTATTATCTGTATTATCAGTAAGTACTGACCCTAATTTTTTTTTATCCTATAACACTTAGAAAAATGTGCTCTTTCTTTCAATAAAAAAAAAAAAGATTTTTTTATTTTTCAAAATATTCGGGGCACTTGGGTAGTGAATATATATATACGTTTGGACCGTTTACGGGTTAAGTGCATAATAGAACTAGGCCTAGGAAAAGATACAAAAGTAATACGAATATACAGTAAATGCATTACTTACCTTAAAATATAGTGCTGGATGCCCGCAGCTCTTGAGCTCGTTATGCCGAAAAAGTGAAGCAAGTGCTAAACATAATGAGCAGTGGATAAGTTGAAAGTTGGCAAAATAGCGGTACACCGAAAACCGGGATGCTGAAAACCAGGGCCATAGTGTAGTTGATCATGGCTTCAAATTTAAATTTATAATTTAATAGTGTGACAATCTTTTCAGTATCATTGGTGATTGAAATCGACTAAATATCATTAAAACCATATGGTAATAATAAAAAGAAAAAGGCTTATATTAAAAAAAACAATGGTTTTTGTTTTGTTTAAACCATAGTTTAAACCATTTGCTTTAAACTATTGGTCTAAATCAACAAACCCTGATGTGAATCTTATTATTTTCTAGTCTTCATTGTTATTGTTTAGTGTTGGGACAATAACTGTAAGACCACTGTGAGTGTAATGTTTCCCAGTGGTTATTCTAACGATAATTCAGTGTTAAGAGTCCTTGTTACCGCCCACCTGTGAGAATCATAAAACCCTTTCTTTTTCCAGACCTGGCTCTCCATTGCTTGTCCAGATGTTCACGACCAGTGGTAGCGGGTTTAGTACTGGCTCTGTGTTGTCACCATCGCTGTACCTGGAACACTTACTCTGGCTTCACTTTTCTTCAGGTGAGTATGTGTACGTCAAGAAAACTTACACTTATATACCATCAGAACAAAAAAGAAATATTGTACAAACTTGAAAGTTTTATAGGGAAAAGGAAATATTTTAATTATTTGCTAAGTATATTTTGGAGTAGCATAGGAGGTTAAACATCAAACTAATTCTAATGCTTAAAGACTACTTAAGAATTAGACTTAGAATATTAAGTAGGATTTTTTATGCAGTTAATTGCAATTATATGCCAATAAGAAAAGTAGATAACGTACACAGGTACAATTTTAACAGCATGATTTATTTTTTAAAAAAATTTACTATTCGGTGATCTTCAGTTTTGTGGAGTGATTGAATAGAGATGGTAAAGATACAACAAGTTACAGTTGAAATATAAAGAGACAAGATGAATAATTAATTCTTTATGAGCTTTAAAGAAATTTTGGGAACAACTTTTACAACTAGTTGCAGCAGTGCCATGCAGCTTCAAGTGTACGCTCATCTGCCTTTGGGTCGAACACTGTACTGCGGTCAGTGAAACTTGGACGTTGACATATTAGATGGATAATAATGTTCCAAAAGGACTGTTTTTTGGGAAAGTATTTTTTTTCTTCTAAAACTAATATCCATCACAACACTGTCAGCAGAGCCTCATTAACCCTTTCAGGGTTTTGGACGTACTAGTATGGCTTATGCACCAGGGTTTTTGACGTACTAGTACGCCTAATTCTAGCGCCCTCAAATCAAAGCAAGAGAAGCTGGTAGGCCTACATATGAAAGAATGGGTCTATGTGGTCAGTGTGCGCAGTATAAAAAAAAATCCGCAGAAACACAGTGCGTAATAAAAAAAAAAAATTTGACCGTGTTTTTGGTTTAAAACAGCGACTTTGCACTGTATTTTTGTTATGGTATTTATGGTTGTATTCTATTTTGTCCTGGTCTCATTTTATGGGAATGGAAAGACATATTACAGAAATTGAGAGGGATTTTGACTGATTTTACAATGAAAAGTCCCTTGAAATTGAGCCCCAAAATAGTAGAAATGTTCGATTTTTGCCAAAGTTCAGAAGTAAACAAATCATCCATGTGTCCAATACACTTTCAAACTGGTGAATCTAATATTCTTTTCACAAGTGCGCTGGCATTATTTATACCTTTTCCCTACACTAATACATTTAGTCTGCATAACAGTAAATCTTCTATTTTTTGAGAAATAAAAATTCGAAGTGGAAAGCAAAAGAATATAAGAGGGGCCTGGGGATGTGACTAATGAACAGAGGAAATGTTAGTTTAGTGCCAGGAATGTCTTTCTTGTTTATTCTGGACCCTTTTGGAAATTGGCATCTTTTGAATTTTTGTGTGAAATTGGCAAAATTTTTTAATTCTGACCACTTTATTGGTTAGTTGAGATTGGTAAATGGGTGGTTTTCTTATACTCATTCGATAGAAAAAATGGGTTCTAGCGTAATAGTTATGATTTTTGTCGACTAGTACACTGGAATTGGCCGAAAATAGGGCTGGAAAGTGGGCAAAAATCGCCAATTTCGTAAACATCATCGAGACCCCTATTCGCGAGAGCATAACTCCGTTTAAGTTTTCCATCAAAATTTCCCTACTTTTGGTGTCATTATGATCGGGAAAAGATTCTCTATCTTTTCATAAGACCCTGAGAACAAGTCTCTGAGAGGGCCTGGCGACCTCAAAGGGTTAATAGATCATTTGTATGAGACTGTTCATCTAAACTGGCTCCTGAAATTCTCTCTTTCTGTTACATTTTTTGCTACACTCTTCCTTGTTAGATGCCTTAAGTTGAAAACACCAAGTAACAGGATATCTGGGGCTGGGTTTGAGAGATTTTCCAGACAGGACAGTATTTTCAGTATCATTTCTTCAGACTGTTGGGAAGTTGCATTTGGTCCAATCTTTGCCACCATTCCCTTGTTGCCTTTTTTTTTCCATCTGTATTGAAGTAGATTGAACCCTGGTATCCATATTTTGTTGTCAAGGCAGCCTTTAGTATGTGTCCCTGCATTAGACTTTGGTGAGAAATCTACTAATAGATGGTATTTTGTTATTTCATAGTTGGAAACCTTGTAGTTTGCAAGCATAAATGATGTTAAATTTTTTGTTGTGATGCTGGGGGGGGGGGGATAGTGTTTTTTCTTGGCTTTAATATCAGTGACTGTGATGAGCAAGTCCCACTGATATAGGTTTTTTTTTCTTGATGTACATTGAAACTTGTTATATATTATTTTCTCAGGTGCATGTTTATCCTACAATATTGAATTTTCTCGTACTTTCAGGATTTTAGGGTTCTGCCCCCGTGAGTTCTACACATTAACAGCACTCACAAGTTGGGCAACTTGCAACTCAATGGACATTCCAAGCAAGGAGAGTTTACCTGACATGCTGGAAAATTATGAGAAATCTGAAAAATGCAAATATGAAGAGCAGGTTTCTAAGATGCCAGCACTTACATCACAAGAAGGCAGTCAGCACTTACCTTCAGAGGATAATCACTTAATGGAGAAGTATGTTGACATATCAGAAGCTGTTATCATTACAGGTACAGCCAGGTCTAAATTGTGCAAATAATGAATCCTGTGAAGTAGTCACATTATTCAAATTACATATAATTTTTGCGAACAGTTTGAAGAGATTGGAGAGAAAATACTAGCATTAATTTGGCACTAAATCAAAATTTGCACTGTTTGAATTATACATAACTTTTGTGCATAATTTGAAGAGTTTGGTGGAAGAAAACCTTGCATTAATTAATTTTGCACTAAATCAAAACTCACACTCGCACGGTTTGAAACCTGAATGTATACTGAACCTCCTCATATATACAGTGGTAGGACCAGGAACTTGTAATGTTGTAGTAGTTAATCTTTATCTGAGTTACAAGAAGACAAATAATTTGACTAAATTTCTTTGTAAATATATTAAAAGTCATTCATCAGCTGCTGATAGAGGTAGTACTCAAGATATATATATTAGGTTACCATGGTGAAAGTTATGACTTAGTGTGGTGAAATAGGAAGTGATGAACAGCAGTCAGGTAACAGGTGTTCATCTTATGGGCATGAACAACAGTCATTTAACAAGTGGTGGTGTTCATCTTTTGGTGATGAACAACAGTTAATGGGTGATAGTGTTTATTTTATGGTGAATAACAGTCAGTTGACAGATGGTAGTGTTCATCTTTTGGTGGACAAAGTCATTTGATAGATGGTGGTGCTCATGTTATGGATGAACAACAGTCAATTGATAGGGGGTGGTGTTCATGTTATGATGAACAACAGTCAGTTAACAAGTGGTGGTGGTCATCTTATGATGGGCAACAGTCAATTGACAGGTGCTAGTGGTGATCTTACGATGAACAACAGTCAGTTGACAGGTAGTGGTGTTCATCTTATGATGAACATGCAAATCTTGTGGTGAGAGAACTTTGTGAGAGCACTCACATGCTAACTCTGTTAAGTAGCACAAATTGCTTAGATGTTTTCCCTCCCATCTAAACTGTTGTGTCTGTGCGCCTCTGCGAAGACAAGGGAGACTGTCAGCGGGATAAAAAAATTACCTTTCAGTATGAAAGTAATTCTAATTTGTTTTGAATTCACTATAAGATGGGATATTTAAGGATTATACTCCTATCCTTTCCCTAATTATTTTTTTTTATTAACACATCAACCATTTCCCACCAAGGCAGGGTGACCCAAAAAGAAGAAACACTTTCATCATCATTCACCCCATTGCTTCTTGCCTACACTACACTTAAAAAACTGCAACATCAACGCCCCTCCTTCAGAGTGCGGCACTGTACTTTCGACCTCCAGAATTCAAGTCTGACTTGTCAGTTTTCCCTGAATCCCTTCAGAAATGTTACCTTGCTCACACTCCAGCAAGTCATAAAAACCATCCATCTCCACTCGCTCCTATCTAACACACTCACACATGCCTGCTGGAAGTCCAAGCCCCTCGCCCCTAGCACCTTTCCTAGTCCCACCCCTACCCCACCTTCCTTCCACTACAGATTTATATGTTCTCCAAGTCATTCTAGTTTGTTTCATGCTCTCTGTCAGAACCACCTCAGCAACCCCTCCTCAGCCCTCCGGATAATACTTTTAGTAACCCAGCACCTAATTTCCAGACTATGGATTTTCTGTATAATATTCACACTGCACATTGCTCTTAGACACGACATCTCCACTGCCTCCAGCCTTCTCCTTGTTGCAGCATTCATAACCCATGCTTCACACCTATATAAGAGCATTGGTATAATTATACTCTCATACATTCCCTTCTTTGTCTCAATGGATAACATTCTTCGTCTCTACAAACACCTCAATACACCATTCACCTTCCAATCCCACCCTCATCAGTTCTGTGATTTGTCTCGTCTTTCATAGACCCATCTGCTGACAAGTCAGCTCCCAAATATCTAACTCATTTGATACCCTCATCACCTAACTCTTATGTATGTTCACTTTCCACTTTCTTCCTTTACACACCCTCCCAAACTTGTCCACTAACCTTTGCAACTTCTCTCTAGAATCTCCCAAAAGCACAGTATCATCAGCAAAAATAACTAAATTGACTCCCATTTTGTATTTGATTCCCATAATTTAAGTAGTAGGTTGGTAGACAGCAACCACCCAGGGAGATACTACCGTCCTGCCATGTGACTGTAAAACGAAAGCCTGTAATTGTTTTACATGATGGTAGGATTGCTGGGTCCCTTTTTTTGTCTCATAAACATGCAAGATTTCAGGTACATCTTGCTACTTTTACTTACACTTAGGTCACACTACACATACATTTTTTTTTTTTCTTTTTTTATAACAAGTTGGCCATCTCCCACCAAGGCAGGGTTACCCAAAAAGAAAGAAAATCCCCAAAAAAAAAAAATTTCTTTCATCATTCAACACTTTTTACCCCGCTCACACTAATCATGTTTTTGCAGAGGTGCTCAGAATACAACAGTTTAGAAGCATATACGTATAAAGATACACAACATATCCCTCCAAACTGCCAATATCCAGAACCCCTCCTTTAAAGTGCAGGCATTATTACTTCCATTTCCCGGGTCAAGTCCAGCTATATAAAAAACATTTCCTTGAACCCTTCACTAAAATTACCCTGCTCACACTCCAAAGCTATCAGGTCCCCAAAAACCCTTCATCTCCATTCCTCCTATCGAAACGCACCAGCACGCTTGCTGGAAGTCCCAAACCCCCCGCCACAAACCTCCTTTGCCCCTCTTCCACCTTTTCGAGGAGACCCTCCCTGCTTCCTTCCCTACAGATTTTCATTCCTTTGCATTTGCTTTGATCCATTCTCTCTATATGACAAAAACATCAACAACCCTCTTCAGCCCTCTGTTTAAATGTTTATTAACTCACCTTCTCTAATTTCCACAACAAATTTTTCTGATAATATTCACACACACATTGCCTTGACAGAACATTCCACTGCTCCAACCGCTCTTGCTGCAGCATTTAACCCCCAAAGTTCACACCATAAAAGAGGTTGGTATACTTACTTTCATACATTCCCTTCTTGCCTCCATAGATAACATTTTTTTGTCTCCCATATACTTCAAACGCCCACTCACCTTTTTTTCCCTCTCAGTTCTATGTTAACTCTCCTTCAAAATCCTCGCCGACACGTCAACTCCCAAATATCTGAAAATTCACTTCTTCCATACTCCTCCTCCCCCAATTTGATGTCCAATTTTTCTTTATCTAAATCATTTGATACCCTCATCACCTTACTACAGTGGACCCCCGGTTAACGAACTTTTTTCATTCCAGTAGTATGTTCAGGTGCCAGTACTGACGAATTTGTTCCCATAAGGAATATTGTGAAGTAGATTAGTCCATTTCAGACCCCAAACATACACGTACAAACGCACTTACATAAATACACTTACATAATTGGTCGCATTTGGAGGTGATCGTTAAGCGGGGGTCCACTGTTTTTTTCTATGTTCACTTTCAACTTTCTACCTTTTACACAAAACTCCAAACTCATCCACAAACCTTTGCAATTTTTCTTTAGAATCTTCCATAAGCACAGTATCATCAGAAAAAAAGTAACTGTGTCAATTCCTATTTTGTATTTGATTCCCCATAATTTAATCCCACCCCCTCCGAACACCCTAGCATTTATTCTTTTACAACCCCATCTAAAAATTATATTAACCCTTTCAGGGTCCGCCCCGTAGTCTACGGCTTTATGGTGAGTGTCCAAACCGTAGATCTACCCATGAGCTCAGCTCACTCTGATAAACTGTGAGGGGTAATTTGGGCCTAGATATGAGAGAATACATCTATGTGGTATGTGTGCCCCACTTTAAACAGATCCTGCAGCACACTGTGTATAATGAGAGAAAAAAACTGAAATCATGATTTTTTGATTAAAACAGCAACTTTGCAGTGTTTTTTCGTATGTTTTTTATAGTTGTATTTGCGATTTCTTGGTCTCATTTGATAGAATGGAAGACATATTACAGAATAGAGATGATTTTGATTGGTTTTAGCACTGGAAAGGGCTTGAAACCGAGCTCAAAGTAGCGGAAATGTTAAATTTTTGCCGATATTCAAGAGTAAACAAACGACCTCACACGTCAAATACACGTCAGTTTGGTGGGTCTAATATACATTCACAAATATGGTGGTGAATTTTATACAATTTTTACAGTATTGCATAGCAGTAAATCTTCTATTTTTTGGTGTGAATAAAAATTCATTATGTGAATAAAAAATCAAAAAAGGAATTTATTTGTAAAGCCTCAAAACAGACTAATGAACAGAGGAAAAAGTTAGTTTAGTGCCAGGAATGCCTAATTTTTTTATTCTGGACCCTATTTTGAAATTGGAATATTTTGAACTTTGTGTTAAATTGGCCAAATTAACATTTCCGATCACTTTATTTTGTAGTTGAAACAGTTGACTTGGCGATTTCTTGTGCTCAATCGATAGAATAGAAGTAATAAATAGTGAAATAGCTAAGAATTTGGTTGATTGGAATAACGTAATTGGCCAAATGGGAGTCAAAGTCGGCAAAATCGCCGATTCGTAAATATCGCTGACACATCAAATTCGCGAGAGCATAATTTCGTCAATTTCACCAAATTTTTGTACTTTTTGTTTTATTACCTTCCAAAAAGATTCTCTACGATTTTCATAAGAAAAAATAACAAATTTTTTTTTGAAAATTCTTGGACACTGGTGCGTGACTCCAGATTTGGGCCTTGGACCCTGAAAGGGTTAAAGAACCATGGTGACATTACACATCCCTGTCTGAGACCTATTTTTACCAGAAAGTAGTCTCCCTCTCTTCTACACACCCTAACCTGAGCCTCACTATCCTTATAAAAACTCGTTACAGCATTTAGTAACTTACCACCTATTCCATATACTTGCAACATCTGCCACATTTCTCCCCTATCATATGCCTTTTCTAAATCCATTCAATGAATTCTCTGCATAATATTTACACCACACATTGCCCCTAGACATGACATCTCCACTGCCTCCAGCCTCCTCCTTGCTGCAGCATTTACAACCCATGCAATAAAAACTTCCCTACCTTTATCTAAATACTGTTCACATATATGCTTCAATGTAAACACTTGATCTACACATCCCCTACCCACTCTAAAACCTCCTTGCTCATCTGCAATCCTACATTTTCTCTTACCTCTAATTCTTTCAGTAATAACCCTACCGTACACTTTTCCTGGTATACTCAGTAAACTTATTCCTCTATAATTTTTACACTCTCTCTTGTCCCCCTTCCCTTTATATAAAGGGACTATATATGCTTTCTGCCAATCCCTAGGTACCTTCCTCTCTTTCATACATTTCTTTCTTCTTTCAACACACCGGCCGTATCCCACCGAGGCAGGGTGGCCCAAAAGAAAAAACCCAAAATTTTCCTTTCAAATTTAAATAATAAGGAGAAGGGGTTACTAGCCCTTGTCCCGGCATTTTAGTCGCCTCTTACAACACGCATGGCTTAGGAGGAAGAATTCTGTTCCACTTCCCCCCTGGAGATAAGAGGAAATAAACAAGAACAAGAACTAGAAAGAAATCGAAGAAAACCCAGAGGGGTTGTATAAATACGCTTGTACATGTATGTGTAGTGTGCCCTGAGTGTAAGTAGAAGTAGCAAGACGTACCTGAAATTTTGCATGTTATGAGACAAAAAAAAAGGACACCAGCAATCCTCCCATCATGTAAAACAATTACAGGCTTTGTGTTACACTCACTTGGCAGGGGCGGTAGTACCTCCTGGGCGGTTGCTGTCTACCAACCTACTACCTAGGTTTCATACAATTTATTAACAAAAATACCAACCACTCCAACCTATTCCCTCCTGCATTTATATACAACATCCATCTGGGTTTTCTTGATTTTCTTACTTGTTCTTATTCTTGTTTTTTTCCTCTTATCTCCATTTGGGGAGTGGACAGAATTCTTTTTCCTTTCCTCCCTAGGCCATGCATGTTGTAAGAGGCGACTAAATGCCCGGAGTGAGAAACTTTCATTTTTCTTTTGGGCCACCCTGCTCAGTAGGAATACAGCCCTTCATTTGAAAGAGGGTTTATATATAAAGTTTTTTTTTTTTTTTTCAAACAAGCCGGCCATATCCCACGAGGCAGGGTGGCCCAAAAAGAAAAAACAAAAGTTTCTCTTTTTAAATTTAGTAATCCATACAGGAGAAGGGGTTACTAGCCCCTTGCTCCCAGATTTTGTCGCCTCTTAAACACGCAAGGCTTACGGAGGAAGAATTCTGTTCCACTTCCCTATGGAGATAAGAGGAAAATAAAAAGAACAAGAACTAGAAAGAAAATAGCAGAAAACCCAGAGGGGTGTGTATATATATGCTTGTACATGTATGTGTAGTGTGACGTAAGTGTAAATAGAAGTAACAAGACGTACCTGAAATCTTGCATGTTTTTTGAGACAGAAAAAAGACCAGCAATCCTACCATCATGTAAAACAATTCAGGTTTCCGTTTTACACTCACTTTGGCAAAAGGATTTTTTTCGTATTTCGTGATATCTTTTTTGTTCCCGGGTTTTTCTGATGGGGTTTTTCCCCAGGTCTTTTTTAATCACCTCTTTAAAGTTGGTAATCTGTTCTCATAATACAATTTTTTTCCCCTTTTCTTATCAGGCTGGTTAGGTTTGGGACGGGTAACGTTTTTTTGGGTTTTGGGGTTAGGGTGACCCATTTTGAAACTGTTTTTCATTTTTGGGTTTTTTTGTATTTATGGTTTTTTGAAAATTGCTGGGTGTTAGCCAGGGACTGTTCGTTCTTAGCTGTTCATCTTTTTAGTTTTTTTAGGGGAGCAGGGGT
Organism: Cherax quadricarinatus; assembly: GCF_026875155.1. NCBI lineage: Eukaryota > Metazoa > Arthropoda > Malacostraca > Decapoda > Parastacidae > Cherax > Cherax quadricarinatus. The sequence continues at coordinate 17,481,380 of NC_069495.1, read as the reverse complement.
TGTTATAGAGGTATTGGGTCTTTTTTTAAAAAATTTTTAATACATTGTCAATATCGGGGTTTTAAGTTTTTCTGGGTCGTTTCCCCCTTTCAATGTTTGTACTGTTGTTGTAAGTTTTTAATGGGGCCCCCTTTTTTTTTTTTAAAAAAAATTTCAGGAAGGTAAATTTTTAGTAGTGTCTTGGGGTATTTTTTCCCAAGATTTTGTTATGAGGAAATTTAGGGTAGGGGTCTGGGGTATTATCGGTATTATCAGAAAAGTACTGACCCTAATTTTTTTTTTTCCTAAAAACACTTAAAAAAAATTTTGCTCTTTTTTTTCAATAAAAAAAAAAAAAGTTTTTTTATTTTTAAATATTGGGGAAACTTGGGGGAAGTGAATATTTTATACGTTTGGACCTTTTAGGGGGTTAAGGGGCCAAATAAAAACTAGGCCTAGGAAAAAGATAAAAAAAAAGAAATACAAAATATACAGAAAAAATCCCTTCCCTTTAATTTTTAAAATTATGTTTGGGGGGCCCGCAGCTCTTGAGCCTTTTTTATCCCGGGAAAAAAAGGTGAAGAAATGTGCTAAACATAATGAGCAGTGGAAAAGGTTAAAAATTTGGGCCCAAAATTTGGGGGTCCCCCAAAAAACCGGGATGTAAAAACCCAAAGGGCCTTTAGTGTATTTGATCTTGGCAAAAAATTTTAAAATTTTAAAAATTTTAAAATAGTTGACAATTTTTTCGTTTCATTGGTGATTGAAATGCCAAAATATCATTAAAACCATTTTGGTAATAATAAAAAAAAAAAAAAGGCTTATATTAAAAAAAACAATTTTTTTTTTTTTTGGGTTTTTTTTTAAACATATTTTTAAACCTTTTTTGTTTTTAAAATTTGGGTTTTCAAAATCAACAAACCCTGATTTTTGAATCTTATTATTTTCTAGTTTTCATTTTTTATTGTTTTTTTTTGGGAAAAATAACTGTAAGACCCCCGGGAAAGTGTAATTTTTCCCCAGGGTTATTCAAACGTTAATTTTCGTGTTAAGAGTCCTTGTTACCGCCCCACCTGTGGAATCAAAAAACCCTTTTTTTTAAAGCCCCGGTTTCCCTTGCTTGTCCAGATTTTCCCACAAACCAGGGGTAGCGGGTTTAGTACTGGCTTGTGTTGTCACCATCGCTTTTCCTGGAAATTTTTCTCGGGGCTTCATTTTCTTCAGGGGAGTATGGGGTTACGTAAAGGGGAAAACTTAAACTTTTATCCATCAGAAAAAAAAAAGAAATTTGAACAAACTTGAAAGTTTTTTTGGGGAAAAGGAAAAATATTTTAATTATTTGTTTAAGTTTATTTTGGATTTACCCCTTGGGGGTTTTAAACTTTAAAACTAATTTTTAGGGTTTTAAAAGGGACAAATTAAAAATTTAGACTTAGAATATTAAGTAGGATTTTTTATGCATTTAAATTTGAAATTTTATATCCCAAATTAAAAAAAAGTAGAAAACTTTCACGGGTTCCCAATTTTTAACAGCGGGATTTATTTTTTAAAAAAAAATTTATATTCGGTGATCTTCAGTTTTGTGGATTTGATTAAATAGAGAGGGTAAAGATACAAACAAGTTACAGTTAAATATAAAGAGACAAGATAAATTTAATTAATTTTTTTATGAGTTTTAAAAAGGGAAAATTTTTGGGGAAACAATTTTTCCCAACAAAAGTTCCCGAAAGTGCCTTGCACTTCAAGTGTACGCTCTCTGCCTTTGGGTTAAAAACACTGTCTGCGGTCAGTGAAACTTGGACTTTTGGGACATATTAGATGGATAAAAAATTTTCCCAAAAAAGGACTGTTTTTTGGGTATTTTATTTTATTTTCTTCTAAAACTAATATCCACCCACTTCACTGTCAGCAGGGGCCTCATTAACCCTTTCGGGGTTTTTGGACGTACTAGTAGGGGTTTTATGCACCAGGGTTTTTGCCCGTACTAGTACGCCAAATTTTTCTAGCGCCCTAAAAATCAAAGAAGGGGAAAAAGCTGGTAGGCCTACATATAAAAAAGAATGGGTTCTATTTTGGTCAGTGTCCCGCAGAATAAAAAAAAACCCCTTGCCAGCAACACAGGCGTTAAAAAAAAAAATTTTTGGCCGTGTTTTTTTTTTTTTTAAAAACAGCGACTTTCCCACTTTTATTTTTTTTAATGGTTTTTTATGGTTTTTTTATTCTATTTTGTCCCTGGTCCCCTTTTATAGAAGGGAAAAAGACATATTAAAAAAATTGAGATGATTTTGACTGTTTTTTAAATGAAAAGTCCCTTAAATTGAGTCAAAATAGTAAAAAATGTTCGTTTTTTTGCCAAAGTTCAGAATTTAAACAAATATCCCAAATGTGTCCAATACACGTCAAATGGTGAATCAAATATTTTTAAAAACAATTTGCGCTGGAATTATTTTTTACCATTTTTTTCACAATACATTTGTCTCCCATAACAGTAAATCTTCTTTTTTTTGGGGGAAGAATAAAAATTTTCGAAGTGGAAGCAAAAGGGAATTTTTAAGGGGGGCCCGGGGGGAGTGACAAATTTTGAACAGGGGGGAAATTTTTAGTTTATTTGCCAGGAATGTCTTTTTTGTTTATTATGGCCCCTTTTTGGGAAAAATTGGGCTCTTTTAAACCTTTGTGTAAAAATTTGGGCAAAATTTTTTAAAAATTTGACCATTTTATTGGTTAGTTGAGATTTTTAAATGGGGGGGGTTTTTATATTTCTTTTCATAGAAAAAAGGGGTTGTTCTAGCGAAAATTAGTTATGATTTTTGTCGATTTATTTCCCACGGGAAATTTGGGCCCAAAAATTGGGTTTGGGGAAAGTGGGAAAAAAATCGCCTTTTGCGTAAACATCATCAAACCCGAAAATTAGGAGGAAAAACCCCTTTAAGTTTTCCAAAAAATTTCCCATATTTTTTGGTTTTCATTAGGGGGATGGGGGAAAAAAAAATTCCCTATCTTTTCATAAGCCCCCGGGAGAACAAGTTCTTGAGAGGGCCTGGCGCCCCCTAAAAGGGTTAAAAATTTTTTTTTGGGTATGAGCTTTTCATCTAAACTGGCTCCTGAAATTCTTCTTGCTTTTTTCTTTTTTGCTACACCCCTTTCCTTGTTTTTTTGGCCTTTTTAAGTTGAATCCCAAAAAGTAACGGGGTTATCTGGGGCCCGGGGGTTTGAGAGTTTTTTCCAGACAGGGAAAATTTATTTTAATATCTTTTTCTTCAGACGGGGGGGGGAAGTTGCTTTTTGGTCCAATTTTCCCAAACCTTTCCCTTGTTCCCTTTATTTTTTCCATCTGTATTAAAAGTTTTTTGAACCCTGGTATCCATTTTTTGTTGTAAAGGGGCAGCCTTTAGTTTTTGCCCCTGCTTTTTAGACTTGGGAAAAGTCTACTAATAGTGGTTTTTTGGGTTATTTCATATTTGGGAAAACCCTTGTAGTTTGCAACATAAATGAGGGTTTTTTTAAAAAAATTTTTTTTTTTTTTGTAAATGGGGGGGGGGGGGTAGGTTTTTTCTTGGCTTTAATTCAGTGACTGTGATGACCCGGGGGTTAACTGATATAGGTTTTTTTTTTTTTGATGTCCCATTTAAATTGTTATATTTTAAATTTTCTCGGGGTGCAGGTTTATCCTACAATATTAAAATTTTTTCTCGTACTTTCAGGTTTTCAGGGTTCTCCCCCGGTGAGTTTAACATTAAAAAGCACTACAAGTTGGGCAACTTGCAACTCAATGGACTTTCCCCAAGCAAGGAGATTTTTACCTGACATGCGGGGAAAATTTGAGAAATCTGAAAAAATCCCAAAAAAATGAAGAGCGGGGTTTCTAAGACCCCCGCATTTAAATTTCACAAAAAGGCAGTAAAGCATTTTTACCTTCAGAGGGATAATCACTTAATGGGAAAGGGGTATGTTAAACATTTTCCGAAGTGTTATCATTTACGGGGACAGCCAGGCCCAAAATTTGGGGCAAATAATGAATCCTGTAAAGTAGAAAAATTATTAAAAATTACTATAATTTTTGCGAACATTTTTGAAGAGATTGGAGAGAAAATATTTGGCTTTTAATTTGGCACAAAATAAAAAATTTGACTGTTTAAATTTAAATACAAAAAACTTTTGTGCATAATTTAAAGGGGTTTGGTGGAAAAAAAACCCTTGCTTTAAATTTTAATTTTTTCCCATTTAATCAAAACTCAAAATCGCAGGGTTTAAAACCTTTGAATGTTATGAACCCTCAATATTACAGGGGTTGGAAACCGGGAAATTGAAAGGGTTGTAGTAGTTAATCTTTATTCTGAGTTAAAAGGGGAAGAAAAAAAAAAATTTTTAAACTTAAATTTCTTTGTAAATATATTAAAAGTCTTTTCATCAGCTGTTTGTTTAGAGGTAGTACTAAAGATATATATATTGGTTACCATGGTGAAATTTTATGACTTAGTGGGGTAAAAATTGGAAAGTGTTTGAACAGCATTTAAAGGTAACGGTGTTCATCTTAGGGGCATGAAAAAACAGTCATTTAAAAAAAGTGGGGGTGTTCATTTTTGGGATGAAAAACAGTTAATGGGTGATAGTGTTTTTTTTTTATGGTGAAAAACAGTCTGTTGACAGATGGTGTGTTAATTTTTTTTTTTGGTGGACAAAGTCTTTTTGATAGATGGTGGTGCTCATGTTTGGATGAAAACAGTAAATTTGGGATAGGGGGGGGGGTTCTTGTTATGATAAAACAAAAGTCAGTTAACAAGGGGGGGGGTGGGTCATTTATGATGGGAAAACAGTCAATTGACGGGTGCTATTTGGTGTTTCTTTCGAGAAAAAACATTTCAGTAGACAGGTAGGGGTGTTCTTTTTTGGTTGAACATGAAAAATCTTGTGGTGGGGGAAAAAAATTTTGTGAGACCCACTCACATGTAATCTGTTAAAGTAGCCCCAAATTGCTTAGATGTTTTCCCTCCCATCAAAAAAACTTTTGTGTTTTGTGGGCCTCCTGCGAAGACAAGGGGGGGACTGTCAGCGGGATAAAAAAAAATTACCTTTCAGTATAAAAGAAAATTCTAATTTGTTTTAAATTTTCACTTTTAAGATGGGATTTTTAAAGGATTTACTCCTACCCTTTTCCCCCTAAAAATTTTTTTTTATTAACCATCAACCTTTTCCCCCCAAAGGCAGGCGGACCCAAAAAGGGAAAAACATTTTTCTTCATCATTCACCCCATTGCTTCTTGCCTTACCATTTAACCCCCCTTAAAAAAAATGAACATCAACGCCCCCTCCTTCAGAGTGGGGGGATTTGGTATTTTCGAACCTTTCCGGAATTAAAAGCGGGGTTTGGGGGGTTTAAAAAGGTTTTTCCCGGAATTTAAAAATGTTATTTTTACATAAGGAAGAATGGGAAAATATTTATGTTTTTAAAATTTAAATTTTGTGGCTAAAAAGGGAAGGGGGGAAATTTAAAAGTCCCAATCCCCAATTCCTTTTAATCAATTTGGGGGGTAATATTTCTTTTTGTTCCCAAAGGCCATTTTTATTGATAGCCCCTCTCGGGGGGACCCACCTCAGAAAAACCCCTCCCCCCAGCCCTCCGGAAATACTTTTATTTAATTTTCCCAGCCCCCTAATTTCCAGCTATGGATTTTTTGTTTAATATTCACACTCCCACATTGTTTTAGACACGACATCTCCACTGCCTCCACCTTCCCCTTGTTGAAGATTCATAACCCTGCTTCACACCTATATAAACATTGGTAAAATTTATACTTTATACATTCCCTTCTTTGTTCAATGGAAAAAAAATTTCTTCGCCCTCTACAAACACCTCAATACACCATTCCCCTTTCCCCAATCCCTCCCTCATCAGTTTTTTTGTTTTGTCTCGTCTTTCATGGGAACCCATTGCGGGAAAAGGGCCCAGCTCCCCAATAACCCAAAACTCATTTGTTTACCCTCACCCACCAAAAACTTTATGTATGTTAACTTTCCACTTTTTTTCCTTTCCCAAAACCCCCCAAAAAATTTGGGCCCACTAACCTTTGCAACTTCTCTCTAAAACCCCCCAAAAGCACAGTATCATCAGCAAAAATAACAAAATTGACCCCCATTTTGTATTTGTTTTCCCAAAATTTTAAAGTAGTGGGTTTGGGTTAGAACAGCAACCCCCCAGGGAGATATTTTACCTTTCCTGCCATGTGCTGTAAAACAAAACCCGGGTAATTGTTTTACATAAAGGGTAGGATTGCGGGTTTGTCCTTTTTTGTCCAAAAAACATGCAAAAATTTCGGTTTCATCTTGCTAACTTTTACTTACCTTAGGTCACACTACACATACTTTTTTTTTTTTTTCCCTTTTTTTTAAACAATTTGGGGAATCCCCCCAAGGCAGGGTTACCCAAAAAGAAAGAAAACCCCCAAAAAAAAGAAAAATATTTAAATCTTTAAAAACATTTTAAAACCTCGCTCCCCACATAATCCATGTTTTTGCAGAGGTGCTCAGAATTAAAAACAGTTTAGAAGAAATATACTTTAAAAAAGATACCAACTACCCCTCCAAACTGCCAATACCCAAGAACCCCCCCTTTAAAGTGAAAGGCATTTTTATTTTCCCATTTCCGGGGATAAAGTAAGCTATAAAAAAAACCCCAGTTTCCTTGAATCCCCTTAAAAATATTACCCCTGCTCACACCCCAAAAGTTTCTCAGGCCCCAAAATTTCCATTCATCTCCTTTTCCTCCTATCGAAAGCATCACGCACGCTTGCTGGAAGCCAAAGCCCCTCGCCCCCAAAACCTCCTTTGCCCCCCCCTTCCCAAACCTTTTTTCGAGGAAAAACCCCTCCCTCCCTTCCTTCCCCTACAGTTTTTTCCAATTCCTTTGCCATTCTGCTTTGATCCATTCTCTCTATATGACAAAAACCCCTCAAAAACCCTCTTCAGCCCTCTGTTTAAAGGGTTTTATTAACTCCAAACCTTCCCCAAAATTTCCAAAAACCGAATTTTCTGATAATATTCACAAAACACATTGCCTTGACAGAACTTTCCCCAAACTGCCCCCAAACCCGCCTCCTTGCTGCAGCTTTTTAAAACCCCAAGGGTTCACCCCCATAAAAGAGGTTGGTATTATTTAACTTTCATACATTCCCTTTTTTGGGCCTCCATAGAAAACCCATTTTTTTGTCTCCCATATACTTAAAACGCCCACTCCCCCTTTTTTTACCTAAACCCCAGTTCTAGGGATTAAACTCTTCCTTCATAAATCCATCCCCCGGACACGTAAAACCCCCAAAAAATATCTGAAAAAATTTTAAACTTTTTCCATACCCCTCCCCCCCCAATTTAAAGCCCAATTTTTTCTTTTTAAAAATTTAAATTGTACCCTCATCCCCTTACTACAGGGGCCCCCCGGTTTAAACCAAACCCTTTTTTTTTTTCCCATTGTATGTTCAGGTCCCAAAGTACTGACGAATTTGTTCCCATAAAGGAATATTGTGAAGTAGATTAGCCCATTTCGGGACCCCAAAAACATACACGTACAAAGCATTTTCTAAATACACTTACAAAAGGGGGTGCATTTGGAGGTGATCGTTAAGGGGGGGGTCCACTGTATTTTTCTATGTTCACTTTCAACTTTCTCCTTTAAACAAAACTCCAAACTCTTTCCACAAACCTTTGAAAATTTTTCTTTAAAAAAAATTCTTCCTTTAAGCACAATCATCAGAAAAAAAGAACGGGTTTTAAATTTCCTTTTTTGTATTTGTTCCCCAAATTTAATCCCACCCCCCCCCGAACACCCTAGCATTTTTCTTTTACAACCCCACTAAAAATTTAAAATTAACCCTTTCAGGGCCCGCCCCGTAGTTACGGCTTTAGGGTTTGGAGTGTCCAAACCGTAGACCCAAACCCAGGAGCTCAGCTCATCTGATAAATTGTGAGTGGAAAATTTGGGGGCCTAGATTTGAAAAGAATAAATTTTTAATGTGGTTTTGTGTGCCCCACTTTAAAACAGTTTCCTGCGCACACTTTTGTATAATGAGAAAAAAAAACTGAAATCATGTTTTTTTTTTTTAAAACAGAAACTTTGCAGTGTTTTTTCGTAGTTTTTTATAGTTGTATTTGCGTTTTCCCTTGGTCTCTTTTGATAGAAGGGAAAAACATATTACAAAAAATAGAGATTTTTTGATTGGTTTTAGCACTGGAAAGGGCTTGAAACCGGCCCCAAAGTAGCGGAAATTTTAAAAATTTTTGCATATTCAAGGGGTAAACCCAAAACGCCCCTCACACGTCAAATAAGTAAGCGGGTGGGTCTAATTTACTTTCACAAATATGGTGGTGATTTTTATACTTTTATTACAGTTTTTGCATAGGGGAAAATCTTCTATTTTTTGGTGTAAATTAAAAATTCATTATGTGAAAAAAAAAATAAAAAAGGGAAAATTTATTTTTTAAAGCCTAAAAAACAGCTAATGAACAGGGGAAAAATGTTGTTTAGTGCCGGGGAATGCCTAATTGTTTATTCTGGCCCCTTTTTTTTAAAATTTTGGGAATTTTTTTAAAACTTTGTTTTAAAATTTGGGCCCAAAATTAAAAAATTTCCGTTTCACTTTATTTTGTAGTTGAAACAGTTGATTTGGGGCGATTTCTTGTGTTAAATTCGATAGAATAGAATTTAAAAACTAGTGAAAAAAGCAAAGAATTTGGTTGTTTGGGAAATAAGAAGGGGCCAAAAATGGGAGTAAAAGGGTCGGCAAAATCGCCGATTCGTAAATATCGTGACACTTAAAAAATCGCGGGAGCTAATTTCGTAAATTTTTTCCCCAAATTTTGGGACTTTTTGTTTTTTTTCCCTTTTCCAAAAAAAATTTTCTCTACGTTTTCATAAGAAAAAAAAAAACCAAATTTTTTTTTTTGGGGAAAATTTTGGACACGGTGCGTGACCCCAGATTTGGGCCTTGGACCCGGGAAAGGGGTTTTTAAAGAACCATGGTGAATTAAAACCCCCCTTTGTTGGGACCTTTTTTAACCAGAAGTAGTCTCCCCCCTCTTCTACCCAAACCCCCAAACCCGAAGCCTCACTATCCTTTTAAAAACTCGTTACAGCATTTTAGTAAAAATTACCAAATATTTTCCCTATACTTGCAACATTTTGCCAAATTTCTCCCCCTTTATATGCCTTTTTAAATCATTAAAAGGAAATTTTCTGCATAATTTTTTTCACCCCACATTGCCCCCAGACATGACATCTTTCCCCTGCCTCCAGGGCCCCCCTCCTTGGGTTTCGCATTTTTCAACCCATGCAATAAAAAAAATTCCCTACCTTTTTTCTTTAAAAATGTTCAATATTTGCTTCAATGGGAAAACACTTGATCTACAAAATCCCCTACCCACTCCTTTTAAAAAACCCCTTGCTTTTATCTGCAATCCTACAATTTTTTCTTACCTCTAAAATTTTTTCAGTAAAAAACCCTACCGTACACTTTTCCTGGTATTTTTTCCAGTAAAAAATTATTCCTTTTATAATTTTTTACCTCTCTCTTGTCCCCCTTCCCTTTATTTAAAGGGACTATTTATGCTTTCTGCCCAAACCCTAGGTAACCCTTCCCCCCTCTTTCATACATTTCTTTCTTCTTTCAACCCCACGGCCCTTTTTTCCCCCGAGGGAGGGTGGCCCAAAAGAAAAAAACCCAAAATTTTCCTTTCAAATTTTTGTAATAAATAAGGGGGAAGGGGTTTTCTTTGCCCCCCCGCTCCCGGCAAAATTTTTGTTTGCCTCTTACAAAAACGCATGGCTTACGGAGGAAAAAATTTTTGTTCCACTTCCCCCCTGGAGATAAAAAGGGGAAAAAAAAAAAAGAACAAGAACTAGAAAGAAAATCGAAAGAAAACCCAGAGGGGTTGTATAAATACGCTTGTAAAGTATGTGTAGTGTGACTGAGTGGGAAATAGAAAAATAGCAAAAGTACCTTTAAATTTTTTCTTTTTAAAGAGACAGAAAAAAAACCAGCAATCCTACCCTCATGTTTTAAAAAAATTACAGGCTTTTGTGTTACATCATTTGGCCCGGGGGGTTTGTTTCCTCCTGGGCGGGCTGTTTTACCAACCTACTTCCAGGTTTCATAAAAAAAAATTTATTAAAAAAAAATACCAACCACTTTCCAAAAAACCCAATCCCTCCCCGCATATATATTCAAAATCCATTTTGGGTTTTTTTTTGATTTTCTTACTTGTTCTTATTCTTGTTTTTTTCCTTTATCTCCATGGGGAAATGGAAAAAGAATTTTTTTTTTCCTCCCTAGGCCATGAAAGTTTTTAAAAAGGGGGCTAAAATTTTAAGGGTGGAAACTTTTTTTTTATTTTTTGGGCCAACCTTTTTAGTAATTTTGGATGGGGGCCCTTTTTTTGAAAGGGGGTTTTTTTTTGGGGGTTTTTTTTTTTTTCAAAAAGCCGGGCCTTCCCACGAAGGGGGGTGGCCCCCAAAAAAAAAAGGGAAAAAAAAAAAAAAGTTTCTCTTTTTAAATTTAGTTTAAACCATAAAAGGAGAAGGGGTTACTAGCCCCTTTCTCCCCAGGCCCTTTTTGTCGCCTCCCTTTCAAAAACGCAAGGCTTACGGAGGAAGAATTCTGTTCCAATTCCCTATGGAGATAAGAGGAAAAAAAAAAAAGAACAAGAAAATAGAAAAAAAATAGCAAAAAAACCCAGAGGGGGGTTTTATTATATGCTTGTACATGTATGGGGGTTTGTGTGAGGGAAGTGTTTAAAAAGAAAATAACAAGACGTACCTGAAATTTTTGCATGTTTAAGAGGGCAGAAAAAAAACACAAACAAACCTTTCCATATGTTTTTAAAAAATTTCAGGTTTTTCCCTTTTACACTCACTTGGCAGGGGGCGGTTTGTACCTCCCGGGCGGTTTTTTTAATACCCAAATACTACCCAGGATACAGAAGGATATCTTAAATTATTACATTAAATATATGTGTGTGTATAGAAGGTTTCCCCGCTTAGGAAGGAGTTGCATTCCCATGGTTTATGGGTTTGGGAAAAGCAGGGCACATTTTGCCACTTACGAGGGTTGTTTAGCCATCTTTACACAAAAAAACTCTTTTGGGCAGTCCCCTTTATTCATTGGGGGGAGTTTTTAACCCCATTTCACATTCTTTTTCCCCAAAGCTCTGGGATATGTGAAGGAAAACACAAAATACATAAAAATTAAGTCAAGGGAAAAAAAAAAGACCAAAACTTTTTCCCAACTTTTGTTTTTTGTAATAAAATATATTTTTTTTTTCAATAATTTTTGCAAAAATGCTATTTTTAATCCAGTTTTTTAGATTCCTCCTTTCCCAAAAAAACGCCCCTTTTATTTTTAGACACACTTTGATTTTTTAACTGGGCACTAGTTTGCATCACATCGTTTAGCTGTGTTTTCCCCCCAAAACCTTGCTGCTCCTTCTCTTTTAATTTCTCTTACCATGCAAACACTATATGACCCTTAGGGTTTAATGCTTAAGAATATTGGGCCATGTAAGGTATCAGCACTAGTCTATGTGGTGTAATGGCAAAAGTTTAAAATTTTTTTTTATTACAAAACCTGAAAGTTTTTTGGGGACTTTAAAAAATTTTTTTGGATATGCTAAGGGGCCCTAACCAAAACCCGCTTGTATGTTTATTGGCTGCCTTATAGTAATGAAAAAATTTTTGATAACTATTTTTTTTTGGGTGGGTAGAGAATATGGGCAAGGTGTATAGTGAAAATTTATTTTTTCCAAGCCCTTTTTGAAGAACATGAAAAGACTGAGAATCAAATTTGGGTGGATAGGAAAAAAAGTGAGGTAGAAGGGCATTAAATTTTTGTAGAACTAGTATAAATTTCTTTTTAAACCCACTTTAAATTTTAAGTTTTTGGGGGAGGGTTTTTTTTCTTTACCAGATTTTTTTGATCTGTTATTAATTTTTATGATGGAAAGGGCAAGTGTTTCCCGTTTTTTTCATTTCCCATCTTTCACCCCCAGGAAATTTTCTTTTTAAATCTGTTAGTACAAAAGGGGCCCTGACTTCAATTTTTCCACACTTAAAGGGTACTGGCCCCTTGGACCCCAATTACTTTCGTTTCAAAGGGGCTCCCCCAAAAAGGCGGGGGCCCTTTACAAATGAAAGTGTTAGGGCTTGTAGTAAACATTTTTTCCATTCTTGAAATTTTCTCTCATCTCTTTGTGTTTGCGTTTTTTTTTTGGGGGGGGGGGGGGTTTTACCTAAGGGAAAAAGGCTGTGCATTCTTTTACTGTAAAACCCCAAAAAAGCCTGTAGTAAAAAATCAAACAGAAAAGAAATGTTTTTTTTTTTTTTTTTTCAAAATCGGTCGTCTCCCCGAGGCAGGGTGGGCCCAAAAAAAAAAAAAGAAAATCCCCAAAAAGAAAATACTTTCTTATCATTCAACCTTTCACCACACTCTACATTATCACTGTTTTTGCCGAGGGGGCTCAAGGGGAAAACAACAGGGTTTTGAAGCATTTTAGTATAAAGGGTACCCCAATACATCCCTCCCCAAAATTCCTATCCAAAACCCCTCCTTTAAAAAGGGCAGGCATTGTATTCCCCTTTCCCGGGGCTCAAGTCCCCTAATGAAAAAAAACGGTTTCCCTGAATCCCCTTTACTAAAATATTTTCCCCGTTCCACTCCAAAAGGGTTGTCAGGTTCCCCAAATACCCCTTCGTTTTCCATTCCTCCTATTAAAAACGCTTTAAGCCCGCTTGCTGGAAGTCCAAACCCCTTGCCCCAAAACCCCCTCTAAAACCCCCCTCTCCAACCCTTTCAAGGGCGACCCCTTTTCCCCGCCCCTTTCCCTTTCCCTATAGAAATTTTATGCTTTCCATGTCATTCAAATTTGATCCATTTTTCTCTAAATGACCAAACCACCTCAAAAAACCCCTCTTCGCCCTCTGACTACTACTTTTTTTAACTCCCACCCTTTTCCCCAATTTCCAACCCCTCCCAATTTTCTGGGTAATAATTTTCACCCACATTGCCCCTTTAAAAAGGGGAAACTCCACTGCCTTTCCAAACCCTTTTCCCCGTGCTGCATTTACCCCCCAAGCTTAAACCCATATTTTAAAAAATTGTTTTGGGACCACTATACCCTTTTATACATTTCCCCTTTTTTGCCCCCATAATAACGTTTTTTGACTCACAATAACCTCAACGCCCACCACCTTTTTTCCCTATCAAATTTTATGGGTTTAAACCCCATCCTTATAAAACCAAACCGCCGGGCACGGGCAATCCCAAGTACAGTGGACCCCGCCCCTAACGATATTAAACCCTTCATGGGGAGTCATTGTTAGCGAAAAATTTTCGTTTTTTTGCGAATGAATTTTCCCCAATTAAAAAATAATGGAAATCAAATTTAAAACCCTGGGCCAAAAACCCCCCCCAAATTTTAAAAAAAAAATTTTTTTCCCCATGGGAAAAAAAACATTTTCCCACACACAAAGAGAAGGATACCCTTCACAATAGTAGAGTAGTACATGCACAGTATATATTGGATGTACTACTCTTTCTAAATGAAAATAAAGAACTTACCTTTATTGAAGATGCAGCAATGACTGATGGGAACTGTGTCCGGGGGGTGCCTTTTCCTCCCGGGGTTTAGGGCGGGTTTTTTGGGTTTTCTTCCAGGAAAAGCCTTATACAATGTGTATGCCCAAAGACTCTTAAATCTCTCAAACCAACCTTTTTCTGGCTTTTTAAATTTACCCAAAATGAGCATAGTTCCAGGGGTTTTTCCCCCGTTTTCCCCGGGTGTTGGGCGGGCTGGTGTGGGTTTTCATCCTGGGAGACAAAATTAAGGGGGCCTTTAAAGGAAATAAGTTAAGGGGCACTCCTCCCATGGGCACTTTACTTTTTTGGGTTTCCTGGGGGGGCTAACCCCCCTGGGGTTAAATTTTTTTCTTGGTATTCTAATAAGCCACACCAACAACGGGTTTCTACAGCAAACAAACAGCAGCAGCTGACGGTGCTCAGCAGCGCAGCAGCTGACGGTGCTTCAGCAGCAGCGCAGCTGACAGTGCTACAGCCGCAGGGGCAGCTGACGGTGGTACCCCCGCAGCAAACAGCTGACAGTTCTACAGCAGCAGCAGACGATGCTAAAAGCAGCAGAGACGAGTACCGCAGCAGCCGATTTGGGCTACGGCGCAGCAGCTGACAGTGCTACAGCAGCAGCGCAGCCCGACAAATGCTACAGCAGCAGCCAAACAGCAGCAGTTTTACCTGGGGACCACGTTTTCGATAATATTTTCACCCCTTTTTTCCAAAGGGTTGGCACTAGAAGCTTTCTAGGGGCCCCCGGGGCACTTATTTTGGCAGAAAAAAAATCACCAAAAAAAAAAGTAATAAAAAAAGAAATGTTCCGATTGTATGCCCGGATGTTTCCGCGGGGGCTGGCTTGTAAACAAAGCCACCGGCGGAACATGTGAGGCTGGTCAGGCCGCACATTGACACGTTTTTGGAGAATAGTGTTTAGGGGTTTTTAGCGGTATGCGAGGCAAAAAATTTTTGTGATAAAAAGTATCGGTATGGGATTTAACGTTTGTGATGCCCAAAGGTATGCGGGGGTCCACGGGATTGGGGAAAAAATTTTACTTCTTCCTTTTCCCCCCTCCCAATTTGATATCCCAAATTTTTTTTTATCTAAAATTTATTTGAACCCTCATCACCTTATCTTTTTTTTGTTCACTTTCAATTTTTACCTTTACACCCCATTCCCAAAAATCATCCACTAAACCCTTTTGGGAATTTTTCTTTAGAATCTCCCTTAAAACCAATATCATCAAACAAAAAAATAACTGTGTCAATTCCCATTTTGAATTTGATTCCCCCAAAAATTTTAAACCCACCCCTCTCCGAACACCCCCGCATTTATTCCCTTTTTTAACCCCCTCTATAAAAATATTAAACAAAAACCCTTTGGGGCATTAAACCATCCCTGTTAAGACCTTTCTTTTTCCCGGGGAAATAGTCCCCCCTTCTTCACCCCCCCTAAAACCCAGCCTCCTATCCCCATAAAAATCTTTTCGATTTTAAAAATTTTTCCACCTATTCCAATACTTGGGAAAATCTGCCCCCATTGCTCCCCTATCCAAATCTTTTCATATGGTTTTCTAAAAACCAAAAAATTTCCCAAAAAAAACTTCCCTACCTTTATCAAATCCGGGTTTTTCCCATTTGGTTTCCCAATTGGGAAACCCTTTATTACACATCCCCCCCCACTCTGAAAACCCCTTGCCCCTTTGCAATCCTACATTCGTCTTTCCTCTAATTTTTTTCAATTATAACCCTACCGTACGTTTTCCCGGGGAAAATCAGTAAATTAAAAACCCCCATAATTTTTACGTCTCTTTTGTCCCCTTTCCCCTTTTTATAAAGGGACTATACATGCTCTAAGCCAAACCCTATGTACCCTTCCCTCTTTCATAATTTATTAAACAAAAGTTTTCCAAAACCCCTCAACACTATTTCTCCCCTGCTTTTAAAATTTCTGTCATGTCCCATCAGTTCCAGCTGGGTTTACCCCCTTTTTATTTTACGTAAGGCCCCACCTACCTCCCCCCACTTACATTCTGCTCTTTTTACTCCTAAAAAAATGGTATACCTCCCCGACCAGTGCATGAAATTACTGCCTCTGTTTTTTCCTTAACATTTAAAAGTTCCTCAAAATTTTTTCGCCATCTACCTTTAAACCTCCTTTTCCCCATCTACTACTCCCTACTCTGTTTTTTAAAAAACAAATCCATACTTTCCCCAGGCTTTCTTAACTTTTTTTAACTCACCAAATTTTTTTCTTTTTTTCCCTTTTAAAAAATTTTTGACGTGCCTTCCCACTCTATAAATTTTCTTCCCCTTTTTCACTCTCTCACCAATAATTTTTTTACCCTTTTTTTTACTCCCCCTTTTACTTTTGCTCTTTTTAAACATTTGCTTTGTTTAAAAACCCCTAAAAAAGCTAACCCTTTTTCTCTTTTATCACACCCCCTTTTTTCATCTTTTCCCCCAATCCTCCTCTTTCCTCCTGCCCCCACCCCTATAACCCCAAACTTCTGCCCCACATTTTAATACTGCTTTTTAAAAAAAAAAATTCCCAAACCCCCCCTTTAAAACCCCCCCCTACTCATCTTTGCACTAGCCCAACCCTTTTTGCCAATTTGTCGCTTATATGTGCCAAAAAGAAGATACAATGGATATGTAAAGCATTTGGGCAAACCCAACCCCCGGGAGCTGTTATTTAAAAAATAAAATTTTCTTGGGGTAAAGGGCAGTAATATCCAAGAAAAGCATTGAATGAAAAGGGGGAAAAAAATTTTATGTAGAAAAGATGTAGGAGTTGACAGTTTTCTTTTTGTGATTTCTTTTTTTGGGGGAAATTTTAAAAAGTTGAAAGGGGTTTTTTGGGCAAATTTGGGAGGGTGTGTAAAGGAAGGGAAAAATTTAAAGTGAACATAGGTAAGAGTCAGGTGTAGGTAATTTAAAACCCCATTTTGGAAAAAAAATTGGGAAAACACATTTGGGGGAGGGGTAGGAAAAAGTGAATGTGTTCAGATTTTTTTGGGGCGATTTGTTTAGCAGTTGAGTTTATTTAAGGATGAGGGTTAGCCATAGAATTAAAGAAGGAAAAAAAATTGGGGGATTGAAAGGGATCTGTGGAGACAAAAAAAACCCTTTTTTCCATTGAGGCCAAAAGAAGGGAATGCAAAGAGTATAGTGGTACCCAAAACCCTTTTTGGGGAAGGGTTGGTTGTAAATGCTGGGAAAAGGGGGGAGGGTTGGGGGGGAGGGAAGATGCTAAAGTCCCCAAGGGCAAGTGTGGGGGTTAAAAATTATGAAAAGGGAATTTTATTGTGTGAAAATGAGGAGGTGTGGGTTACTAAAGGGGTTATTCAGAGGGCTGAAAATGGGGTTGTTGGGAAGGGGGTTGGTCATTTTGAGAGGAGGAAAAAAATGGATGCCTTGGAGGGTGTTTTAAATCTGTTGTGGAGGGGGGCATCCCAGGGAAGGATGGGGGGGTGGGGTAAAAGGGGTTTTGTGTGCAAGGGGCTTGGACATTTCAGTGGGCATGTGTGAGCATATTAGACAGGGGGTGGGAAAGGAGAAAAAATGGGATTTGGGACCTGATGGTTTTTGGAGTGTAAGCGGAAAAAATCTTGTGAAAGGGGTTCAGGGAAAAAAAATTTGTGGAGGTGGGGAAGTTTCAGTGCCTGCACTTTAAAAAGGGGGGGTTTTGGGTTTTTGATGTTTGGGGTGCCCCTCTAAACTGTATAAACTGGGCACCCCTGGGAAAAACAGTGATTACGTGTGAAGGGTGGGTGAAAGCGTTTCTTTTTTTTTTTTTTTTTTGGGGCAACCCCGCCTCGGTGGGGGAAAGCCAGCGTGTTAAAAAAAAAAAAAAAGGGGACCCCGTACCAGGGAAAGAATGATGTGATGGAATGCTGATACAGGAAAAAGCTCTGAGTCTCTGAGGAGTTGAAGGAATGATTAGACGATAATAGTGCTAGTTATTTACCATTTAATGCCACCTGTGGTTGGTTCTGTAGGTTTAGAGAGAGTAAAGTTGCATAATGCTAAAAGTGCATAGTGAAGCCACTATTGGCAATATAAAAGTAGCAGAGGCATTTTTAAAAGTGTTTACTGGCTTCATCCTTTCTTCAGAGTGCAGGCAATGTACTTCCCACCTCCAGGACTCAAGTCCAGTTAACCAGTTTTCCTGAATCCCTTCAGAAATGTTACTTTGCTTACATTCCAACAGCATGAGAAGTCATAACCATTTGCTTCCATTGACACACACACACACGAAAACGGCAGAGGTATGATAAAGCTCACGGTTCAGGGAGAGTGACCTAGTAGCGACCAGTGAAGAGGCAGGGCCAGGAGCTTGGACTCGACACCTGCAGCCTCAACTAGGTGAGTACAATTAGGTGAGTACACACACACACACACACACACACAAGACACTGTACACCGTGTACGTCAAGCCCATACTGGAGTATGCAGCAACTGTTTGGAACCCGCACTTGATCAAGCACGTCAAGAAATTAGAGAAAGTGCAAAGGTTTGCGACAAGGTTAGTTCCAGAGCTAAGGGGAATGTCCTATGAAGAAAGATTAAGGGAAATCGGCTTGACGACACTGGAGGACAGGAGGGTCAGGGGAGACATGATAATGACATAAAATACTGTGCGGAATAGACAAGGTGGACAAAGACAGGATGTTCCAGGGAGGGGACACAGAAACAAGAGGTCACAATTGGAAGTTGAAGACACAGATAAGTCAGAGAGATATTAGGAAGTATTTCTTCAGTCATAGAGTTGTTAGACAGTGGAATAGCCTAGAAAATGATGTAGTGGAGGCAGGAACCATACACAGTTTTAAGACGAGGTTTGATAAAGCTCATGGAGCAGGGAGAGAGAGGACCTAGTAGCAACCAGTGAAGAGGCAGGGCCAGGAGCTATGACTTGACCCCTGCAACCACAAATAGGTGAGTACATACATATGCATTCATTCATTCATTCTGGAAGTCCAAACTCTTCACACACAAAACCTCCTTTACCCCTTCCCAACCTTCCTGGAGGGAATTCTAGGGGGCCAATGCCCCCACAGCCCAGTCCTTGACCAGGCCTCCCAGTGGATGAGGGCATGATCAACCAGGCTGTTACTGCTGGCTGCATGTAGTTCAATATACAAACCACAGACCAGCTGGTCCTAGAATGAACCCTACCCCACCTCTTGTCACTACAGATTTACACACCCTCCAAGTCATGTCATTCTATTTTGTTCCATCCTCTCTAAATCTCCAAACTACCTCAACAACCCCTCCTCAACCCTCTGGATAATACTTTTAGAAGCCCTGCACGTTCTCCTAATCTCCAAGTTACAGATTCTTTGCATTATATTCACACTGCATATTGCAGGTAGTAGGTTGGTAGACAGCAACCACCCAGGGAAGTACTACCGTCCTGCCAGATGACTGTGAAACAGAAACCTGTAACTGTTTTGCATGATGGTAGGATTGCTGGTTTCTTTTTCTGTCTCATAAACACGCTAGATAACAGGGATATCTTGCTACTCCTACTTACACTTTGGTCACACTTCACAGACACGCACATGCATATATATATATATATACACATCTAGGTTTTTCTCCTTTTTCTAAATAGCTCTTGTTCTTCTTTATTTCTTCTGTTGTCCATGGGGAAGTGGAAAAGAATCTTTCCTCCATAAGCCATGCGTGTCGTATGAGGCGACTAAAATGCCGGGAGCAATGGGCTAGTAACCCCTTCTCCTGTAGACATTTACTAAAAAAGAGAAGAAGAAAAACTATAAAACTGGGATGCTTAAATGTGCGTGGATGTAGTGCGGATGACAAGAAACAGATGATTGCTGATGTTATGAATGAAAAGAAGTTGGATGTCCTGGCCCTAAGCGAAACAAAGCTGAAGGGGGTAGGGGAATTTCAGTGGGGGGAAATAAATGGGATTAAATCTGGAGTATCTGAGAGAGTTAGAGCAAAGGAAGGGGTAGCAGTAATGTTGAATGATCAGTTATGGAAGGAGAAAAGAGAATATGAATGTGTAAATTCAAGAATTATGTGGATTAAAGTAAAGGTTGGATGCGAGAAGTGGGTTATAATAAGCGTGTATGCACCTGGAGAAGAGAGGGGAAAGCAGAGGAGAGAGAGAGATTTTGGAGATGTTAAGTGAATGTATAGGAGCCTTTGAACCAAGTGAGAGAGTGATTGTGGTAGGGGACATGAATGCTAAAGTAGGAGAAACTTTTAGAGAGGGTGTGGTAGGTAAGTTTGGGGTGCCCGGTGTAAATGATAATGGGAGCCCTTTGATTGAACTTTGTATAGAAAGGGGTTTAGTTATAGGTAATACATATTTTAAGAAAAAGAGGATAAATAAGTATACAAGATATGATGTAGGGCAAAATGACAGTAGTTTGTTGGATTATGTATTGGTAGATAAAAGACTGTTGAGAAGACTTCAGGATGTACATGTTTATAGAGGGGCCACAGATATATCAGATCACTTTCTAGTTGTAGCTACACTGAGAGTAAAAGGTAGATGGGTACAAGGAGAATAGAAGCATCAGGGAAGAGAGAGGTGAAGGTTTATAAACTAAAAGAGGAGGCAGTTAGGGTAAGTATAAAAACAGCTATTGGAGGATAGATGGGCTAATGAGAGCATAGGCAATGGGGTCGAAGAGGTATGGGGTAGGTTTAAAAATGTAGTGTTAGAGTGTTCAGCAGAAGTTTGTGGTTACAGGAAAGTGGGTGCGGGAGGGAAGAGGAGCGATTGGTGGAATGATGATGTAAAGAGAGCAGTAAGGGAGA
The DNA here is from genome assembly GCF_026875155.1 of Cherax quadricarinatus. Classification (NCBI taxonomy): domain Eukaryota; kingdom Metazoa; phylum Arthropoda; class Malacostraca; order Decapoda; family Parastacidae; genus Cherax; species Cherax quadricarinatus. The sequence goes on along the minus strand of NC_069495.1, from coordinate 17,461,000 downwards.
AAAAGTTAGCATTGAGAAGTTTTTACAAAGTAGAAGTGATGCAAGGAGGGAAGAGTATATGGAGAAAAAGAGAGAGGTTAAGAGAGTGGTGAAGCAATGTAAAAAGAGAGCAAATGAGAGAGTGGGTGAGATGTTATCAGCAAATTTTGTTGAAAATAAGAAAAGTTTTGGAGTGAGATTAACAAGTTAAGAAAGCCTAGAGAACAAATGGATTTGTCAGTTAAAAATAGGAGAGGCGAGTTATTAAATGGAGAGTTAGAGGTATTGGAAGATGGAGGGAATATTTTGAGGAATTGTTAAATGTTGATGAAGATAGGGAAGCTGTGATTTCGTGTATAGGACAAGGAGGAATAACATCTTGTAGGTAGTGAGGAAGAGCCAGTTGTGAGTGTGGGGAAAGTTCGTGAGGCAGTAGGTAAAATGAAAGGGGGTAAGGCAGCCGGGATTGATGGGATAAAGATAGAAATGTTAAAAGCAGGTGGGGATATAGTTTTGGAGTGGTTGGTGCAATTATTTAATAAATGTATGGAAGAGGGTAAGGTACCTAGGGATTGGCAGAGAGCATGCATAGTTCCTTTGTATAAAGGCAAAGGGGATAAAAGAGAGTGCAAAATTATAGGGGGATAAGTCTGCTGAGTATACCTGGTAAAGTGTATGGTAGAGTTATTATTGAAAGAATTAAGAGTAAGACGGAGAATAGGATAGCAGATGAACAAGGAGGCTTTAGGAAAGGTAGGGGGTGTGTGGACCAGGTGTTTACAGTGAAACATATAAGTGAACAGTATTTAGATAAGGCTAAAGAGGTCTTTGTGGCATTTATGGATTTGGAAAAGGCGTATGACAGGGTGGATAGGGGGGCAATGTGGCAGATGTTGCAAGTGTATGGTGTAGGAGGTAGGTTACTGAAAGCAGTGAAGAGTTTTTACGAGGATAGTGAGGCTCAAGTTAGAGTATGTAGGAAAGAGGGAAATTATTTCCCAGTAAAAGTAGGCCTTAGACAAGGATGTGTGATGTCACCGTGGTTGTTTAATATATTTATAGATAGGGTTGTAAGAGAAGTAAATGCGAGGGTCTTGGCAAGAGGCGTGGAGTTAACAGATAAAGAATCACACACAAAGTGGGAGTTGTCACAGCTGCTCTTTGCTGATGACACTGTGCTCTTGGAAGATTCTGAAGAGAAGTTGCAGAGATTGGTGGATGAATTTGGTAGGGTGTGCAAAAGAAGAAAATTAAAGGTGAATACAGGAAAGAGTAAGGTTATGAGGATAACAAAAAGATTAGGTGATGAAAGATTGAATACAGTGGACCCCCGCATAACGATTACCTCCGAATGCGACCAATTATGTAAGTGTATTTATGTAAGTGCGTTTGTACATGTATGTTTGGGGGTCTGAAATGGACTAATCTACTTCACAATATTCCTTATGGGAACAAATTCGGTCAGTACTGGCACCTGAACATACTTCTGGAGTGAAAAAATATCGTTAACCGGGGGTCCACTGTATCAGATTGGAGGGAGAGAGTATGGAGGAGGTGAATGTATTCAGATATTTGGGAGTGGATATGTCAGCGGATGGGTCTATGAAAGATGAGGTGAATCATAGAATTGATGAGGGAAAAAGAGTGAGTGGTGCACTTAGAAGTCTGTGGAGACAAAGAACTTTGTCCTTGGAGGCAAAGAGGGGAATGTATGAGAGTATAGTTTTACCAACGCTCTTATATGGGTGTGAAGCATGGGTGATGAATGTTGCAGCGAGAAGAAGGCTGGAGGCAGTGGAGATGTCATGTCTGAGGGCAATGTGTGGTGTGAATATAATGCAGAGAATTCGTAGTTTGGAAGTTTAGGAGGAGGTGCGGGATTACCAAAACTGTTGTCCAGAGGGCTGAGGAAGGGTTGTTGAGGTGGTTCGGACATGTAGAGAGAATGGAGCGAAACAGAATGACTTCAAGAGTGTATCAGTCTGTAGTGGAAGGAAGGCGGGGTCGGGGTCGGCCTAGGAAAGGTTGGAGGGAGGGGGTAAAGGAGGTTTTGTGTGCGAGGGGCTTGGACTTCCAGCAGGCATGCGTGAGCGTGTTTGATAGGAGTGAAAGGAAAAAGAAAGGTTATGAGGATAACAAAAGATTAGGTGATGAAAGATTGAATATCAGATTGGAGGGAGAGAGTATGGAGGAGGTGAACGTAATTCAGATATTTGGGAGTGGACGTGTCAGCGGATGGGTCTATGAAAGATGAGGTGAATCATAGAATTGATGAGGGGAAAGAGTGAGTGGTGCACTTAGGAGTCTGTGGAGACAAGAACTTTGTCCTTGTAGGCAAAGAGGGGAATGTATGAGAGTATAGTTTTACCAACGCTCTTATATGGGTGCGAAGCATGGGTGATGAATGTTGCAGCGAGAAGAAGGCTGGAGGCAGTGGAGATGTCATGTCTGAGGGCAATGTGTGGTGTGAATATAATGCAGAGAATTCGTAGTTTGGAAGTTAGGAGGAGGTGCGGGATTACCAAAACTGTTGTCCAGAGGGCTGAGGAAGGGTTGTTGAGGTGGTCGGACATGTAGAGAGAATGGAGCGAAACAGAATGACTTCAAGAGTGTATCAGTCTGTAGTGGAAGGAAGGCGGGGTAGGGGTCGGCCTAGAAAGGTTGGAGGGAGGGGGTAAAGGAGGTTTTGTGTGCGAGGGGCTTGGACTTCCAGCGGCATGCGTGAGCGTGTTTGATAGGAGTGAATGGAGACAAATGGTTTTTAATACTTGACGTGCTGTTGGAGTGTGAGCAAAGTAACATTTATGAAGGGGTTCAGGGAAACCGGCAGGCCGGACTTGAGTCCTGGAGATGGGAAGTACAGTGCCTGCACTCTGAAGGAGGGGTGTTAATGTTGCAGTTTAAAAACTGTAGTGTAAAGCACCCTTCTGGCAAGACAGTGATGGAGTGAATGATGGTGAAAGTTTTTCTTTTTCGGGCCACCCTGCCTTGGTGGGAATCGGCCAGTGTGATAAAAAAAAAAAAATGATACACTGTACATATCTAAAAAGAAAAGAATGGCAAGAGTTGCAGCAGCAGACACTCCAGCTTTGCTCTTGGTTAGAGTTAGTTCTGCTGGGGAGTTAAAGCAAAAAACAGCATTGAAAAGCTTCTCTGCCTGCTGCTACTGCTTGGGTAACCAAGGAATGTTTCAAACAGTGATGTTAAGATCATTTTGTGAAAGATGTTAGACTACTGTTTTTTCAAAGGGTTACCCTTAAACATTGTATTTATGATTGATAATGCCCCAGAACATTCATTGTATCTATATTATAACTAAGCTATCACATCTCTCTCTGATTCTTATGCCACTATCACTACTCCCTTCTTGCCACCTCTGCCACTGTTACACTCATTATTCTACTACTTCTTCCACTACCTTTAGCACTACTGCTACTACTACAATTATACTTCCACCTCCTCTTTTGTTGTTCTACTGGCCCCTGCCCCCTGCATCCCCCCCCTCTTGAGTATATGTATATACTGGATCCTTCTCCTTCGCACTTTTATGTGACTTGTTAATGCCAAGTTGGACCAAAATATCATCACAAATTTCATTCACCTATGTACAGGTTATTTCTGTATCTACATTATTAACAGGGCACCTGTGCAAGGCTGATATGCAGTTTTTAAGATACAGTATTGAGAGTTAATGAAGTGATAATTATTATTATTATAATTGAAGGGGAAGCGTTAAACCCATAAGATTATACAGCGCCTGAGGGGGTATGTGGAAGGTATTCAGGTTTAATTCAGGGAACTGGAGAACAGACCCAATTCCCTAGATCAAGAGCCCCTCACCAGCATTAAGGAACCTTCATTGAGGGGAATGAAGTGATGAGAGTTACTAATTTCTTAGGCAAAATTACAGTACAATGCTATACTTTAAGGACTGTCTACATATTACAATGTATTGTACATGTATATCTAAACCATCTCTCTCCTGTGTCTTAATTAAACTTTTGTCTTTTCAGCCGATACACAAGGCTAAACTTATCAGCCCACTATCGAGAGGAAGTGGGAAGAAAGGCAAAGCAGTTGTTAGATTATGGTCGGGTAAAGTATTTACAGCAGCAGGGATTCCAGTGTCGTCTTGTACAATATGTGTCCAAGGAAAAAACGCTAGAAAATATTGCCCTTGTTGCCAACTTTATTGGAAGTTAGCATAGTTATTTGTATGATGCATCAATAAAATCATATACCTATATACAGTTTTTTCAGTGATTTCAGCATGTTCATAACAGTTTATATTTTAGTGAAATATACATAATATAACCATTCAGGTAATAGTCCAAGATTATTTAATATTTCACAGGCCTAAAGTACTATTAGGGTTATTTGTCATTCTTCATCTTTGAAACAGCGATTAAATTTAGCCAGTCAATGACTTTATATTATGCTTTTTGACAAACTTTACTATTAAGCTGCAAATATACATTATTTTATAATGCCATAGTTGTTGAATACAAATTTTAACCAAAATTCAAAGTACTCAGACATTCCTGATGTATACATGTTCTTGTCTAGCTGTTGGTAATTTGAGTCCATCACAATAAGAGGAGAGAGGATTGAGTCTCAAGAATTACTTTGATGAATGGCCTTCACTGATGTGTTTTCCTAACCACCCTAGAGGTAAGATATTCCATGCTGCAAGGAAAAGGTAAGATGATGATGGGTTATGGAAGGAAGTGGTGTTGAGCGAAGAACACGAGAAAGGGACTGGGTCGCAGACGATTTAGCAAAGCAAGTGTCAGTTAAGGAATCACAGTGGGAATGTCAAAGAAATGAATGGACAAAGCATGTCAAGTCATCAAAGGTTACCGAGATAATGACTAAGGGCCTGTTTTTGACACACAGGTTTACAGAGAAAAAATATAATAGCAAAACAAGAGTTGCTCTGATAAGGCAAAATCAGGTATTATATTCATGGAAAACACATGACTCCATGGGAAAATGAAGAAGGATCCTCTGTAAACCACGTGTCGTAAGAAGTGACTAAAATGCCAGGAGCAAGGGGCTAGTAACCCATTTTCTTGTATAAATTACTAAATGTACAAAGAAGAAACTACCATCCTTTTTCAGATCAACTTCTTGGTGGGAGACAGCTGCTGTGTTAAAAAAAATATTCTATATAAAGTCAGAGAGCAAACAAAGCAAATATTGTAAGGCAGTGAAAAATGCTTTGAGTAAGTAAGTAAGTAAGTTTATTCAGTTATACACAAATACAGTTACATAGAATTATCATATATAGCATAACATAATCTGTAAGGAGTGAAAACTGAGGCCAACTTTTATGCTGCTTAATTACAGTAGTAGCACTAAATCAGCAGGTGTCATTATTATTATTATAATCAAAAAGAAGCGCTAAGCCGAGCAGGTGTCATACAGCACCTGGAAACATGGGAGTCATTCAGATATGATCCAAGGGCAGGGCAGGTCCAATTTTTTGGGAGGATCACGAGCCCCTCACTGGTATCAAGGAGCCTCCCATAATATACTGTAGCAATTTATTTTTATATTTATTTCATGGGGGGAAGGGGCAGCTAAATCCATAAATTTCAAAGTATCTTGATCCAAGGAAAAGGAGGGAGGGTTCCAATTCTTTGTATCAAGAGCCCTTCACCAACATCAAGGCACTTCCGTCCTTCCTCTCCCTAAAGAGACTTAATATCGCAGAAAGAAACTTCGTGTGATGCAAGGAAAGATGCTGTTCAAATTACCATTTATTATATAAAAAACATAATATATTGTTCAATAAATAACAGATTTCAAAGACACGAAACTATCACACAACATTAACTCTATTACAACACATCACATTGATGAAGGCATATTTTAATTACCATTGTGAATTCAACACCACTTAACATACTGCATACTGAAGAAAAACAACAGTAAGGTGAAACCACAAAACTTGATTAAAATGCCCTCATATAATAATCTTTTCTTGTATACAAACTAAACTTCATCCCGAACATTAGTCCAACTTTAAACCTTTTTTCGCCAGATCTGCCTTTGCTTCCTTAATCTGTTGTTGTAACTCCTCGGCAGCTTCCTGACAGTCGTTGAAAGTGTAAACTCGGTAAGCAATAACAGCAATGGAAACTAAGCCAAACACTGCTACCAAGAAGACAGGAAATAACAAAATTTCCATGTAGTATTGCTTGGTAAACTCATTCTGGATCTGCAAGAAACATACATAACATTTATTTTTATACATGTACAAACATTTGAATGAAACATGCACACTCAACAAGTAATAACTTTAGGAGTGTCAAATATAAACAACTGCTGAGGAAAATTATCGAAGTAATCCATTACTAGTACAGTAGGGCCCCACTTTATGGCATTTCGTTAATATGGACATTATAAACTATGGCCAAAACTTGTTATACAGCTTCCCCCCCCCCCTCGCTAATACAGTCTCTGTGTGCCAGTCTGTTTACATTCCATTATGTCTGGATACTTTCCAAAACTTAGTGTTTTAATGTTATTGCATATTTTATGTATACAGTACAGTGGAACCTCTACTTGCGAGCGCATCCACATGCAAGTTTTTCCAAATACAAGCAGTCGATGGGTTGATTTTTTTGCTTCCATACGCGAGCAAAACTTCCTTGACGCTGGTGAGGGGCTCTTGCTCTTGATCTAGGGGTTTGTATCTCATTTGTTTGTTGGACTATCTTATTGAAACTTGGGCAATGTATGATGGAAAGATGCTTCTTAACGTAACGAAATCAGAACATAAATAATAGAGTTCACTTCTCAGCAATTAGCCACCCCTTAGCGGTATTTTTGTATGGTTGTATTCTCGTTTTTTTGGTCTCATTTGATAGAATGGAAGATATATTACAGAAATAGATATGATTTTGGTTGCTTTCACGATGAAAAGTACTACCTTGAAATTGAGCTCAACGAGGGAGATATGCTCATTTGCTTAACTATGTCCATTCCAATATGCAGTCATGAATGGGTTGACATTATTTATACAATTATTGCAATAAGGCATAACAGTAAATCTTATATTTTTGTGTGAATAAAAATTACAAATTGTTTATATTGTAATAATAATATGTGTAATAATAATAACATATATAATAATAATGTACTACATAATAATTATAATAATAGACGGCTTCAAAAGGCCATCACTGGATGGCAGTGTTTTTACCACAACAAAGAAGGAGCGGTTATGACCGCCTCCACCTGATACATAATGACATATTTTATTCATTCTAGAGTATATATCAGGTTTCCATGTTATTTATATTGTTTGTTATGTCATATTAGATGAACTGTGATAGATAAATAAGCCATATAGAAATTAAGCCATATAGTGAAATTATGCAAGAAGTATTTTGTCCGGTCTCCAGACAAACTGTCGTCCACCGCCGACACCGCCCATACCACTACATGAATTACATATTTTATTCATTTTAGAGTATATATCATGTTTCTATGTTATTTATATTGTTTATTATGTCATATTAGATCAAGTGAGATAGATAAATAAGCCGTAAAGTTTATATTAGCGAAATTATTGAAGTACAGAATTCCACTGGAACGGATTAATTGCATTTCAGTTAATTTAAATGGGAAAAATTGACTCTGCAAACAAGCAAATCCAGTTGTGAGCAAGGTCATGGAATGGATTAAACTTGCAAGTAGAGGTTCCACTGTATAAGAATAAAAAACAACAGTTTTAAAAATATTACAATTATGTATTTAGTAACTCAATAAAAAGTATAATTAGAGATATATTAAGGAAGAAGCTAGGATGACATTGGGAAAAGGTGTTTTTTTTTAACAGTAGCTTTGAAGCTGCTGGCAGAAAGACTAGAGTTTTCTGGTAATGTTTTCCAGATTTTAGATCCTTTTATGCACATTGAGTTTTTGCAAAGATTAAGCTGGACACAGAGAATATCAGAGATTTTTGTGTTTCATATTATGCCTACAAGTTCTGTTGCAACTACCATGAGTTTCAGGGCAGGAATGGTATTACAATTTATTGTCCTGTTATGTAGTATGCATAGTAATATGAGTAAATTTTTTGTATATTAAGTAAGTTTAGGTCTTTGAAGTGGGGAATTGTACTGTCTGGCAGTAGACTGGATGATCATTCATGCTACCTCCTTTTTTGTGTTTTTATTGGCCTACGGTGATTTGTTGTAGCGGATCCCCAGGTACAAATACCATAGGTGAGGTAGGGATAAATTAGAGAATATTATATGTAAGTAGTGCTGTCTGAGGTACTACATAATAACATATCTTGGATACTTTTTTTGTAATGTGTTGAATGTGGGTGTTGAATTTCAAGTTGCAATCTAGAAACAGACCTAGGAATTTTCCTTTGTTTTGTTTAACAATGGAAGAACCGCTAATCATAACAATTAGTTGGACACTCATTGCTCTGTTCCCAAACATCATGTGGACAGTCTTGTTAATGTTAAGCATTAGTTTATTGGTAATCATCCAGGTTGATATCTTGAAAAGTTCTTCATTAACCCTTTCAGGGTCGAGAGGCCCTCTCCTCAACTCGTTCTCAGGGTCGAAAATTTTTCAGAAAATAAAATTATTTTTTCTTATGAAATGATAGAGAATCTTTTCCCAATCATAATGACACCAAAAGTATGAAATTTGATGGAAACTTACGGAATTATGCTCTCGTGAAGTTAGCGGTCTCGACGATGTTTACGCATCGGCGATTTCCCCCACTTTGAGCCCTATTTTCAGCCAATTTCATTGTACTAGTTGACAAAAATCATATCCATTTCGCTAGAACTCCATTTTTTCTATCCATGAGTACAAGAAATCACCCATTTACCAATTTCAAGTATCCAATAAAGTGGTCAGAAATTGGCAATTTTGCCAATTTCACACAAATTTCAGAAGATGCCAATTTCCAAATAGGATCCAGAATAAGCTAGACAGACATTCCTGGCACAAAAATAACATTTTCTCTGTTCATTAGTCATGTCCCCAGGTCCCTCTTACATCTCTTTTGCTTTCCACTTTGAATTTTCATTCTCACAAAAAATAGAAGATTTACCGTTATGCAGACTACTGCATTAGTGTAGAAATGGTATAAATAATATCAGTGCACTTGTGAAAGATTATTAGACTCACCAGTTGATGTGTATTGGACGCGTGGCATGACTTGTTTACTTTTGAAATTTGGTAAAAATCGAACATTTCTGCTACTTTGAGCTCAATATCAACGTACTTTTCATTATGAAACCAATCAAAATCATCTCAATTTCTGTAATATGTCTTCCATTCTATAAAATGAGACCAGGAGAACTAGAATACAACTATAAATACTATACGAAAATACACTGCAAAGTCGCTGTTTTAAACCAAAAACACATAGTTTTTTTTTTCTCATTATGCACTGTGTGCTGCAGGATTTTTTTATGCTGTGCACACTGACCACATAGACCCATTCTTTCATATGTAGACCTACCAGCTTCCTCTCACTAGATTTGAAGGCGCTAGAATTTAGGCGTTCTAGTACGTCAATAACCCTGGTGCGTAAGCCATACTAGTACGTCAGAAACCCTGAAAGGGTTAATAGTTTTGAGGGCATTCAGATTAGGGTGGGAGATTACAAAAGTTGTGTCATCCACAAAGAGAACCGTGAGTTGCCGAGATACATTTGAAAGATCATTGATGTATACGAGGAAAAGCAGAGGGTCAAGGACACTGCCCTGTAAGACACCTATGCTGATAGGTCTTGTTCACAAGGTTGTGCCCTTGATAGACATAGGTGTCTGTTGGTAAAGTAGGACTTCATATATGAAAATACATGACCTATGATATCATAATGATCAAGTTTGAAGTGCAAGAAAAGTTTTCCTAAGGTCAATAAAGAAGTTTAATGGATACTCATTATTTTCATGAGCTGTGTAAAGGAATTCTAGCATCTGTATGATTGCATCATTTGTGCTTTTATTTGATCAGAAACCAGTCGCTAGCAGGGGTTGAGTATACTGCGAGATACTAGAAAAGAGTATAATCTCGTGTGCATTAATTTTTTGAAGATTTTGGATAACAATAGTAAGTTAGATACTGGTCTACAGTTATTTACATCAGTTCGGTCTCCACCTGTGTGTTGGGGTAACCCTTGCTATCTTTAGTAATGTTGGGAAAGTGTGGGTTTCTTATGATTTGTTGAACAATATTGCAGTGGTGGATGAAAGAACACGAGCTGCTCTTCTCAACAGTAGTGGTGGTATTTGAGCTAAGTTTCCCGACTTGTTTTTCAATTAATTTATAATCAGGATGACTTCAGTGGGATTAGTTGCACCCCATACCCATCCTGTGGGAGGTAATCAAAATGTTAAGTAGGCACATAATGGGTCCAAGGACTGGGCCACAAAGTCTGATAGTTAACCAAGTTACCATGGTAACAAACTATCAAGAAACTTTTTGTTCAAGTTTCTATTCTCGAGAGGAACCAAAGTTCCCTTCCAAATTCCCACTAATCATTGGGTATTATTCCTTCCCAAGAAACTAGGAAGCAGGATTTAATACAACACAAGCTGTGTTGACCCACGAACCCCCCAACACCTATACCACTATGGTTAATATCCAGAGAGAATAAGGAATGATGGCAATATTCATAATCTAGTAAATATACACAGCTGGCATGGAAGGAAAATTACCCACCATGAAGCCACCAAGGATTTACGTATCACTATTCCATTGCAATTATAGCCATGCAGCAGGTGCCATCTTCAGTGCAAATCAATTACAACTGCACTTTTCAAGCACATATTCACGAAATTACATTTTTAGAGGTTGCACAAACCAAGCGTCTACTGTACTCTTAACACATTACTCGACAGAACTGAAAATAAGTTAATCAATAGTGCGCTTTAAGTACTGCACCAAATACCAGTATCCCTGGTAGTAAAGCAATTAAGTGTGCACCCTCATTTACCTATGGGAATAGTGGTATGGTATGGTCAACAAAAATATCAAGAGGTATGTGATATAAAAACATTGGGGAACCTATCTTAAACATTACTACACAAATTTGTCATTATATACTTCTACCAGAAAAAAAAAATGCTTGACATGTTACATACTGTGTTGGTGACAACTGCTGACCAGGGACCAAGTATAAGCACAGCCCCAGTTAACCATTCCATTAGCTTGGTCATAATGATCTGGAAATTAGGATATATGCATAATTATAATTAAAAAAAAAATGTCAAACCAATGGGGGCATTCAAAAATGAATTAAAAAAGGGAGCACACTGCCAAAGAAAGGCAAAGACTATAGAAGCAGGGTACAGAGAAAATGTAGAAAGCAAAACACCACAAGAATGATAAAGCAACTGACCAACACCTGATGGAAAACTTCAGACAGCATCTGTATTACAACTGGTACAGTCATTCCTACAAATTCTCTAGATGTTACATTCCTGACAGTCTAGCCAAACTAGAAACCAGAGGAACAAAAAGTCTAACAAATTTTGTTTCAGAAATCATGTATCTGTAATATGTCTGGATGATAATGACATTCATAAATAACAACCAGAAAAAAAATTGGCATGGGAAATCCAGAGCAAAAAAAATGGATAATTAAATGTTTGCTGATTGCCCATTAATAAAAACATTTCATAATTAAAACATATGATTAAGGAAGCTCATGAAGTTGTAGGAATGACTACTCTAAAATCCCTACCATAAACCACAGAGGCTAAGGCCTGACCAGTACAATCAAAATTCCCTCGCATACGTAAGGCTAAACTAAAGGGCTGCCCATCTTCGCAAAACAAAACAAGAAAAAGATAAGAAATTATAATGCAAAATCACATGGCACGATTTTCATGAAGTTCACTGAAAAAATAATAAAAATTTCTCAATGATACAAGCCATAAAGCACAAAAAAAGTCATCATAAAGTCAGGTGCACAAGTCGCCAAATATCTTGCCTTGGTCCAGCATTCAGTTGATATCTCCTTAATTTACCTGACATATTACACGTCTCCATTGCTTTGTGTGTTGGATACTTTCCTGACCATTGCACATAAAGCAAATACAGTGGACCCCCGCTTTACGATCAGCTCCCAATGCGACCAATTATGTAAGTGTATTTATGTAAGTGCGTTTGTACGTGTATGTTTGGGGGTCTGAAATGGACTAATCTAATTCACAATATTCCTTATGGGAACAAATTCGTTCAGTAATGGCACCTGAATATACTTCTGGAATGAAATAATATCGTAAACCGAGGGTCCACTGTATATAACAAAACACTGGAATTCATTCTGAGACTGTCAGTTCCTGTACATACCTTGATTATCTTTATCAAATAAATACAAACTTTCTACACATGCACCAAACAGTTATCTAAAAAAAAAATAAACTTGACTGAAAAGGTGAAGAAAAAATATAATTCAGAATTCCCTAATGTGTTATGTATTATGTACTGGTAGCCATCCAGAGCAGCAGACACAAGCACAGGTGGAGGTAGAGGATAGTGGAAGTGGAAGATGGCGGTGGAGGTCAAACTGATGTGAGTAGAAGACAGTGCAGGGTTGTCAAGGTCACACTAGTGGAAGGCAGGGTAATGTCTCAAGAAGACAAATGTGAGGAGCTGTCATCAGCAGACAGCAGCAATGGTGCTGTCTCTCACCATGAGATGTTTTATAAACCAATCTTCAACAACCAATATGACTTAGTCACCCTGCAGCCACAATTATAATGGTGAGTAATTGTAATTGTTTTACATGATGGTAGGATTGCTGGTGTCTTTTGTCTGTCTCATAAATATGCAAGATTTCAGGTATGTCTTGCTACTTCTACTTCCACTTAGGTCACACTACACATACATGTACAAGCATATATATACACACACACCCCTCTGGGTATTCTTCTATTTTCTTTCTAGTTCTTGTTCTTGTTTATTTCCTCTCATCTCCATGGGGAAGTGGAACAGAATTCTTCCTCCGTAAGCCATTCGTATTGTAAGAGGCGACTAAAATGCCGGGAGCAAGGGGCTAGTAACCCCTTCTCTCATATAAATTACTAAATTTAAAAGAGAAACTTTCGTTTTTCTTTTTGGGCCACCCTGCCTTGGTGGGATATGGCCGGTGTGTTGAAAGAAAGAAAGAAAGAAAGAGTACAATTAGGTGAGTACCTTACCCAACACTCACAGACTCACTCACACCTTACCCAACACTCACTCTCACCCTTCCCAACACTCACTCACACCCTTCCCAACACTCACTCTCACCCTTCCCAACACTCACACCACAAGAGTCAGTCCTAGGGTTGGTGCTGTTTTTTATTATATAAACAAATAAATAAATTATATATAATATATTGCATGCATGCATGCAATAAGATCACAGTAAACAGGTGATTTCAGAATATGCAAAACAACTACTGTACTGTGAAAGAATAGAGAAATCCCAAGCGCTTTCGTGACTACTCACATTATCAAGGAACAATGTTCCTTGACAATGTGAGTAGTCATGAAAGTGCTTGGAATTTCTCTATTCTTTCACAGTGGTTGTTTTGCATATATATACAGTGGAACCTCAAAAATCGAACGTATCACATATCGAACGTTTCGAAAATAGGACCATTTTTTCGGACCGTGTCCCTATTATCGAACGCACCCCTATTTTCGGACCGCCGGGTACGGGACCTGTCTGCCAGCCCGCTCTGTCCGCGTCCCCGCACAGGCGCCGTGAGCAGTCTAGCTTTGTTTATGCTTGAGTGAACACTAACCTGCGCTCTCATTCACGCATTTTACGATTGTTTCATTGTGTTTAGTGCTTGTGGGACTGTGAAATAAGCTGCCATGGGCCCAAAGAAACTTACTAGTGATACCCCTGTGGTAAAGAAAGTGAGAAACACCATAGATGTAAAGAAGGAAATAATACAGAAGTATGAGAGTGGTGTGAGACTTGTTGAGCTTGCCAGGATGTATGAGAAAAACAAGTCGACCATCGGCTCTATCCTGTCAAAGAAAGAACAAATCAAGGAAGCTGATGTTGTGAAAGGTGTTAATATATGGAGTGGATGAGGTGCCTTCTTCAAAGATTAAGGAGATTTGTGCCAAGTGGAATGATGTCCAAATGTTTGTGCAGAAGTACCACCCTGAGCAAGCTGAAACAAGCCATCTCTGCAACAAGTTCAGTGACAGACCATGTCCCATTTTAGGGAAATGTTAAAGAGGCACCAGAAACAGAGGACTGTGGACAGTTATTTTATGAGACAAGGGTCCAGTGACTCTCAAGCTGGTCCTAGTGGCATTAAAAGACAGAGAAGGGAAGTAACCCCAGAGAGGGCTTTACCTGAAGTCCTCATGGAGGGGGATTCTCCTTCCAAACACTAACCCCAACTCCCTCTCTCCTCCTCCCTATCTTCCAGATGCCATCACCCATCTTCAATAAAGGTAAGTAAAAATGTTATTTTATATGTATTACTATACATAATTAAAAACTATAGTATTTGTTGTATGTAAAACTGTAATTAATCTCTATAAAATGTATTTTTTGTGTGAATATTTTTGGGTTTCTGGAATGGATTAATTGTATTTCTATTATTTCTTAAGGGAAATATTGCTTCGAATTTAAGACTTTTCGAATTTAGAACTAGCTCCTGGAATGGATTAAGTTCGATTTTTGAGGTTCCACTGTATGTTATATATATATATATATATATATATATATATATATATATATATATATATATAATATATATATATATATAATATATATATATATATATATATATATATATATATATATATATATATATATATACACTCTTATTAAATAACATTTCGGTCCTGGGACCTTGATCAGGTTTAAAGACAGTATACGTATATATATAGGCAGAAAGTAAGGTGTGAGTGACGCCTGGCGACCTGAAGAATGCCATATTGGGATGAGGACGAGTAGACGATGAGATCATGTGATTCCTGTGTTGCTGGGTAGGTGGTACTTTGCCAGAGTGAGTATCATGTATGCTAATGTTTTAGAAATTTTGTGGTTTCCAGTGTTACGTTATATTGTGTCGGTGATGGCGATTAGTGAGGCTTCTAGACACCGTCGGCGTCTATGGTCTTGTTTGGTGAGAACGAGTTGTGCCTCATCCCAGTTCATCAGATGCCCCCTCATCCCAGTTCATCAGATGCCCCATGGAGCCTCTGTCCTAGTGTCTGCTTACATGTTTTTCTACACCAACTTGTCGGTATTTATTACCAAGGTTTATACCATATATGTATATAAATGATATAATGGAAAGACAGAGGTGTCCCTGTTTGCAGCAGACTATGTGAAGCTAATGCAGAGAATTCAAGTGGATGAGGATCAGGTATAACTACAGAGGAATGTGGACAGGCTGTTAGTCTGGTCCAGCGAATGGCTCCTGGAGTTTAACCACACCAAGTACAAATTATTATTATTATTATTATAATCAAGGGGGAAGCGCTAAACCCGGAGGATTATACAGCGCCTGGGGGGGGGGGATGTGGAAGGCATTCAGGCTTAATTCGGGGAACTGGAGCACAGATCCAATTCCCTAAATCAAGAGCCCCTCACCAACATCAAGGAACCTTCCTTGAGGGGACCAAGTACAAAGTCATGAAGATTGGGGAAGGTCACAGAAGACTGCAGATGGAGCACATGCTCAGGGGTCAAAGACTGGAAACCTCACTTAAGGAAAAGGATCTCGAGGTGAACATCATACTGAGCACATCTCCTGAGGTGCACATCAACAAAATAACTACTGCAGCATATGGGCGCCTGGCAAACCTAAGAATAGCGTTTTGACATCTAAGTAAGGAGTCATGCGCAACACTGGACAGTGTATGTCAGGCTCATATTAGAGTACGCAGCACCAGCATGGAACCCACACCCGGTCAAACACATCAAGAAATTAGAGGAAGTGCAAAAGTTCACAAGACAGGGGCGTTGATCCCCGGAACTCTCTCCAGGTAAACTCCAGGTATGAGGTGTTGAGGGAAATCAACCTGACAACACTGGAGGAGAGGAGTGATGGGGGAAGGGGGTCACATAACGGCAATGGACAAGGTGGATGGGGACAGGATGTTTCATGGGACAGAGCAACATAGGGTCACAGTTGGAAGTTGAAGACTCTGATGAGTTCCAGGGATGTTAGGAAGTATTTCTTCAGTCATAGAGTTGTCAGGAAGTGGAATAGTCTGGAGAGTGATATAGTAGAAGCAGGATCCATACAGAGCTTTAAGAAGAGATATGATATAGCTCATGGAGGAGGGAGAGTGACCTGGTAGTGACCAGTGAAGAGACAGGGCCAGGAGCTGTGAATCAACCCCTGCAACCACAAATTGGCAAGTACATATAACACTCACTCACCTTCCTCACCACCAACACACCCCTCAACACCAGCACTCGCCCTCACAACAACACTCATTCACCCTCCAACAACACTCATTCACCCTCCAACAACACTCATTCACCCTCCAACAACACTCACTCACCCTCCAGCAACAACACTCACCCTCCAACAACATTCACCCTCCAACAACAACACTCACCTCCAACAACAACACTCCCCCCTCCAACAACACTCACCTCCAACAACTCACCCTCCAACAGCAACACTCACCCTCCAACAACACTCACCCTCCAACAACATTCACCCTCCAACAACACTCACTCACCCTCCAACAACATTCACCCTCCAACAACAACACTCACCCTCCAACAACTCACCCTCCAACAACATTCACCCTCCCAAAAGCAACACTCACCCTCCAACAACATTCACCCTCCAACAACAACACTCACCCTCCAACAACAACACTCACCCTCCAACAACACCACTCACCCTAAAACAACAACACTCACCCTCCAACAACTTCACCCTCCAACAACAACACTCACCCTCCAACAACACTCACCCTCCAACAACATCACCTTCCAACAACACTCACCCCCCAGCAACAACACTCCCCCTCCCAACAACACTCACCCTCCAGCAACAACACTCACCCTCCAGCAACACACCACCCTCCAGCAACACACTCACCTCCAACAACAAAACTCACCCCCAACAACACACCCCACCCTCCAACACACACTCACCCTCCAAACAACAACATCACCCTCCAAACAAAAACCCCCTCCAACAACAACATTCCGCCCTCCAACAGCAACCACTCACCCTCCAACAACAAACACTCACCCCCCAACAAACACTCACCCTCCAACAACAACATTCGCCTCCAACTACAACATTCACCCTCCAACAACATCATTCACCTCCAACCAGCAACACTCACCCTCCAACAACAACATTCACCCTCCAACAACAACATTCACCTCCAACAGCACCACTCACCCCCAACAACAACACTCACCCCCCCAACAAAAAACACTCACCCTCCAGCAACAACACTCACCCCCCCCAACAACAACACCCCACCCTCCAACATTTACCCTCCAACAACACTAAACCCTCCAACATCACCCTCCAACAACAACACTCACCCTCCAACAGCAACACCCCCCCTCCAACAGCAACACCACCCTCCAACAACAACATTCACCCTCCAACAACACACCCTCCAACACTCCCCCCAACAACATTCACCCCCAACACTCACCTTCCAACAACACTCCCCCCTCCAACAACATTCACCCTCCAACACTCACCTTCCAACAACACTCACCCTCCAACAACATTCACCCTCCAACACCACCACTCACCCTCCAACAACACCACTCACTCACCCTCCAACAACACCACTCACCCTCCAACAACACCACTCTAAGTGACACGTCTGCAGTAGTAGTTTTACCGGCAGGTGCTGCCATCTATTGGCCTCTCAACACATCTCAGTAACTCTAGAAAATGGTACCAGTAATATGGATGGTTAACTCAACTAGAAGACTCTTCCGATTATAATTAATAATAATAATAATAATAATCTTTATTTACTACAAGTACATGTACATGGTATACAGTCCTAGCTGACAACAATGACATACTACTACATAGAAAGCCACTTGTTATGCTGAGCATCTCGGGCAAATTAGGTCAGTGTCCCAGGATGCGACCCACACCAGTCCACTAACACTCAGGTACCCATTTTACTGATGGGGAACATAGACAACAGGTGGAAAGAAACACGTCCAATGTTTCTACTCTGGCTGGGAATCGAACCCAGGCCCTCACCGTGTGAAACGAGAGCGTTAACCACCAGGCCACCAGAGCCACTAAATTAACTCGGAGGGTTAGTAACCCTCCATAATCCAGGAATAACCTAGCTTATTTAGGTACATTTTAGGCAGTTACAGATGTTTATAATTGCCTTACATAATTTATGGCAATATGTTATTATATATGTTGATAACATAAGCCAATAATAACAAAAGGCTGCAGTAAGAATGGTCACACGCTCCATCACTCTTCAGAGACCTAAATCCACTCGCAGTACAAAACATTCACTTACTACTGTGCATCCTACATTTACAGAACATTAAATTCTAGTATTAATCCCGACCTGAAGCACTTCCTTGATAGTTGCAACAGGACCCATAGACATAATACTAGGCCTGGTGGCTAAAGCTCCCGCTTCACACACGGAGGGCCCGGGTTCGATTCCCGGCGGGTGGAAACATTCGACACGTTTCCTTACACCTGTTGTCCTGTTCACCTAGCAGCAAATAGGTACCTGGGTGTTAGTCGACTGGTGTGGGTCGCATCCTGGGGGACAAGATTAAGGACCCCAATGGAAATAAGTTAGACAGTCCTCGATGACGCACTGACTTTCTTGGGTTATCCTGGGTGGCTAACCCTCCGGGGTTAAAAATCCGAACGAAATCTTATCTCTCTTATCTTATCTGACATACCCTGTGTCCAAAATTCAATGTACATAAAAGGGCCCAAAATCTGGAACTCTCTGAAACCTGCAGAGCCACTGTCTCAGCCAGTATCTTCAAAATTACCCTTAAAAAATACCTTCTCTCCCTAATATATCCCAACATGAGCTAAATATGTGAAAACTATATATCTCATTGTCACTAACATATGGAAAATAGTATAAACTTATTTTTAATATCTGTAATGCTCACTACCATTAAAACATTGAATGTTAATATGCTGTTTAGTTTTAGTGTGTAAGCATTAGTGTTAGTCTGCCAGATTATTATTATAATCAAGGGGGAAGCGCTAAACCCGGAGGATTATACAGCGCCTGGGGGGGGGATGTGGAAGGCATTCAGGCTTAATTCGGGGAACTGGAGCACAGATCCAATTCCCTAAATCAAGAGCCCCTCACCAACATCAAGGAACCTTCCTTGAGGGGTAGTCTGCCAGAAATGTTCAGGCATGTTAGTGGTTTTATTTGTAGTTAACATTTTATAACGTGTAAATCACACATTGTATACTATGCAAACAAATCAAAAAAATAATTTAATTCAATTTAATATGCGTATATTTCCTAGGTTAACATAAAATAGATAAGTGTCTTATTTATATCAGCGTCCTGCAAGTTACTCAACTTTACCTGGAGTATACCTGGAGAAGGTTTCGGGGGCCAACGCCCCCGCGGTCCGGTCTGTGACCAGGCCTCGTGGGGTGGATCAGGGCCTGATCAACCAGGCTGTTACTGTTGGCCGCACGCAACCCGACGTACGAACCACAGCCTGGCTGGTCAGGTACTGACTTTAGGTACCTGTCCAGTGTCTGCTTGAAGACAGCCAGGGGTCTCTTGGTAGTCCCCCTTATGTATGCTGGACACTTATTGTGTTGTCTCTTATCGTGCTAGTGGCACCCCTGCTTTTCATTGGAGGAATATTGCATCGTCTGCTGAGTCATTTGCTTTCACAGGGAGTGATTTTCGTGTGCAAGTTAGATACTAATCGCCCTAGGATTTTTCGAGTATATATAATCATGTATCTCTCCCGCCTGCATTCTAGGGAGTACAGGTTGAGGAACCTCAACCGTTCTCAGTAATTTAGATGTTTTATCTCAGTTATGCGCGCCGTGAAGGTTCTCTGTACATTTTCTAGGTCAGCAATTTCACCTGCCTTGAAAGGTGCTGTTAGTGTGCAGCAATATTCCAGCCTAGATAGAACAAGCGACCTAAAGAGTGTTATCATGGGTTTGGCATCCCTAGTTTTGAAGGTTCTCATTATCCATCCTGTCAATTTTCTAGCAGATGCGATACAATGTTATGGTCTTTGAAGGTGATATCCTCTGACATGATCACTCCCAGGTCTTTTACATTAGTTTTTCGCTCTATTGTGTTGTTGGAATTTGTTTTATAATCCGATATAGTTTTAGTTTCCTCATGTTTTCCATATCGGAGTAATTAAAAATTCTCATCATTGAACTTCATATTGTTTTCTGCGGCCCATTTGAAGATTTGGTTGATGTCCACCTGGAGTCTTGCAGTGTCTGCAATGGAAGACACTGTCATGCAAATTCGGGTGTCATTTGCAAAGGAAGACACGGTACTGTGGCTGATATCCTTGTCTATGTCAGATATGAGGATGAGGAACAGGATGGGAGCGAGTACTGTGCCTTGTGGCACAGAACTTTTCACTGTAGCTGCCTCAGACTTTGTTTACTACTACGCTTTGTATTATTTGTTAGGAAATTATAGATTTCATATTGGAACTTGAGTAGCCCACTCATTTCCATGCTGTCATCTGTGTAGGACCCATCTTGTTTAAGTAGGGGTCTAATACTGGATGTTGTACTCGACTTTGATTTGGCATAAGATTAGATTTTGTTGGGATTATTATACACAGTTATATACACTGTAGGATCTAAACAGGAGTCTTCTGGCAGGGCTGCATCTGCTCTTGTTGCCACCTCCCTAGTTAAGAACGATAATAAACTTGTTGAACTGGGCATAAGAATTAACAACTGGGCGTCTACACTGCAAACTAAACTGTTTGCAATCCTAATGGCGCTAGAGCTAACTCATGACACTGAGTTTGACTCTATCATCATTACTGATTCTGTCATCACTGAAGGCTCTTAACTCATATAATGACTCCAACAACATACTCATTGGTGTGGAAAATACTGTATATATTTTCCAGAAATTCAGTATTTATATGTAAATAGATGGCCATACTGTATTTAATAATATTTGTCATAGAAAACGGAAAGCCTGCGTCTGCGCAGACGAGACTCGCCATCTTGGTTTTGAATTTTGTATTAGAAACGTTGGTGAATGGGGAAGAATTTTTCGTTCTCTAGAGGTTAAAATTGTGCTGACACCTCTCAAATAGGAGGCGGAATTGGTGGATGTGCATTCCTGCATAACTTGAGATATCAGACGACTGGACAAGACAGCTCCAGGAACCTCAGATAAGCTCTCTAGATTTGTGTATAATTCTGGCCAGTGTTTTCATAAATTTAGTTAGTGAGGTTTTTCTGAGTATGATACAATTTAATATCCAGTCAAATTGGTGAGTGATATTAAGATATAATTTCCTTCTGTTATGTAATTGTGTATATATATAACCATTTATTATTTTTAATATACAGTCCACAAATTTATATATTTACCAGTATTCCTGGTGTATGTATATTTCATTTAATTAATAGGTCCAGAGCAACTTGTGGTTATGACAGTGGTAGGTATCGAAGGGGGACATTTTTTGCGGCCTAGGTGTCCCAAATTCCTACTTGTCTATGTATCATTGATAAATAATAATTATCTTTGTTAATTGGAGAAGCCAGGTATAGATGCTCAAAAATCAGGGACAAAGGAATTAATGCACAATTGCTATGGATCCCATCACACATTGGATTACTCCTTCATGATAAAGTTGATATGTTAGCCAAGAAGAGTACCCAGAAGGAGAATGTAGAATATAACTTTGGTATATCTGTGTCTAGCATTAGGAATAATATTAGGAGAGAAGTAAACAATGAAAATGATTGTTAAAGGAATGTAGTTAGAAGCTTGAGTAGATCTATAACCCACTATGATAACATGAACGTAGATAAGTATGTTTATGAAGCAACTTGCAATGTGAACACTGATGTTGTAGTGGCCAGGCTTAGGCTGTGTGGAAAATACTGTATATTTTCCGGAAATACGGTAATTTATATGTAAATAGATGCCCTATATTGTATTTTTAAAAGAAGTATGTTATCGAAAATGGGAAACTGGAAGCTGTGCCTGCGCAGAAAGGGACTCGCCATCTTGGTTTTGAATTTTGTACAAACGTTGGTGTAATGGGAAGAATTTTTCGTGCTCTAGAGGTTAAAATTGTGTTGACACCTCTCAAATAGGAGGCAAAATTGGTGGATGTGCATTCCTGCATAACTTGAGATATCAGACGACTGGACAAGACAGCTCCAGGAACCTCAGATAAGCTCTCTAGATTTGTGTGTAATTCTGGCCAGCATTATTTTCATAGATTTAGTTAGAGTGAGGTTTTCTGAGTATGATACACATTAATATCCAGTCAAATTGGTGAGTGATATTAAGATACATTTTCCTTCTGTTTTGTAATTGTGTATATATATAGCCATTTATTATTTTTAATATACAGTCCACAAATTTATATATTTACCAGTATTCCTGGTGTATGTATATTTCATTTAATTAATAGGTCCAGAGCAACTTGTGGTTATGACAGTGGTAGGTATCGAAGGGGGACATTTTTTGCGACCTAGGTGTCCCAAATTCCTACTTGTCTATGTAACATTGATAAATAATAATTATCTTTGTTATCATTTACTGTTATGTACATAATTAGTTACATTCAGATAAATGCAATTTTCCAAATTTAATTTGCCCGTTGGTCCTTCTTGAACCGGAGGTAATTAGTGAAGTCATTAATTAGTTAATTACTAATAATTATATATGAAATGACAGAAGGAGGTGGATGTTAAGTTCACAAATTTAC
Organism: Cherax quadricarinatus; assembly: GCF_026875155.1. Classification (NCBI taxonomy): domain Eukaryota; kingdom Metazoa; phylum Arthropoda; class Malacostraca; order Decapoda; family Parastacidae; genus Cherax; species Cherax quadricarinatus. The sequence continues at coordinate 17,438,094 of NC_069495.1, read as the reverse complement.
TTAATGTGTAGTGGATTATAATAATTACAATATTAATTTTGATAAGCTAAGCTCGTCTGGCTAAGTTTATATTAATTTGTATAATACTAATTTGATAAGACAATTCTGGCCAAGATTTATATCAGTGTATGTGTAATTGATAAGACAAGTGTGGATAAGGATTATATTGTGTATAATAATTTTGCTATGCCAAATTCTGGCAAGGATTTATTAGTTTGTATAATATTAATTTTGATGAGCCAAGTTTGTATTAATGTACATTTAAAATTTATATTACAATTTTTTACATGTAATTGCTGAGCTCAAGTAGCTGGGATTTATTCAAAGGTAAGTTGTACTATTTACCTTTATAAAGTGCATAATTTAGTACATAATCAGTGTTATTAAGTTGAATTTAATACATTGTATCATGGCTGAAAATGAGAAAATTAACATAGAAGACAAACATATGGAATATAGAGTAAAGAAAGCATAAATACAGGCTAGAAAAGTTCATGTAACCAATGCATATAGTAAGTGCTTGGAATTAACGAATCAAGAAACTGTGAATACTGATGATTTAAAATTGTATTTAGATGCTTTAGGGAATAGATATGATTCATACAAATTATATTACAACACATAGTGTCAGCGTGCCTCGTTGTGCTCCGGGTTTTCTCGTGTTTTCACGGTCGCTCTTATGTGCTAGAACTTTAATTTGTGCCATCAATCCTATACGATACATCCCTCTAGCGCCTGGAACCAATCTTGGGCTGAAAACATTATATACTGAGTCAAAAAAGGAGAATTAGTGTGCACTACCTAGCAGAGTTTACTGCCAGAGGGGAATCAGGCCTGTGTTCCGTGTGCAAAATAATAATAATAGAGCTTTTCTTTGTCAGAGGAAAGAAAGTCTCCCTGATAACATTGTGTATACGTAGTGTATAGTGTATACTACAGTGGCTCCCTAGTATATAGATGATAAAGGCTAAAGTGTCATTTGAAAACAGGTGAATTTGTAAATGAAGTGATAAGCCTATAGAGTTAGTTTAATATGTTTATTATGCACCCCATACCCATCCTGTGGGCGGTAGTCAAAAGATTACAGAGGTACATAATTGGTCCAGGGACTGGACTCCAAAGTTTTGATAGCTGAGCAAGTCACAAAGGTAATGAACTAGATCTGGTCATAATCATGACCAAGTTACAAAGGTAATGAGCTCCAGGTAGAGCTGGTCACACTCATGAATAATTGCAAAGGTAATGAATCAAACACATTAATCATGAGAATTTACAAAGGTAATGAGCTCCAGGTAGAGCTGGTCACAATCATGACAAGTTTCAAAGGTAATGAATGATAAACACGTTATCACATGATTACAATCATAGACAAATTACAGAGTAATGAGCAGTTAACAAACATAGCAAGGAATTCATCCAATGCCCCAACAACAGATGTTGGTAGGTGCCTGTCTCTCCTCGGCAGACAGCCATTGCAAACAGCAGCAAGTTGCCCGGGATCTGCTGCTTGCACGAGCACCATCGACCCTCCCCAAGAGGTCCAAGAAGCCAGTGACTCCGTTAGCAGCCCCATGGAGAGCTGCCCTAGGGACATGTCAGCATCTTGGTGGACGCCAAGTTGATTGAATATCCCAGGCCCTCGTGTGCAAGGATGTTGAAGCTTGAGGAACTGAGTACACACTACCTGTGGCACACCTGGCCTATAGAGGCAGGTGCCAGAAGTCACCAGAAACTTACCACAGTGGTCAGCTGTTTTAATAATCTTCCTGGCCTGGTAGTGTACTCGCATATAATCTAGTGGTACCAGTGAATAGCAGAATACAGTGTTGTAGTAGCAACTAACCAGTATTATAATGGTACTTAGTGGAGTGGAGTGACTTTCATTAGTTTCTTTTTTCTTGAAATACCAGACGTATACTGTGAATTTCATATAACCTGTAGTTATCAGAGGTCGCAATATACACAACGAGAAGCAATTATTACTACATAAAAAGCGTCCTTCCTCCAAAATTTCCACCAGTCAACTATAGTGATAATATAGCATTTATTGTGGTGGAGACGAAAAAAACTAGAAAAGCTAGATACAGCGATTGATAAACAAGGGTTGAGGCTCGACCGTTCGTCATTGTAGGAGCTGCCAGAAATCACCGGCTCTTCAACACGCAAGTTATACTTTTGTATCAATCAAATCACATATTACTCGGGTAGATAATTTCAGGTAGATCCTTCATGTGTTAGCCCAAATCACCGACTAGTATGTTTTAAATAAGTGACCCACTGATCAGATCAGATCGACTGGTCTGAACCCTCGACTGGTCCGAACCCTTGATGGTCCGAACCCTTGACTGGTTTCAAACAGATTCGTTGGACAATAAAGCAGACTGTAAACGGATGGGGTTGTAGGTGCCCTTATCAAACACAAAACAATAAATATAAATCAGGAACGTACACGGTAAGCTGTCCAATATACAAGTACAGTTAGAAATAGAAATACAAATAGCTAGAGCTTCATTTAAGGAGGTTATTAATAGAGTATTCAAGAGGTTGCTAGTAGAATCACAGTAAATCAACCATTCAAATCATTATGAAGCTCTGTATAGTCTGCAGTCAATCAAACAAACAGGCTTCCACATGGATAAATTGTCATTTTTGTGGAAATTGGTGTCACGCCCCTTGTGCAGATATCCAAGAACTAGCTACAAGCAGTATTAAAACAGGGAAGTGTTTTTGGGTATGCCCAAACGAGGAAAATCTGTGGACTAAAATCACAAGGGTATTAAAAGAGGATAACATCAAAGCTGCTTTCATAGAAAACCTGGAAGCTTTCTACAACAGATGGGAACATAAAAAGTCTGGGCTGAATGGTACTGCCCTTGATACTGGCCATGTAGTCAGAAACTGTAAGGCTGGAGGTGATGTCCTGGTAGTCAGTAAATGTGGGGCTGATAGTGCTGTCCTGGGAAATAGTAATGGTGAAGCTGGAAGTGCTGTCCTAGGAGACAGTAATGGTGAAGCTGGAGGTGCTGTCCTGGGAGACAGTAATGGTGAAGCTGGAGGTGCTGTCCTGGGAGACAGTAATGGTGAAGCTGGAGAGTTTGTCCAGGTAGTTGGGAATTATACGCAGGAAGGAATACGTATAAATGGCCTCATAGGGGACAGGAGCCGTAGTGGGGAAACAAGTGTAGTCAAAGATAAGATAAAACCAATATTACAAACTAGAAATACCCAGGAAATAGCAAACAGAGGACTCCACTAGCAACAGTGAGGATATATTACCAAAAACAACTGGTGGGAGCTCCATTGTTGGTGCTAGGGAGGATAGGAATAAGACAGGGAAACATGCACCAACAGGGAATACAGTCACATAAACCCAAGGCAAACGGAAACCAAGCCTGTGCACATACTATGCACTTGGTATCTGCAGACATGGGAAATCTGGAAAAACAGACGGGACGTGCAACTATGACCACCCTAGAAAATGCCATGCCCATATGACAACAGGAAAATGCAAACTCCCTTCCTGTAAGCTTTTTCACCCTGAACTGTGTACCTCTTCAGTACAGGAAAGACTGTGCTATAACTTAAATTGCCAGGCATACCATCTAAAGGGGACAAAAAGATACAAAACATCCAGGCCATGGGAAAACCTGGGTAGCCACAGCCACTCAAGAGGAGAGAGTTTTTTAGTGCCAGGAAGGAAAAAAACCGGCAGGAAATGGCAGAAATCGTACACCAAATCCAGTCATTCCTGGAGTGGAACCACAGTCGATGGCCTCCACTCCAAACCAACAGATACAGATACTAATGCCGGAAAAAAAATCCCCCCCCAGTACCAACAATACCACCAGTCCGATAACATTCTTCTTGGCAAATATACAGGGTCTAAAGCCAGCAACAAACAACAAAATACCTTTCATCCGTGGACTGCTTGCAGAGGCAAAGGCAATGTTCGCGGCTTTCACTGAGACCCACATAAAGGATCACTTGGACAACGAAATATGGATCCCAGGTTACAACCTATACAGATGTGACAGAGTGAACAGGCAAAAGGGGATGGTTGGCCTGTACATTGAAGAGTCACTTGTTTGCACAGAACTGCTTAATGCCTCAAATGATGTAGTGGAAGTTTTAGCAGTAAAGGTCGAGAACCAAAACCTAGTCATTGTGGTAATCTACAAGCCTCCGGATGCAACATCCCAGCAATTCCAGGAACAGCTGTTAAAAATTGACCACTGTCTGGAAAATCTTCCAGCTCCTGCACCCACATCTTGCTCCTGGGGGATTTCAACTTAAGGCACCTAAAATGGAGGAATATAGCAAATAATACTGTTGCAGTAATAACACCAGGAGGCAGCTCTGATGAAAACTCACACTCACACGAGCTTTTAAATCTCTGCACAAAATTCAATTTAAACCAGCAAATAATAGAGCCTACTAGACTGGAGAATACACTAGACCTCATCTTCACTAACAATGATGATCTGATAAGAAATGTCACCATTACAAAAACAATATACTACTCAGATCACAACATAATTGAGGTTCAGACATGTATGCGTGGCGCCTCAGACCGACATAATGAGACTAGTCACGAGGGAGCATTCACCAAATTCAACTTCAATAACAAAAACATAGTGGGACCAAGTAAACCAAGTCCTAACCGATATAAGCTGGGAAGATATACTAAGCAACACAGACCCCAACTTATGCCTAGAACAGATTAACTTGGTGGCACTCGATGTATGCACAAGGCTTATTCTTCTAAGAAAAAGGAGGAGTAGATGTAAAATAGAAAGAGACAGGTGCTCCCTTTACAGGCGACGGAAAAGAATAACAGAGCGGCTAAAAGAGGTCAATATATCTGAAATGCGTAGGGAGACACTGGTCAGAGAAATAGCAAGCATCGAACTCAAGCTAAAGGAATCTTATAGGAGTCAGGAATCGTGGGAAAAACTAAAAGCCATAAATGAAATTGAAAGAAACCCAAAGTATTTCTTCTCCTATGCCAAATCAAAGTCGAGAACAACGTCCAGTATTGGGCCCCCTACTTAAACAAGATGGGTCCTACACAGATGACAGCAAGGAAATGAGTGAGCTACTCAAGTCCCAATATGACTCAGTTTTTAGCAAGTGCCGCTAACCAGACTGAGAGTCGACGATCAAAATGAATTTTTTATGAGAGAGCCACAAAATTTGGTTAACACAAGCCTATCCGATGTTATCCTGACGCCAAATGACTTCGAACAGGAGATAAATGACATGCCCATGCACTCTGCCCCAGGGCCAGACTCATGGAACTCCGTGTTCATCAAGAACTGCAAGAAGCCCCTATCACGAGCCTTTTCCATCCTATGGAGAGGGAGCATGGACACGGGGCTCGTCCCACAGTTACTAAAAAACAACAGACATAGCCCCACTCCACAAAGGGGGCAGTAAAGCAACAGCAAAGAACTACAGACCGATAGCACTAACATCCCATATCATAAAAATCTTTGAAAGAGTCCTAAGAAGCAAGATCACCACCCATCTAGAAACCCATCAGTTACACAACCCAGGGCAACATGGGTTTAGAACAGGTCGCTCCTGTCTGTCTCAACTATTGGATCACTACGACAAGGTCCTAAATGCACTAGAAGATAAAAAGAATACAGATGTAATATATACAGACTTTGCAAAAGCCTTCGAAAAGTGTGACCATGGCGTAATAGTGCACAAAATGCGTGCTAAAGGAATAACAGGAAAAGTCGGTCGATGGATCTATAATTTCCTCACTAACAGAACACAGAGAGTAGTCAACAGAGTAAAGTCCGAGGCAACTACGGTGAAAAGCTCTGTTCCACAAGGCACAGTACTCGCTCCCATCTTGTTCCTCATCCTCATATCCGACATAGACAAGGATGTCAGCCACAGCACCGTGTCTTCCTTTGCAAATGACACCCGAATCTGCATGACAGTGTCTTCCATTGCAGACACTGCAAGGCGGACATCAACCGAATCTTTCAGTGGGCTGCAGAAAACAATATGAAGTTCAACGATGAGAAATTTCAATTACTCAGATATGGTAAACACGAGGAAATTAAATCTTCATCAGAGTACAAAAACAAATTCTGGCCACAAAATAGAGCGAAACCCCAACGTCAAAGACCTGGGAGTGATCATGTCGGAGGATCTCACCTTCAAGGACCATAACATTGTATCAATCGCATCTGCTAGAAAAATGACAGGATGGATAATGAGAACCTTCAAAACTAGGGAGGCCAAGCCCATGATGACACTCTTCAGGTCACTTGTTCTATCTAGGCTGGAATATTGCTGCACACTAACAGCACCTTTCAAGGCAGGTGAAATTGCTGACGTAGAAAATGTACAGAGAACCTTCACGGCACGCATAACGGAGATAAAACACCTCAATTACTGGGAGCGCTTGAGGTTCCTGAACCTGTATTCCCTGGAACGCAGGCGGAAGAGATACATGATTATATACACCTGGAAAATCCTAGAGGGACTAGTACCGAACTTGCACACGAAAATCACTCACTACGAAAGCAAAAGACTTGGCAGACGATGCACCATCCCCCCAATGAAAAGCAGGGGTGTCACTAGCACGTTAAGAGACCATGCAATAAGTGTCAGGGGCCCGAGACTGTTCAACTGCCTCCCAGCATACATAAGGGGGATTACCAACAGACCCCTGGCAGTCTTCAAGCTGGCACTGGACAAGCACCTAAAGTCGGTTCCTGACCAGCCGGGCTGTGGCTCGTACGTTGGTTTGCGTGCAGCCAGCAGCAACAGCCTGGTTGATCAGGCTCTGATCCACCAGGAGGCCTGGTCACAGACCGGGCCGCATACATAGACAAGGATGTCAGCCACAGCACCGTGTCTTACTCATATCTTACATAGACAAGGATGTCAGCCACAGCACCGTGTCTTACTCATATCTTACATAGACAAGGATGTCAGCCACAGCACCATGTCTTACTCATATCTTACATAGACAAGGATGTCAGCCACAGCACCATGTCTTACTCATATCTTACATAGACAAGGATGTCAGCCACAGCACCGTGTCTTACTCATATCTTACATAGACAAGGATGTCAGCCACAGCACCGTGTCTTACTGATATCTTACATAGACAAGGATGTCAGCCACAGCACCGTGTCTTACTCATATCTTACATAGACAAGGATGTCAGCCACAGCACCGTGTCTTACTCATATCTTACATAGACAAGGATGTCAGCCACAGCACCATGTCTTACTCATATCTTACATAGAGAAGGATGTCAGCCACAGCACCGTGTCTTACTCATATCTTACATAGACAAGGATGTCAGCCACAGCACCATGTCTTACTCATATCTTACATAGACAAGGATGTCAGCCACAGCACCGTGTCTTACTCATATCTTACATAGACAAGGATATCAGCCACAGCACCGTGTCTTACTCATATCTTACATAGACAAGGATGTCAGCCACAGCACCGTGTCTTCCTTTGCTGATGACACCCGAATTTGCATGACAGTGTCTTCCACTGCAGACACTGCAAGACTCCAGGCGGACATCAGTAGTGGAAAAAATGACTCGGCTCCTCACGGCTGAGATCTTCTAAATGGCGGCGGTCTCCTCCCACGCACCCGCGCACGCACCTTTACTCCCGGATCGCCCCCGTTCCTCGAATAATTTTATTCGAATTTTCGATTTTTTTTCGAATTTCATAATTTTGAAGGTCTCCCTATGGGGATCAGAGTATTTTCTCAACATCGATATTACAAACAAAAAAGATTTTCTCCTACCTACAGTTACATCTTAAAATTTATCTCAAGAATCAGTACTTCCACCTCTTCTCCATCTCCTCGGATCAACTTTTTCAATTTTTTGTTGTCTCCTTGGATCAAGATTTTACTTACATCTCCTCGGGGGTAAGCATTCAAAATGGTGCGGGGGTATGGTAAAGGTCCCCCCTATGGGGGTAAGCATTCAAAATGGTGGACATAGTCGACGAAGAACCAGTTGAACCGACCTGACTAGGTTGGAGCATTGACTTGGACCTGCCTCGCATGGGCTCCCCTATGGCACTTTCTCTTGTTAGCTTAAATGAATTAAAAGTGCAGGTTGAATCAAGTATTGGATCATGCTTGGTACATATCCCCTATGGGGTATGGTCTGCCGCATGGGTACAACAACAGGTTTGATCAAGTAACTTCCTCTTATTAACTTAAATGAGTGGGGTGTGACGTCATCACAAGTAATCACAGGTCAACAAGTTTAGTCATGTTGGGCAAACATTAACTTTAATAAAGAAAATACAGAATAATACTAATATTCCTTCAGTCACAGAGTAGTCAGGAAGTGAAATAGTTTGGGAAGTGATGTAGTGGAGACAGGATCCATACATAGCTTCAAGCAGAGGTATGATGAAGCTCATGATGCAGGGAGAATGACCCAGTAGCAGCCAGTGAAGAAGCGGGGCCAGGAGCTGTGAATCGGCCCCTGCAACCACAACGAGGTGAGTACACAATATTTTTCATCATTTTTATTTGCTACACAATAATACATTTCAATACAACCAACAAAAAAATGTATAATACAGTTTTGAAACTCCTCATATGGGTAATATAATACATCTTCAATACATCACAATTTTCAGTAATACAAAAGTTTATTTTCTTCTCTGGAAGAAATTTTGTTCATTTTGTTCTGGGTCTTCATCGTCTGACATATAATCCACTTCCGGGGGAGATGATGATGGGGAGGCTGGTGGGAAGGCTGGTGGGGAGGCTGGTGGGGAAGCTGGTGGGGAAGCTGGTGGGGGGGTCATGAGCGGAGGCGGAGAATCATCAACAGATGAACTCGGTTGAACATAAGAAAGAAGGAATACTGCAGCAGGCAATCATCACCACCTACCTGACCCATATTCAGGTCATTCCAGTTCAGCCCACACAAGTAATTTTTCAGTCCTATGAAATCAGCCAAGCAGAAGTCAGGGACAGAGACTTGATTGCCAATGTTAGGGGAATTCCATGATATATTAAAACTGAGTGATTTGTGATCACTTTCCCCGAGCTCATCATTAACCTCAAGATTATTAAATAGCATTTCCTTGCTGGCATGAACCAAATCAAACAGGTTATTTCCTCTAGTTGGCTCTGTCATAAACTGCTTTAAAAAACAATCCTGAATCATATCAAGAAAGTCACTTGATTCTAAATTTCCTGTCAAATTGCTCCAGTCAATCTGTCTATAGTTGAAATCTCCCATTATCACAACATTTTTGTATGTAGATGCCTTACGAATTTCATCCCATAGAAGTTTACTGCACTTCCTATCAGTATTTGGAGCCCTGTAAATCACACCCAAAATTAGTTTTTCACCGCCCTCGAGAAGCTGTAACCAAACAGATTCAGTGGCTGACGCTTCTAATTTTATATCTTGTCTAACACAACACTTTAAATTGTCTCTGACGTACATCACTACTCCACCACCCTTCCTGTTGACCCTGTCAGTGTGGAATAATTTATAGCCTTGTATGTGACATTCAGAAGGCATCTCTCTATCTTTCAGATTGAGCCAGGTCTCTGTTATAGCAATGATATCTATGTTTCCTGCACTTGCAATTAATCTTAGCTCATCTATCTTATTTCTTACACTCCTGCTATTAGTATAGTAGACCTTAAGGGAGCTAGTCTCTTGCTGCCCTCTGTTGTCTCCCTTTGTTTGCTGACATGATCTATTGTCTTTATTTATAACTTCATGATGAATGTCTTTTATACATTTACTGTTTACAACCCTAGTGTTGCAACCTGACTGTTTCCCACACACACCCATACCTCTATCTTCTATCAGTTTAAAATCATAGGCATTTCAGCAATGGCCCTCTCGATTGAGTTTGCAAGAGCTACCACCCCTGCCCCAGAAAAATGTATACCATCCCTTGCATACATATCATGTTTGCCATAAAAGTTGTCCCAGTTGTCAATGAATGGGATTGCAAGTTCCTTGCAGTATCTTTCTAGCCAGCAATTTACACCAATTGCCCTAGACAACCATTCATTGCCCACTCCCCTTCTAGGCAAGATGCTACATATAATTGGGACCCCTCCCTTGGACTTAATTAAATCTATAGCTGACCTGTATTTATCTAGCAGCTCTTCTCTCCTACCCTTCCCAATATTATTTCCACCAGCACTGAGACAGATAATAGGCTTGTTCCCATTACTGTTATTGCTGTTCTTGTAGGTAAACAGCGGTTTGGTGACGATGAAGGTAGCGTAGGTAGCAATGATACGTTCTTCGGAGGCTTCTTACTTTATTGATAAGTAGTGTTGGGTTACACAGGCTTGTGTGTTTGTGCCCATGGCCCGGGCAGGGCCATGCCCACGAGAGAGAGCTGGGAGCACTTGTGTCTTGCTGCTAGGCCACTGTGTGAGTGAGAGCGAGGCAAGTCTGGGCATACTGAAGTGGCAAGGCCTATAGATGGCAGCACCTGAGTGGTGCGAAATATGAACTAAGCTGGCAGACAGCATGGGCTGTCTGTGCAGACAGTACAGGCTGTCTACATTACCTGACATGATATTATCCAACCTGTCGACTATGTCACTAACACCAGCTCCTGGGAAGCACACTCTATCTCTTACCTTCTTATTCCTATTACAGAAGGAACGGTCCACATATCTCACCTGTGAGTCACCAACCACAAGTATGTGCTTACCTCTATTTCCAGGGGAAGTAGTACCTTTACCTTCACTGGCCACTGAAGTACACTCATCCTGAAGAACAGAGAAGCCATTTCCTACCTTCAAATCTTCTCTCTTAACTTTCCTTATCTTGATGCTCTTCCCATTACTGGGAACCACTTGCCACTTGTAGTAGGTGCTGGACTGCACCTCACTGCTGGTAGCCATTGCTACCTCCCCACCTACAGCTTCCTCGCAGCGAGAGACACTGCACCTCACTGCTGGTATCCATTGCTACCTCCCCACCTACAGCTTCCTCGCAGCGAGAGACACTGCACCTCACTGCTGGTAGCCATTGCTACCTCCCCACCTACAGCTTCCTCGCAGCGAGAGACAGACTGCACCTCGCTGCTGGCAGCCTCATTCCCCTCCACCATATCAGCCACCTCACACTCGCTCCCAACCCCATTGAGGTGAACCTTCAGCCTCCTAATTTCCTCTTGGAGAAGCAAGACTTCCTCCTTCAACTCTCCAACCTCAGTTTTTAAAACACTGCAAAACCAAGCCATGGCTTTGTAACCGTCCACACTAATCCCCAAAGCAGCTCAGGGCCCGTGACCTCACGTGACGACTGACCACTGGCCATCTCATTAACAGTCACTTTTACCTTCTTCACGTCTGGAAGAATCAACATGTACTGCATTATGGGTAGAAGTCTCGTTAACATTAGAGGTGGTAGGAGTTGCGATATTGTTGATAAAAGTCGCAACATCAGTCCCGTGGGTAGGAGGCACGATCTCGTTAGTGTGGGGGTAGAGGCGTCATCCAAGTGAGGGCGGGGAGAAGGCACGGTGTCAACCCCGTGCGAGGTGGTTATGAGACGCACTACCTCCGGTGTGGTTCATCTCCCTGGGTGGGTATGAGATGCACTACCTCCGGTGTGGTTCATCTCCCTGGGTGGGTATAAGGCTCACTATCTCCGGTGTGGTTCATCTCCCTGTGTGGGTATAAGACGCACTACCTCCAGTGTGGTTCATCTCCCTGTGTGGGTATAAGACGCACTACCTCCGGTGTGGTTCATCTCCCTGTGTGGGTATAAGACGCACTACCTCCGGTGTGGTTCATCTCCTTGGGTGGGTATAAGGCGCACTACTTCCGGTGTGGTTCATCTCCCTGTGTGGGTATAAGGCGCACTACTTCCGGTTTGGTTCATCTCCCTGGTGGGGTATAAGACGCACAAAACCTCGGTTGTGGTTCATCTCCCTGGGTGGGTATAAGACGCACTACCTCCGGTGTGGTTCATCTCCCTGGGTGGTATAAGACGCACTACCTCCGGTTGGTTCTTTCTCCCTGGGGGGGTATGAAACGCACTACCTCGGTGTGGTTCATTCTCCTGGGTGGGGTATGAGATGCACTACCTCCGGTGTGGTTCATCTCCCTGGGTGGTAGGGAAAACGCACTACCTCCGGTGTGGTTCATCTCCCTGGGTGGGTATGAGACGCACTACCCCCGGGTGTGGTTTCATCTCCCTGGGTGGGTGTGAGACGCACTACCTCCGGTGTGGTTCATCTCCCTGGGTGGGTTATAAAAACGCACAAACCCCCGGGTGTGGTTCATCTCCCTGGGGGGGTATAAGACGCACAACCTCTCTCTTTTACCTCCGGTGTGGTTCACTCCCTGGGTGGGTATAAACGCACAAACCTCCGGTGTGGTTCATCCCCCTGGGTGGGTATGAGACGCACTACCTCCGGGTGGTTCATCTCCCTGGGTGGTATAAGAACGCACTACCTACCCCGGTGTGGTTCATCTCCCTGGTGGGTATGAGAGCACTACCCCCCGGTTGGTTCATCTCCCTGGGTGGGTATAAGACGCACTACCTCCGGTGTGGTTCATCTCCTGGGTGGGTAAAAGACCACTAACCTCGGTGTGGTTAAACTCCCTGGGTGGGTATAAGACGCATTTACCTCCGATGTGGTTCATCCCCCTGGGGGGTATAAGACGCACTACCTCCCGTGTGGTTCATCTCCTTGGGTGGGTATGAGACGCACCACCTCGGTGTGGTTCATCTCCCTGGGTGGGTATGAAACGCACTACCTCCCGTGTGGTTCATCCCCTTTGGGTGTGGGTATGAGACCACTACCCGGTGGGTTTAAATCTCCCTGGGTGGGTATGAAACGCACTACCTCCGGTATGGTTCATCTCCCTGGGTGGGTATAAGACGCACTACCTCCGATGTGGTTCATCTCCCTGGGTGGGTATAAGACGCACTACCTCCGATGTGGTTCATCTCCCTGGGTGGGTATAAGACGCACTACCTCCGGTGTGGTTCATCTCCCTGGGTGGGTATAAGACGCACTACCTCCGGTGTGGTTCATCTCCCTGGGTGGGTATAAGACGCACTACCTCTCTCTTTACCTCCGGTGTGGTTCATCTCCCTGGGTGGGTATAAGACGCACTACCTCCGGTGTGGTTCATCTCCCTGGGTGGGTATGAGACGCACTACCTCCGGTGTGGTTCATCTCCCTGGGTGGGTATAAGACGCAATTTACCTCCGGGTGGTTCATCTCCCTGGGTGGGTATAAGACGCACTACCTCTCTCTTTACCTCCGGTGTGGTTCATCTCCCTGGGTGGGTATAAGACGCACTACCTCCGGTGTGGTTCATCTCCCTGCTAACGGGAGCATCAACCTGCCAATCATTTGCTCCTGACGGATCTAATTTTCTCGCATATTTTCCAGCATCCTCATTATCTCTGCACCTGTCAAAGAAATTACTATTTCAGTTTTTTACCGGTCAATATATACGCCTCTAAAATCACTAAATGCATAAAAATATAATTCTTTAAAAGATTTTCCCGGTTAATACACACTTATAAAAAATCATTTATGCGTAAATTTTTCAATATTGCAACAAGATTCACTTCATTAATGAACAAATCACACACCATTTACCACAGAAGAGTCACTGACTTTATCTGAATAGGTGGCCTGGTGGTCTGGTGGCTAAAGCTCCCGCTTCACACACGGAGGGCCCGGGTTCGATTCCCGGCGGGTGGAAACATTTCGACATGTTTCCTTACACCTGTTGTCCTGTTCCCCTAGCAGCAAATAGGTACCTGGGTGTTAGTCGACTGGTGTGGGTCGCATCCTGGGGGACAAGATTAAGGACCCCAATGGAAATAAGTTAGACAGTCCTCGATGACGCACTGACTTTCTTGGGTTATCCTGGGTGGCTAACCCTCCGGGGTTAAAAATCCGAACGAAATCTTATCTTACCAGCGGTCACATTTATACCAACAGATGTGACCTCAGCTCCGCCTGTAAACGCTTCAGGGGTAAACCCACTGTACGATAATTCTAGTATTGTACACAAATTTTCATAATTCCACATTGATTTATTAACAAATACACTTGTACATGAGGGAATATTGAAATGATCGCATGTATATTTCAATATATATTGATCATTCTTTAATGTATTTCTGCTAAAATCTTTAAATAAATATGGGATAATTTTCTTTACATTATTTGTTAATTTATACACAAAAATATGACATATACCTCACATACCGGTGATTTTTCATGTTGAATCATCTGACTAATACCATACATTAATTTTCTCTTACGTATACTTTTCTCATATTCGTATAATATTGCAAATCCATCCCAAAACTATCTAAATGTATTAACATGTGTTTGTTCACATATATAATAATCCAATTACCCATATTTTCATCTTGGCCATTCAGTATATTAATAATAAATATTGCTGGTTTCTCCTTTATCCTCAGGCTCTGGTGGCCTGGTGGTTAACGCTCTCGCTTCACACGGTGAGGGCCTGGGTTCGATTCCCAGCCAGAGTAGAAACATTGGACGTGTTTCTTTCCACCTGTTGTCTATGTTCCCCATCAGTAAAATGGGTACCTGGGTGTTAGTCGACTGGTGTGGGTCGCATCCTGGGACACTGACCTAAGGAGGCCTGGTCACAGACCGGGCCGCGGGGGCGTTGACCCCCGGAACTCTCTCCAGATAATAAATTTATCTATATTATTTGCAACAAAATATCACAAATACGAGGCATATCTTCCCGTATCATGTTGCAAGGTAATATTTATCTCTTCACAATTCATGGTCTATACTCGTGTATGTAATATCACTGATCTATTTTCATTTATATTTAAAATCGCATTAGTTTCACGAAACATCAGACAGATTCTATTCTCATCTTTCGGTTTATCAAATTACATAACTATTCTCAAATTACCATTCTTCTCAACAGATATATGGCGTTCTTAACCTGTTCACTTCTCAGGTCAACACCTAATATAGTTCTGCCTTGGAGAAAACTCCTATATATAATCAGATGGTCAGTCTCCAAACCCAGAGATTTCAAGGTTGTGTAATATAACCTACTCGCATGTGTAGGGAACTTACAATCAATATTTCAAGGTTGTGTAATATAACCTACTCGCATGTGTAGGGAACTTACAATCAATATTTCAAGGTTGTGTAATATATCCTACTCGCATGTGTAGGGAACTTACAATCAATATTTCAAGGTTGTGTAATATATCCTACTCGCATGTGTAGGGAACTTACATTAAATATTTCCAGGTTGCGTAATATAACCTACTCGCAGGTGTAGGGAACTTACAATCATATTTCAAGGGTTTTGTAAATAACCCACTCGCAGGTTTTAGGGAACTTACAATCAATATTTCAAGGTTGTGTAATATAATCTACTCGCATGTGTAGGGAACTTACAATCAATATTTCAAGGTTGCGTAATATAACCCACTCGCAGGTGTAGGGAACTTACAATCAATATTTCAAGGTTGTGTAATATAACCCACTCGCAGGTGTAGGGAACTTACAATCAATATTTCAAGGTTTTTGTAATATTTAAACTACTCGCATGTGTAGGGAACTTACAATCAATATTCAAGGTTGTGTAATATAACCTACTCGCACGTGTAGGGAACTACAATCAATATTTTCAAGGATGTGTAATTTAACCTACTCGCATGTGTAGGGAACTTACAATCAATAATTTCAAGGTTGTGTAATATAACCTACTCGCATGTGTAGGGAACTTACAATCAATATTTCAAGGTTGTGTAATATAACCTACTCGTACGTGTAGGGAACTTACAATCAATATTTCAAGGTTGTGTAATATAACCTACTCGCACGTGTAGGGAACTTACAATCAATATTTCAAGGTTGTGTAATATAACCTACTCGCATGTGTAGGGAACTTACAATCAATATTTCAAGGTTGTGTAATATAACCTACTCGCATGTGTAGGGAACTTACAATCAATATTTCAAGGTTGTGTAATATATCCTACTCGCACGTGTAGGGAACTTACAATCAATATTTCAAGGTTGTGTAATATATCCTACTCGCACGTGTAGGGAACTTACAATCAATATTTCAAGGTTGTGTAATATAACCTACTCGCATGTGTAGGGAACTTACAATCAATATTTCAAGGTTGTGTAATATAACCTACTCGCACGTGTAGGGAACTTACAATCAATATTTCAAGGTTGTGTAATATAACCTACTCGCACGTGTAGGGAACTTACAATCAATATTTCAAGGTTGTGTAATATAACCCACTCGCAGGTGTAGGGAACTTACAATCAATATTTCAAGGTTTGTAATATAACCTACTCGCCCCGTGTAGGAACTTACAATCAATATTTCAAGGTTGTGTAATATAACCTACTCGCATGTGTAGGGAACTTACAATCAATATTTCAAGGTTGTGTAATATAACCTACTCGCATGTGTAGGGAACTTACAATCTATATTTCAAGGTTGTGTAATATAACCTACTCGCATGTGTAGGGAACTTACAATCAATATTAAGAATCATTGTTACCCCGAAATGAGTCAGATCTTTGTTAAAAATACAATGGATTAAAATTATATCCTCCATCATATGTTTTCATGTCATTTATTATAATAATAAATAATTTATCGGGTATTACTTGTCCCCAAGGATTATCTGCGATCAATTGTGTTTAATTAGAGGCTAGAATATATGATTTAAATAATGTCTTAAATAGATATTCACACCCCTGTGGGTTTATCCTCATGCTTGAATTTAACGCAATTAATACATTCGTATAAGGAATAACTTTATCGATTCATAATTTAATCGAATTAATATTATATTTATACGTTTTTCCGGTTAATGGAGTCATAATTGCACATGTCGGTGAATGCAATTCAAGTCTCAATCGACATTCGACACTATCCAGGATATATTCGTGAAAATTACTCACATCCAGCATCAAAGGGAAACAAACCATACCCCGGCCGGGATTGAACCCGCGGTCAGAGAGTCTCAAAACTCCAGCCCGTCGCGTTAGCCACCAGACCAGATAGCCACTTGAGCTAGGGACTTGAGCTAGAGTTCGTCACGGCCACGCTAGCTGGAGATTCGTCTGTAAAAACTTGCATTTGTGGTCACAGTAGTGCCTGTGCTAACCTTCCTATGGTGTAGATATATACCTAGTTGGATGAATCTTATTGTGGCTAGCTGGTCTAGTGGCTAACGCGACGGTCTGGAGTTTTGAGACTCTCTGACCGCGGGTTCAATCCCGGCCGGGGTATGGTTTGTTTACAATCGTGTCATTACGATTTCGTGAGTCATGGAAACAAGTATTCACTTCATTCGATAATTTACCTTCATCTTTCTTAATAGCATCGAAATCAACCGCTGTAATAGCACTGTTTGTTGTCTCATTATTACGAAAGAATGATATTCTTCCCAATGTAGATAATTTCGATGGGGATAAATACTTAAGCATTTTATGAGTAAAATGGATACGATTCTATAAGGTATTCATTGTGATACTAACACACAGATACGAATATCATCTGACTTATAGAATTCACAAATAATACCTTATCTTCATTAATCAATGCACTTCCATCCTCCTTTGTTATATTTATATTCATTTCCAACGCTAGAATCATTAAATCTAAAAAATGTCCTTCTGAACTTTGTATTCTAAATTCGAGAAATTTATCAGATCCCTGATTTACTGGTAATACTTCACAGGTGCGTCTAGCTGCTATCCAGGATTCAATAATGGTGTGTCCTGGTAAATTTGGGAATCCATCAGTTATGGAATGAGTATAACTGGAAACGGGGGCGTTGAGCCCCCCCCCCTGTGTAACATATAGAGCACCAGCCGACATATTAACGTCATGAAAGTTAACAATAAACTAAAGATAATTAAACATTCCACTTTCTTTTATTATTAATTGTCAATAGTTGCAAACCAATCTTTCTACTTCCTCCGGATAATAACTTTTGTCTGATACCTTCAATGTTTTTATACCTCTATTTCTCGCAGAATTTTTCAATGCAATACCATTATTAACATCGTTCAACACATTTTGTCCATATTGTAATACTCCCGGAGCAAAGGTATTCAATAAGAATGGTATTGCTTTTCTGGCCATCCCACCGAGAAATGACAATAATCCTCCGCCCCTCCCTCTAGCTTTATATAACATGATACCATCTAAACCTCCCCCTTTCACCCTCGAAGTATCAAAGAGTTTCAGGAATGATTCCACTGAAGGAGTGGAGAAACTGGTTCTCATCTTGACGGTTCGTTCAATATTAACTCAACTTGATCATTCACTCTCATTTTATAGGTCTTAAATGTAGTACACATACAGTAGAGCACTTATCATTATATTGAATTAACCTTCCTTTCTGATCAGCGAGCTTAATACTCACTTGATCAATTAGCTTCTTATTAAGGGGTTTGTACATTGTGGGATCATAATTAGATCTTAATGTATTGATACCAACTACTCCCAAAAGAGATACCAACTGATCCCAAAAATTAATGGGATCAATCAGATTACTATATATTAACATATAATTAATACCTGATTCAGAACACCCGTGACTTAACCTGATTCCTCCTTTTTCTTCTTCTCCCTCTTCCCATTTCCTCTCATTTTTCTCCTTTGTGTTGTCTTTCTTCTGTCTTGTGTATTTATTCCTTCATTATTTATTTATTTCCGCCCCCCTCTGTGTTCTTGTTCTTACCCTCTGTGATCATCCAGCTCCCTTGTGAGCACCTAGCTCCCTTGTGATCACCTAGCTCCCTTGTGAGCACCTAGCTCCCTTGTGAGCACCTAGCTCCCTTGTGATCACCTAGCTCCCTTGTGAGCACCTAGCTCCCTTGTGATCACCTAGCTCCCTTGTGAGCACCTAGCTCCCTTGTGATCACCTAGCTCCCTTGTGAGCACCTAGCTCCCTTGTGATCACCTAGCTCCCTTGTGAGCACCTAGCTCCCTTGTGAGCACCTAGCTCCCTTGTGAGCACCTAGCTCCCTTGTGAGCACCTAGCTCCCTTGTGAGCACCTAGCTTCCTTGTGAGCACCTAGCTCCCTTGTGAGCACCTAAGAACAAGAACACAGAGGGGGGCGGAAATAAATAAATAATGAAGGAATAAATACACAAGACAGAAGAAAGACAACACAAAGGAGAAAAATGAAAGAGGAAATGGGAAGAGGGAGAAGAAGAAAAAGGAGGAATCAGGTTAAGTCACGGGTGTTCTGAATCAGGTATTAATTATATGTTAATATATAGTAATCTGATTGATCCCATTAATTTTTGGGATCAGTTGGTATCTCTTTTGGGAGTAGTTGGTATCAATACATTAAGATCTAATTATGATCCCACAATGTACAAACCCCTTAATAAGAAGATAATTGATCAAGTGAGTATTAAGCTCGCTGATCAGAAAGGAAGGTTAATTCAATATAATGATAAGTGTTCTACTGTATGTGTACTACATTTAAGACCTATAAAATGAGAGTGAATGATCAAGTTGAGTTAATATTGAACGAACCGTCAAGATGAGAACCAGTTTCTCCACTCCTTCAGTGGAATCATTCCTGAAACTCTTTGATACTTCGAGGGTGAAAGGGGGAGGTTTAGATGGTATCATGTTATATAAAGCTAGAGGGAGGGGCGGAGGATTATTGTCATTTCTCGGTGGGATGGCCAGAAAAGCAATACCATTCTTATTGAATACCTTTGCTCCGGGAGTATTACAATATGGACAAAATGTGTTGAACGATGTTAATAATGGTATTGCATTGAAAAATTCAGCGAGGAATAGAGGTATAGAAATATTGAAGGTATCGGACAAAAGTTATTATCCGGAGGAAGTAGAAAGATTGGTTTGCAACTATTGACAATTAATAATAAAAGAAAGTGGAATGTTTAATTATCTTTAGTTTATTGTTAACTTTCATGACGTTAATATGTCGGCTGGTGCTCTATATGTTACACAGGGGGGAAGGGGGGGCTCAACGCCCCCGTTTCCAGTTATACTCATTCCATAACTGATGGATTCCCAAATTTACCAGGACACACCATTATTGAATCCTGGATAGCAGCTAGACGCACCTGTGAAGTATTACCAGTAAATCAGGGATCTGATAAATTTCTCGAATTTAGAATACAAAGTTCAGAAGGACATTTTTTAGATTTAATGATTCTAGCGTTGGAAATGAATATAAATATGACAAAGGGGGATGGAAGTGCATTGATTAATGAAGATAAGGTATTATTTGTGAACTTATAAGTCAGATGATATTCGTATCTGTGTGTTAGTATCACAATGAATACCTTATAGAATCGTATCCATTTTACTCATAAAATGCTTAAGTATTTATCCCCATCGAAATTAGATACATTGGGAAGAATATCATTCTTTCGTAATAATGAGACAACAAACAGTGCTATTACAGCGGCTGATTTCGATGCTATTAAGAAAGATGAAGGTAAATTATCGAATGAAGTGAATACTTGTTTCCATGACTCAGGAAATCGTAATGACACGATTGTAAACAAACCATACCCCGGCCGGGACTGAACCCGCGGTCAGAGAGTCTCAAAACTCCAGCCCGTCGCGTTAGCCACTAGACCAGCTAGCCACAATAAGATTCATCCAACTAGGTATATATCTACACGATAGGAAGGTTAGCACAGGCACTACTGTGACCACAAATGCAAGTTTTTACAGACGAATCTCCAGCTACCTCCACTACTACTACTTCTTTCTACCTCCACTACTACTACTACTACTACCTTCTACCTCCACTACTACTACTACCTTCTACCTCCACTACTACTACCTTCTACCTCCACTACTACTATTACCTTCTACCTCCACTACTACTACTACCTTCTACCTCCACTACTACTACTACCTTCTACCTCCACTACTACTACTACTACCTTCTACCTCCACTACTACTACCTTCTACCTCCACTACTACTACTACTACCTTCTACCTCCACTACTACTACTACTACCTTCTACCTCCACGACTACTACTACTACTACCTTCTACCTCCACTATTACTGCTACTACCTTCTACCTCCACTATTACTACTACTACTACTACCTTCTACCTCCACTATTACTACTACTACTACTACCTTCTACCTCCACTAACTACTCTACTACTACCTTCTACCTCCACTACTACTACTACCTTCTACCTCCACTACTACTACCTACCTTCTACCTCCACTACTACTACTACTACATACCTTCTACCTCCACTACTACTACTACTACTACCTCCACTACTACTACTACCTTCTACCTCCACTACTACTACTACCTTCTACCTCCACTACTACTACTACCTTCTACCTCCACTACTACTGCTACCTTCTACCTCCACTACTACTGCTACCTTCTACCTCCACTACTACTTGCTACCTTCTACCTCCACTACTAACTACTACCTATCTACCTCCACTACTACTACTACCTTCTACCTCCACTAACTACTACTACTACTACCTTCTACCTCCACTACTACTACTACCTCCACTACTACTACTACCTTCTACCTCCACACTACTACTACTACCTTCTACCTCCACACTACTACTACTATCTACCTTCTACCTCCACTACTACTGCTACCTTCTACCTCCACTACTACTGCTACCTTCTACCTCCACTACTACTGCTACCTTCTACCTCCACTACTACTACTACTACTACCTTCTACCTCCACTACTACTTCTACCTTCTACCTCCACTACTACTGCTACCTTCTACCTCCACTACTACTGCTACCTTCTACCTCTACTACTACTGCTACCTTCTACCTCCACTACTACTACCTTCTACCTCCACTATTACCTACTACCTTCTACCTCCACTACTACTACTACCTTCTACCTCCACTACTACACTACTACCTTCTACCTCCACTACTACTACTACCTTCTACCTCCACTACTACTACTACCTTCTACCTCCCTAACTACTACTACTACTACTACCTTCTACCTCCACTACTACTACTACCTTCTACCTCCACTACTACTACTACCTTCTACCTCCACTACTACTACTACCTTCTACCTCCACTACTACTACTACCCTCTACCTCCACTACTACTACTACTACTTTCTACCTCCACTACTACTACTACCCTCTACCTCCACTACTACTACTACTACTTTCTACCTCCACTACTACTACTACCCTCTACCTCCACTACTACTACTACTACTACTTTCTACCTCCACTACTACTATTACCTTCTACCTCCACTACTACTACTACCTTCTACCTCCACTACTACTACTACTACTTTCTACCTCCACTACTACTATTACCTTCTACCTCCACTACTACTATACCTTCTACCTCCACTACTACTGCTACCTTCTACCTCCACTACTACTATTACCTTCTACCTCCCCTACTACTACTTTCTACCTCCACTACTACACTACTACCACCACTACTACCACTACTGACTACCACCACTACTACCACCACTACTACCACCACTACTACCACCTCCTGCCTATATATAACCCTCTTTCTCTTTGTTTCGTTAGTGTGACTTTGTAAATGGTCCAAGTTGAACCAAAACGTCGTCATAAGCTCCTTTCTTCTATATGCGGGTTATTTGTCTATTGTTCGAGTCACGGTATTGTGCCTTTTTTTGTTATTCCTCAGTTAAACTCGGATGATCTCCTGCTCAGAGTCACTCTTGTTGTGTCTCCAACAACCAATTTCTTACTGAAACGTTTCTTACCAGATCTTCCATTTTTATAATATATGCGAAACTGATTCCTTATATCATCCAGTGAGGTAATCCCTGAGTGTGGAGTTGAATTATACGCATCTACCAATGAATTTAACACTTTCGAGTAATTAAATGTATTGGTACTTGTCATATACTTGTATAATTTGCATTCTAACGTTAGCAAGACCATCTCTGCAATGGAAGGTTTTGTTTCATTCGAAAATACAAGATATAGCTTTATATGTTTACTCTTATTAAATTAGACACATGTGCAACGCTTGGGTATCTTTATTGAGGGAACGTTTCGCCACACACTGGCTTCATCAGTCCATACAAAGGATAAAATTGAAGAATGAGGTAATCAGTTCCTCAACCTTGAGTCGATTGCACATGTGTCTAATTTAACAACGTGTCGGTTCTTTGAACCATTCATCTACAATGTTTACTCTGGAGATAATTCTGTATCTGTTTATTTAGAAACTCCTTGCCTTTATCTGTAAATAATCTCGATATATTCTTCGCCTTTTCATTCTCCAATATGTTTTGTAATGCATGTAAAGTGCTCGGCCCGTCTTTCTTTTTCATGAGTACTGCTTATAAATATCTTGAAAAAACATCGATACACACGAGAATGTATTTATATCCATCATTATATCTGGATAATTTAGACATAATTGAGGTTCAGACATGTATGCGTGGAGCCCCAGACCGACAAAATGAGACTAGTCACGAGGGAGCATTCACCAAATTCAACTTCAATAACAAAAACATAAAGTGGGACCAAGTAAACCAAGTCCTAACCGATATAAGCTGGGAAGATATACTAAGCAACACAGACCGAAACTTATGCCTAGAACAGATTAACTCGGTGGCACTCGATGTATGCACAAGGCTTATTCCTCTAAGAGCTGTATAGTCCTTGTGGCTTAGCGCTTCTTTTTGATTATAATAATAATAATAATATTCCTCTAAGAAAAAGGAGGAGTAGATGTAAAATAGAAAGAGACAGGCGCTCCCTTTACAGGCGACGGAAAAGAATAACAGAGCGGCTAAAAGAGGTCAATATATCTGAAATGCGTAGGAGACACTGGTCAAGAAATAGCAAGCATCGAACTTAAGCTAAAAGAATCCTTTAGGAGTCAGGAATCGCGGGAAGAACTAAAAGCCATAAATGAAATCGAAAGAAACCCAAAGTATTTCTTCTCCTATGCCAAATCAAAATCGAGAACAACGTCCAGTATTGGGCCCCTACTTAAACAAGATGGGTCCTACACAGATGACAACAAGGAAATGAGTGAGCTACTCAAGTCCCAATATGACTCAGTTTTTTAGCAAGCCGCTAACCAGACTGAGAGTCGAAGATCAAAATGAATTTTTTATGAGAGAGCCACAAAATTTGATTAACACAAGCCTATCCGATGTTATCCTGACGCAAATGACTTCGAACAGGCATAAATGACATGCCCATGCACTCTGCCCCAGGGCCAGACTCATGGAACTCTGTGTTCATCAAGAACTGCAAGAAGCCCCTATCACGAGCCATTTCCATCCTATGGGAGGGAGCATGGACACGGGGGTCGTCCCTCAGTTACTAAAAACAACAGACATAGCCCCACTCCACAAAGGTGGGCAGTAAAGCAAACAGCAAAGAACTACAGACCAATAGCACTAACATCCCATATCATAAAAATCTTTGAAAGGGTCCTAAGAAGCAAGAATCACCACCCATCTAGAAACCCATCAGTTTACACAACCCAGGGCAACATGGGTTTAGAACAGGTCGCTCCTGTCTGTCTCCAACTACTGGATCACTACGACAAGGTCCTAAATGCACTAGAAGACAAAAAGAATGCAGATGTAATATATAAAGACTTTGCAAAAGCCTTCGACAAGTGTGACCATGGCGTAATAGCGCACAAAATGCGCGCTAAAGGAATAACAGGAAAAGTCGGTCGATGGATCTATAATTTCCTCACTAACAGAACACAGAGAGTAGTCGTCAACAGAGTAAAGTCCGAGGCAGCTACGGTGAAAAGCTCTGTTCCACAAGGCACAGTACTAGCTCCCATCTTGTTCCTCATCCTCATATCCGACATAGACAAGGATGTCAGCCACAGCACCGTGTCTTCCTTTGCAGATGACACCCGAATCTGCATGACAGTGTCTTCCATTGCAGACACTGCAAGGCCCAGGCGGACATCAACCAAATCTTTCAGTGGGCTGCAGAAAACAATATGAAGTTCAACGATGAGAAATTTCAATTACTCAGTATGGTAAACATGAGGAATTAAATCGTCATCAGAGTACAAAACAAATTCTGGCCACAAAATAGAGCGAAACACCAACGTCAAAGACCTGGGAGTATTATGTCGGAGGATCTCACCTTAAAGGGACCATAACATTTATCACGCATCTGCTAAAAAATGACAGGTGGATAAGGGAAACCTTCAAAACTAGGGGGGCCAAGCCCATGGACATTTTTTTTAGTCACTTGTTTACTAGGCTGGAAAAAGCTGCACTCTAACAGACCTTTCAAGGGAGGTGAAATTGCCGACCTAAAAAGTACAGAAATTTCCCACGGCCGCATAAGGGAGATAAAACCCCTCAATTAGGGAGCGCTTGAGGGAAGATAATGATTATATACACCTGGAAACCCTAGAGGGACGTACCGAACTTGCACACGAAAATCACTCACTACGAAAGCAAAAGACTTGGCAGACAGCACCATCCCCCCAATAAAAAAGCAGGGGGGGGCACTAGCACTTTAAAAGGCCCATACAAAAGTGCGGGGGGCCCGAGATGTTAAACTGCCCCCCAGCCACAAAAGGGGGAATTACCAACGACCCCTGGCAGTCTCAAGCTGGCATGGACAAGCCCCTAAAGTCATTCCTGATCAGCCGGGCTGGGGCCCGTACTTTGGGTTTTGCGTGCACCAGCAGCAACAGCCGGTTGTCAGGCGTGATCCACCAAGGCCTGGTCCAGCCCGGGGCCGCGGGGGCGTTGCCCCCCGAAACCCTCCAGGAAAACTCCAGGTAAACATACACCCAAAATCACGGGTTTAATATCACCTGGGTTTGGGCACAATTTTTTTCTACGAGGAAACTTCTTGGTTTAAGAAATTTTAAATTATGTGACTTTCTGAATTTAAAAAATTTCTGATCTCTTTCAAGGTTAGGGAGGGGGATCATTTTTTTTTCCCGCTGATATAAATTGTTTACACCAAGAATGACCCCACAGAACCAGGATCTCTAAAAACCCCTTTTCAATTAATTTTGTTTGCTCCATTGGTAAAATTTTTCGTAGGAACCCGACGTAAACATTGGTTCACCTGTAATGCTTCTGGTGTATTTAAAGTTCTGGTGTTTTTAAAGTTCTGGTGTTTTTCAGCTTCTGGTGATTTATTTTTCTGGTGATTTTTAATGCCTGGTGTATTTAATGTTTCTGGTGTATTTTAATGTTTCGGGTTATTTAAGCTTCTGGTGTTTTTTAATGCTTCTGATGTATTTAAAAGGGTTCTGGTTTTTAATGCTTTGGTGTATTTAATGCTTCGGGTGTATTTAATGCTTCGGGTGTATTTAAGCTTTGATGTATTTAATCTTCTGTGTATTTAATGCTCTGGTTATTTAATGTTTCTTTTTATTTAATTTTTCGGTATTTAATGTTTGGGTATTTAATTTTTCGGTGTTTTTAAGCCCTGGTTATTTAATGCTTCGGTGTTTTTAATGTTTCTGGTGTATTTAAGTTTCTATTTTTTAAATGCTTCGGGTTTTAATGTTTCTGGTGTATTAATGTTTTCTGGTGTTTTTTAATGTTCGGTTTTTAAAATGTTTAAATTATTTAATGCTTTGGTGTATTAATGTTTCTGGTGTTTTTAATGCTTCGGTGTATTTAATGTTTTGGTGTATTTAAGCTTTTGTATTTAATGCTTCTGGTGTTTTAATGTTTTCTGGGTATTTAATGCTTCGGGTGTATATAATGTTTTGGTGTTTTAATGCTTCGGGTGTATTTAATGCTTAGGGTTAAAAAAATGTTTCGGTTAAATATAATTTTCTGGTGTAAAAAAAAGTTTCTGGGGGTATATAATGTTTCGGTGTATATAAGTTTCGGGTGTTAAATTTTCTGGTGTTAAATGTTTCGGGGTGTTAAATGTTTCTGGTGTATAAATGTTTGGTGTAATAATGTTTCTGGTTATAAATGTTTCTGGTGAAAATAAATTTCTGGTGTATAAAATTTTTTTTCTGGTGTATATAATTTTTCGGGTGAAAATATAATGTTTCTGGGTAATAATTTTCGGGTGTTATAAGTTTCTGGGTTATAAGTTTCGGTGTATATAATGTTTTCTGGGTTATAAAAAGTTCGGTGTATAAAGTTTCGGTGTATTTAATTTTCGGGTGTATATAAGTTCTGGTGTATATAAGGTTTCTGGTGTATTAATTTTTCGTGTTATAATGTTTTGGGTTTATATAATTTTCGGTGTATAAATGTTTCTGGTGTATTAATGTTTCTGGTGATATAATTTTGGGTAATAATTTTTTGGTGTTTTTAATGTCGGGGCTATAAATAAAAAACCCAAAAGGGATGACGACTTGGGGCAGATTTACACATATTAAAATTCTTTTTTTTTAAACCCGTAAATTTGCGCCCAGAATCTCTACTTGTCCAAGATCCCTCTTTTTAAATAAAGCAAAATGTGTGGCGTTTAAAGCCAGGTACACTATACGTCCTCCGTAAATATTTTTTGGAATAAAAAAAAATTTTCGAGAATAATTTATTTTTACCAATTTTTTAAAAATAGATCATCAACAATAATTTATTGTTTTTTCATCGATGTGCAAGACATCTGTGGTCGATAATTCTTTACTTAATTTAATTTAAAACATCTCTGAATGTTTTCTAAAGGGATGAGATGTTACATGCATGTTAAAATGTATAAATTTGTTATGGTATAACTTTAATAATTTTGATGTGAAATAAGATTTGCCAGTATTCGAAAAACCGGCAATGATAACCCTTGGGGGATAACGAAAAACATAAACATCAGCAGAATCTACCACGAAATCGTAATGACATGTTTGTTTGAAAATCGTGTCTTCGTTTTCGGGGTTAGTTGACCCCTTTAAGGGGGATTGAGTTAAGTTCGTCATGGCCACGTTAGCAGGAGATTTTAAAAACTACACTGGGGTCACAGGGGTTTTCCCCTTGCTAACCTTTGATGGCATATAAATATACCATTAGATGAATTTTATTTTTACCAGCTGGTCCAATGGCTAAGAGTGGTCGGGAGTTTTAGACTCTCGACCGCGGGTTCTAACCCCCCCCGTTTTATGGTTATCACTGATGGTATGCATTAAAATTCTTTGTACCCCCTTATCGAGAAATTGTGTTTACCACAGAGGGGATTTTTTTACTGCGAGTGTGAATGAGTTTTCAAATCATACCAGCGGGAAAAGATATTAAGGATTTCCCGTAGGGAAATTGAAGGGGGTTTTTTAATTTCTTTTAAGATACAAGGGAAGCAACAACGGCCCCCTGTCGCCGACCAGGTAGTCTGGAAAGCAGATTTTTTTGGAACCACAGGAAACCCCACGAGTCGTTTTAAAAGGGTTTTTAAAGAAAATTTTTTGTTCTTTTACCGAAATCTATTCTGATATGTAAAATTGAGTTTAGGTACTGTTGGAGGTTTAACAGAAAGGGGAAAAAATTTTTTGTGGTTGGGTTTATTTTCTTTTAAAGATAACAAGAGTGACCATGCTTGGTACTTCTGTGGCCCTCACCCCCCCCCATGGCGACCGTCTGCCTGTGACCACACCAAATTTAGTTTTTTTGAGTTTCCTGGGGAACCTTATCAGTTGGCACAGTGGTCGGTCAGTAAGGAATCTTTTGGGAAAATCTACCTTGGGGTGTTAAGTGTTTTAGTATCATTAACGCCCCCCCAATTATTTCCCAGTCGTCCACTTGTCCCGTGGGGGGGGGGATGCAGGCGGGCGCAATATTTTTTTTAATAAACTAATATAAGGTCAGGGGGAATCTGTCAGAGGATATGAAGACCAAGAAGACCCAGCTGAGAAGATGCGATGTGAGACGACACCCCCCCCCCCCCCCGGGGGAATTGATGAAGGGGTAAAAACGGGAAAAATTGTGTCTTTTAGGTTTTTGTGTGAGTTTATTTTTTTACAAGATAACGGGGTTTGGGGCAGGGCTGGTTAAGAAGTCCCCGGGCCTAGGCATTAATTGGCGGGGCCCCTTTTTGATTTACGGGTGCGAACGCCCCCTTTCCAGTTTGGGGGGGGGGGGGGGGGGGTGGGTGGACCTTTTTTAAGGTCTAAAAAATAATTCTGCTATTTAATTAAATTAATGGGGAAAGTACATCAAGACAAAAAAACCTTTCCACAGCCTTTATAACTATCTTTTTAAATCATCATTTTAAAAGAATAACTAAAGACACCCTAGTATTATAGTTTAGGCTTTTAAAGTAGTGACATCAGTCCCTATTTTTCAGCATAACCACTACAGCACTATTATTCCCTTTAAAAAATTCCGACTATTTGTTATCATTGCTCATGCATAAGACATAAAACATAAAACTAAAGAAAGTAAAGAATTGTTTATATTCACAGGCACTTTTTTTTAAATAAAACTTTTTTCTGGATTAAATTTTGGCAAAATCACAATTTTTCTAAAATCAATTTTCTTTTTAACAGAAAAGGGCCCCACAAGCTAGGTTTAAAACACAATTTGTTTGGCTCTTTTGAAACGGAGGGTTTTTCATTTTTTCAAAACAGAAAATGAACTTTCCCCTTCACAGTTTACGGAAAAAGTTTTTTAGGGTAAAGCCCATGAAACTTTGGGGAGGTTTTTGAGAAACCTCATTTTCTTAATTTTTTCAAAAGCAGCCGAGGGCGAATTTTTTAGGGGACTTTCGTTTTTCCCCCAAAAAATGCTTTTTTTTCAAAAGGTTTCTCATCTGCTAAAGGGGGTTGAATTTTAAGCAGTTTTCTCTCAATTCGCATCTCAAAGTAGTAAATTTTAACAAAACCCTTTGCATGAGTTCGTAGATTTCTTTCTTTTCCCAAATTCTTTCGGCCAAATGCTTTACGCCCTTTAACATTTCCCAGCAAAAAACAGGGTTTTGGGGGGGGGAAGGGGGTTTTTTTGGGGGGGGGGGGGGGGGGGGGGGAAAGGGGGAGTAAGGCAATTCAAAATTTTCCAATTTTGTGCAAAGGGCCTTTTCGCTTCTTGTAGTTGCTTTTGGTTTCATCCTCTGCTATTTGGATCAAAGGAAGTATTTCAGCAAAGCTGTCTTCAAAGCATGGTTCTCATGCTGCGCTGACCCCCTTTTTGTTGATAATGATTGATGACATCTCCATGAATGGTTGACTGAGTATACCCCCCGAGCTTTGAAGAGAGAAAAAATTAAAGAGTGTTTAAAAGTCCAAAAAAAAAAACTGCAGGGGTTTGAGTGGTTTTTTTTTCCCTTTCGTGTTTTTTGTTTTGGGTTCTCAGGGGGGAATTTTTCCCTATCGAGTTTCTTCTTTGGCCCACATAGTTTTTTTCCCTATCGTTTTGTTTTTTTTAGGCCAATGCCCCTATTTTTTCTTGTTTTAAACCCTCATGGGAATTTTTCCCCCACGTTTCTTGTTTTGGCCTTGTGGGAAATTTTCCCCATTGAGTTTTCACTTTGAAATAAATGGGAAAAATTTTTTCTCTATCTTTTTTCTTAACATCATGAGAAATTTTTTTTTTTTCCTTGGACATTAGTGGGGAATTTTCACCATCTTGATGTTTGGGCAGCGTCTCCCCCAGTTGTCGCCAAAATACCAACAACGCTCGTATCCCCCGCGCTGTGGTGTTTTGGGGCCTTTCCGGGGAAGCCGGTCACCACCTTCAAGAGGAAGGCTTTTTGCTCCGCTGGGTTTAAAAGCAAGAAATTTACCTTTCCGTCTTTGAAATTATTTTTTTTCATTTTCCCCCCTATATTTAGGTAAAATTTTTTTTCCTAGATTGATAAGAGTTTTGAAAGGCTCAGGCTGCGGTGGCGGGAAACACCAACAAAAATAACTTTATGAGAAAGAGTAGGTCTGGATCTATGTAAAAGTATTTATTTTACGTTACCTGTTTGTATCCTTTTTTGGAAAAACCCTCACGATAAATAAAATAAATCGAAATCTTTTGAGCTATTTTTAAATTCAGTTTATTAATTTATATTTATTGAAACAAAAAAAAATATATCGATTAAAAAAAAGGGGTATTACTCGTTAGATTTTTCTTTTAAACAACAAAAAAAAACCAATTTTTTTGCTTAAAATACACAAATAAAATCGAGAATAAGTCTAGAAATACAGTTATTACGTAAAATAAAGGGCTTTTTTTTGTGCAATTATTTTTTAAGTTTTTTGGTTGTGGGGGTGGATGATGCGTGCTGGCTGACGCGCTGGCGGGGAGCCAGGTGGCTGGGGATAGGAGGGGAGGACGTGTTAACTGCCGCGGGGGGCATCCATGCAAAATCATTTTTATAACCATACGGGTAAATTTTTATTTTTTTCAATGAAAATGGACACTAAAGATTTCGATCAGCAGAAAAACCCTTTCCCCTTTGTTCTTCCCGGACCGGGTCATGGGGCAAGGGTCGCCACGGACGTTGCAGACCCAAGTTGTCAGTTCGGACTAAAGGTTTTACTAAAAAGATGCGTCAGATTTCTGGCGGCTCACAGTTGGTCTTAAAAGTTCCCGCGCAGTAACCGTCCTCTTTAAAAACCCCGGAGGGTGAGTATTGATGTCACGAACCAGCAACGTTAACCAACCCTCACGACCCCAAAAGGAAAAATGTTGGGGAAACGGGACTTGCGCAGGAAAACCATTGATTATTTCGTGGGGGAAATTAGTCAGTATGGGGCGGACCGAGGTACCCTTTTAATCCCTCTTTGGTCACCGGGCTCAGGCCCGCCGAAATGCTCATGTCTCTGGTCAACATGTCAAGGAGTTTCGTGACTTTCTCGTTCGTTATCCGGAGGTGTTCGTAGTGCGAGAGGAGACTGTTTCTTGAAGGAGTACGAGGGGTAGCTCCTCAACCCTTCAAGGAGTTGGAGTTACCTCAGATCGACCCACTTCTTACTCAGCAGGTGGGTTATGTACCTCACTCTCAACTCTTACTCGCAGGTGGGGTTTTAACCATGCCACTCACCCGCAGGGGGGTTATGTACCTCAACTCCACTTCTTACTCAGCAGGGGGTTAAACCTTGCCCCCCTCACTACAGTGGGTTATGTACCTCAACCACACTTCTTACTCAGCAGGGGGTTATATACCTTTCCCATCACTCAGCAGGTGGGTTATGTACCTCAAACTCACACTTTTTTACTCACAGGTGGGATATACCTTTCCCACCACTCGGAGGTGGGTTTTTGTACCTCATCTCACATTCTTTCTCGCAGGTGGTTATATACCATGCCCACTCACTCAGCAGGTGGGTTATGTACCTCAAACCCCTTCTTACTCAGCAGGGGGTTTTTTACCCCCTCTCCCCCACTTTACTCAGCAGGGGGGTTTTATACCTTGCCCACTCAGCAGGTGGGGTTTTTACCTCACTCACTCCCCCTCACCCCCTCACTCAGCAGGTGGGGGTTTGTACCTACTCACTCACCCTCACCCTCCTCATCAGCAGGTGGGTTATGTACCTCACTCACTCTCACCCCCACCCCCCTCCTTCAGAGGTGGGTTGTAACCTTGCCCACTCACCAGCAGTGGGTTATGTACCCCACTCTCACCCTCCTCACCAGAGGTGGTTATTACCTCACTCACTCCACCCCCACTCAGCTGGGTTATGTACCTCATCACTCTCACCTCCTCCTCACAGGTGGGTTTTTTATACCTCACCCACTCACTCCTGACACAGCAAGTGGGGTTTTGTACCCCGCCCACCAATCAGCAAGTGGGTTCTAAACCCACCCCCCACCTTCCCCAAGCAGGTGGGTTGTATACCCCACCCACTACACAGTAGGGGGGTGATACTCTAACCCACCCAACATACCGTACCACAGTTTACGCCCCACCCACCCAAAACACTAGGAAAATTACCACACCCACTCTCACACCAGGGAGGTCACCCACCGAGTGGGTGTACCCACCCCCCCCCCACCAACCGGGTACCCCTCCCTCACCCCCCCAAGGCCCGGGGACCCCCCCTTCAAGGGAGAAGGGGTAAACCCCTTAAACAATGAAACCAGCTGCCACCTTTTCTCGTGGCTCAATTGGGAGCGCCTTCACCACATACGAAGTTTTTAAAACAAGGGGGAAAACCCTTTTTTGCATGTTTTTTCTTACACCCTTCCCTTTTTCAAACCCCAGTAGTTTATAGGGCCCCGGAGGTTAACTTTTATGAGGGGGATTTGGAGAAGTTTGTTTTATATTTTTATTATGTAACCCCCCTAACCATGGGGTGAGTGGATTTTTTATTTCAAAAGGGACAAAAAGGGGTTCAGGGACGGGCCCCCCCAATTTTTTTTAGCTAAGGCAATTTACAATATATCACTGTGTAGTGTTTGTATCGGTTACAATCGTTGTAAGTTATTTATGCATAACAGTTCATTTCACACAAACATTACATTGTAGCTTTTGAGTTTGCATTATGTATTTAACTTAAATTTTTTAAAATGGTATGGGTTTAAATTTTAAACAATTACGTGGTTATGAATTCAGTATTTTTTTCGTCAAAGCCATGGATATTCTAGAATGTACGGGAAAAATTCCTTTGGGAATTTTTTGAACATTTTTGATTTTTCCTGAGATAAAATTTTTTTTCACATTCCTGTGTATATTGACGTAAGGGAGACATAGTACATCTGGCAAATTTACACAGTTAGTCTGCATCAGCGGTGGGGATATGCAACTTTTCGGGGATGCTTGAAAACCAGTGGAGCCGGTTGGTAGTGACAACAAAGTCTGCTTATTTTTTTGAATACACCGTGATCGTGGGCCCCCTTGCGTTATAGAATGGGTAAACGGAATTATTGGTGTCCGTCTCCCCCATCTTTTATTGAAGCTCAACTATTTTTTTTTCGGATTGTTTTAAAAATGTAGTTTCCCCAAGATATAATCTACACCCTGCTTTTTAAAGGGATATACCTCGCCAATTTATCATTTTTATCAGCATGTAAAAAACTAATAAGATATTTTTACAAAAGTATACTCTGACCCACGCTTCAGTTGTACCTTGCTTGCGGTTTCTGATAAAGATGCCAATTGCCACTGATGGGGTTAAGATCATTTTGGGTAAAAAAGAATATGTACAACTAGGTGTCAACCAAGATAAATGACATAATGAGTGCAAGAGTGTTATAAAAAAGTTCATTTGAAGTGTGGGGTCCATTGTTGATGCTTCTCCTTTTTTACGATCATTACCTGATGACAAACAGCACTACCAGTTTCACCATTTTTGGAAAAAAGCCCTCAATATACATAATTTGTGAGTATGGTGTCTCTCGCGCATCATAAAACTTAAAGGTCGTGCCTAGCTTCATGACAAAACTTGGTTTTGATTTATGTTTTTTTTTGTTAAAATGGGGGGGGGGGGAGATCAGGATGTAAAAATCTATTGGGTTACCCTTTCCCCAAGCGTTGCATAACTTTGGGTCATCCCAAAAATCTGTACACTTCACGAGTTTAGGGGGGCCCCATGAAAAGTGAGTGATAACGGTTTTTTGGGAAAGAAGTTCCCAGTTGCGGGGGGAAATGCCCCCCCTACCTTACTGCGGGTCATTGTTTTTGCATTTCCCAGGTCAGTTCCACTTTTTTGATCCTCTGTAGGCTGTTCACCATGCTGAGGGGAAAATTTTTAAAGGCTTCGTACCAGGGTTGGATGGTTTTTTACAACACCAGGGCACTTTTTTTCAGTGACATTCTTATTATTCGGGTATATGTACTTTCCCTATGGAAAGGGTATATCCTTGGATGATCCTAGAAAAGAGGACACAACTCCAATGGAAAAATACCCGATATAGTGGGGTTATTGGGGATGTTGTCTTATTTTTTAACTGGTCATTTTTTATACCCAACATGAAATTCTACATCGCATTCCCCCAAAACTGTAAAACCCACCCGATGCATATGCCATGATATAATTTTTTCTTGCCCATCTCTCGGTAATTGTTTCTCTTCCCGCTTCCCCCCCCCCACAAACCCCAACCCCCCACCCAACCCCCCCCCCACCCCCCCCCCCAACCCCCCCCCCCCCAAACCCCCCCCCCCCCCACCCCCCCCCACCACCACCCCCAAAAACAAAAAAATCCTTTTTAATTTTTTAAAAGGACAAAAGGGAAAAACCTGTGTTATGGTTCCCAAAGGGGTTTTTGGGGTACCCCTTTTGGTCCAGACCACCGTTTTTACCGCCGGTCCCGACACGGCTGTGGGGGCCTGCCGTGTCCAGACACGGCGTGTGTGCAGCCTCCGTGTCCACACGGGTTGGGGCAGCCGCCGTGTCCCGACACGGCGTGTGTGCGCCTGCCGTGTCCGACACGGCGTGTGTGCAGCCGCCCTGTCCAACACGGCGTGTGTGCAGCCTGCCGTGTCCAGCACGGGTGTGTGCAGCCTGCCCTTCCAGACAGGCGTGTGTGCAGCCCCCGGTCCAGACACGCGTTGTGCACCTGCCCTGTCCAACCGGCCCCTGTGTGCAGCTGCCGGTCCAACACGGGGTGTGTGCAGCCCGCCGTGCCAACACGCGTGTGGCAGCCTGCCGTTCCAGACACGGGTGTGTGCAGCCTGCCCGGGCCAGACACGGCGTGTGTGCAGCCTGCCGGGTTTTCCCAAAACGGCGGTGTCAGCCTGCCGTGTCCCCGACACGGCGTGTGTGCAGCCTGCCGTTCCAGACACGCGTGTGGCGCCCCGTGTCCCACGGGGTGTGTGCAGCCTGCCGTGTCAACACGGCGTGGGCGCCTGCCGTTCCCCAAAACGCGTGTGGCACCTGCCGTGTCGACACGGCGTGTGGCAGCCCGCCGTGTCCCGACACGGTTGTCGCAGCTGCCGTGTCCAGACACGGGGTGTCGCAGCTGCCGGTCCAACCCCCGGCGTGTGGCACCCCGCCGGTCCAGCCCCGGGGTGGGGTTTCCCCCCCTGTCCCCACGGCGTGTGTGCACCCTGCCCTGTCCAGCCACGGGGTGTGTGAAAACCCCGCCCTGTCCGCCACGGTGTGGCAAAACCCGGCCGTCACCCCCCCTTTGCACCCCTCGGTCGCACCGGGGTGGAAAAACCCCGCACGGTAACACCCAACACTTTTTAAGCACCCAAAAACCCCAACCACCCAAAGTTTTTTAACACCCCAGCGTGCATAAACACCCAGCACGTATAAACACCCAAAAACGGCTAAACACCCCATGCTAACACACCCAAAACGTGCATGAACACCCAGCACCCTGCCCCTAACACACCCCAAAGGTCAATAGGAAAAAACCGCAAAACATTTTTAACAACCCTAAACGCAAAACAATACTTGTAAGACTGAAAAAATTCACAAACCCTACTATGGAAAGGGATTTTTGGGTCCTACCTAAAACAACCTTCCGGGTTTTAATCCATTTTAATCAATTTTTCAGACCGGAACAAGTTTCTCCCGACTGGGGAAACCACCTCAAAACTTAAGGAGGAAAGCTGTTTAAGTCCCTGTCCAAATTTCCTTTCGCTAAAAACCCTTTTGGCGCTTTAAATAAAGTCCAACTTTCACTTCCAACCCCTTTTTTTTCCCCGACTTGAAACAAGGGTTTTCTCCCCGATATGAACACTCACAATGTGTGTAAAATCCAGCCTTTTCCATCACTTTTGTAAAAACCCCCCACTTTTAAAAGAAACTGGTGAACAAACTTTTGTAAAAACTAATTTTTGTTTTAAAAACCACCTTTGTTTTAAAACCACAGAGTAAACCCCCCACCAAAAACACCCAGCACTTTAACAATCCAGCAGTTTAACTCCCAGCACATTAACACCCGGCATAGGGGAATCCAAAACGTTGTAACACTTCAGCAGGGGTGGAAAAACCCACACGTTTTTTCAAACACTTTTCTTTAAACCCCAGGTTTTAACATTCAGCACGTTTTAAAACCCCCCACCATTAAAACCCAGATTGCATAACAACCCCGCAGTTAAAAAAACCCCGCACAAAAAAATTTGGAAAAAAGGTACTTTGGGGGTTCCCATTATTTTGGGGGTGTTTCACTCAGGGTAGTGACTTCTCATTACGTTTTTTTTACCATTGCGTTAAAGTTTGAGTTTTTTGCTCCTGTTTAACCTCCCCTTGGAAAAACTTTTCCCGTAGCTGAGAGAAGAGCTCAGAGTTGCTAAGCTGGAGATACGGCGATTAACGGAGGAGAACAAGAGGATTCGTAGTAATCCTCCTGTTGTGAGTCCCCAGGTTAAGAGGGGAGCTTGGTCAGTGGCCTGGCAACATGGAACCAAGCTGAGGATCAAGAAAACGGTTGGAGAGGCAGAAACAACGAGAAACCAGAAGACTAGCGCAGAAACTTCCATCCCATTCTCCGTGCTACCTGACGAATGTGAGTGTTCTACTGGGAATGCCACAACGAGCACCAAGGAAGCATTGGCAGACGTGAGTGAGACATCCCTAGAAATCCCAACGAAGACCATCGAGAACGTCTTGACGAATTCCACAAGTGGTGTAATGCAACCTGACGAATGTGAGTCGACTACTGGGAGCATCACTACGGACGACGCCAAGGAAGGTAAAAACATTGTTGTTGTTGGGGATAGCCAGATTAGGTACATGGATAGGGCATTCTGCTTGAAGGATAGGAGTAGGAGGCAGAGAGTGTGTTTTCCTGGGGCTGGGATGAAGGATATTGTTAGCCGTCTGGATGACATCATGAGAGGTAATGGGAGCAATCTTATTATCTCTCTCAGTGCTGGAGGCAACGATGTTGGCAGACGTAGGAGTGAGGACCTGATTAGCAGGTATAGGTCAGCAATAAGATAATTAGGAGGAAGGGTGGGAAACCTGTCATATGTGGCATTTTTGCCAAGGAGAGGAGTTGGAAATGAATGGTTGTCCAGAGCAATTGGTGTCAATTGCTGGCTGGACAAATACTGTAAGGAAAATGCAGTAACATTCATTGACAACTGGGACCTCTTCTATGACAGAAATGACATGTATGCCAGGGATGGGGTTCACTTATCTAGGTGTGGGGTGGGAGCACTGGGCAACGCAGTGGAGGGAGCTGTTAGGTCTTTAAACTAGGAATAGTTAGTGGTATGGGTTTTGGCGGGAAAACTGTGAAGTCGCAGGGTAGTAATACGAGTACTAGGAGAACTAGTAATAGGCAAAATGAGGTGGATATTGGAAAGCCAGTGGCACTAATTGACAAGGACAGTAATAGGTTTAGTGGAATAACAGAAAGGAGCAGGAAGGTAAAGAGAGAGGAGGGTCTTTAAATATTTATTACACAAATAGTCGCAGTGCTAGGAATAAGATGGACGAGTTGAGACTAGTTGCTAGTGCAGGTAACATTGATGTATTTGCCATTACTGAGACGTGGTTTAATTCAAAAAGTCGGGACATGCCTGCAGAATGTCACATTCAGGGTTTTAAATTGTTCCAAGTAGATAGAAGTGTCGGGAAGGGGGGTGGGGTGGCATTGTATGTCCGAGATCGCTTGAACTGTTGCATAAAAACGGGTATTAAGTCTGAAGTAACACATACAGAATGAAAGTTAAGACACATGTGCAACATCTGGATATCTTTATTGTAGTAGACGTTTCGCCATCCAGTGGCTTTATCAATACAGATTCTAGAACATAATAGGAAGACAGTAGAACTATATACAAAAGATGAGGTAATCAGTCCCTCGGCCTTGGAGTTAATGTTCACAGCTTCCTCCACCATGAAGCTGTGAACACTAACTCCAAGGCCGAGGGACTGATGACCTCATCTTTTGTATATAGTTCTACTGTCTTCCTATTATGTTCTAGAATCTGTATTGATAAAGCCACTGGATGGCGAAACGTCTACTACAATAAAGATATCCAAATGTTGCACATGTGTCTTAACTTTCATATTGTCGGTATTTTATGCCTTTCTTGCACAACACATACAGAGTCTGGATAGAATTTTCAGAGGGGCATGAAAAATTAATTTTAGGTGTGATATACCGTCCCCCAAATTTAGATAGGGACCAGGGGAGACTACTATGGGAGGAAATTGTTAGGGCCACAAGGCACGATAATGTAGTAATTCTAGGAGATTTTAACTTTAGTCATATTGATTGGAATTTCTTGACGGGGAATTTAAAATCATACGACTTATTAGAAGTAGTTCAGGATTGTTTTTTGAAGCAGTTTGTGACAGAACCTACAAGGGGTAATAACCTGCTTGACTTAGTTCTGGCAAACAATGAATAATTTAGAAGTTTCAGAGGAACTGGGTGCTAGTGACCACAAATCAATTACATTTAGCATTGAATGGAAGTATGATAGTAGGGATAACTCAGTAACAGTCCCAGATTTTCGCTTAGCAGATTACGATGGGCTTAGAGAACACTTATCTGTTGACTGGGGTAACGAAGAGAGCTATCAATATGACAGTTTTCTGAACACTATACATGCTGCTCAAAGAACGTTTATCCCTTATAAAGAAATTAGATCAAATAGAAATGACCCAAAATGGATGAATAATAGGCTGAAATATCTACTAGGGCATAAGAAAGGAATTTATAGGCGTATCAAAAGAGGCGAGGGTCATCTTATGAATCAGTATATTGACATTAAGAGGGACATTAAAAAGGGGATAAGAAAAGCTAAAAGGGACTATGAAATTAAAGTTGCTAGGGATTCTAAAACTAACCCAAAAAGTTTTTTCCAGGTATATAGAACAAAAGTTAGAGATAAGATAGGTCCCCTTAAAAATAACTATGGTCATCTGATCAAAGAGAATGAAATGTGCTCGATTTTAAATAATTATTTTCTCTCGGTTTTTACACAGGAAGACACTAACAATATTCCGGTAATTAATTTTTATAGTGGGCCAGAAGAAGATAAATTATGTAACATCACAGTCACTAGTGAAATGTAGATGAATGGTTCAGAGAACCGACATGTTGATAAATTAGACACATGTGCAACTCTTGGGTATCTTTATTGAGGAAACGTTTCGCCACACAGTGGCTTCATCAGTCCATACATAGGAGAAACTTGAAGAACAGGAGGAGAATGAGGTAATCAGTCCCTCAACCTTGAGTCGATGTGTTCAGTCCATCAATCTTTGAGTAGAATACGGCAGATGAGCGGAGTGAAATGGTTGTGAAGCAGATAGACCGAGTGAAGCAAAATAAGTCACCGGGTCCTGATGAGGTTTTTTCAAGGGTTCTAAAGGAATGCAAAATGGAAGTCTGTGAACCATTAACTAATATTTTTAATTTATCTCTTCAAACAGGTGTAGTGTCTGATATGTGGAAGATGGCTAATGTAATTCCTATTTTTAAAACAGTGGACAAGTCGTTACCGTCAAATTACCGCCCAATAAGCCTGACCTCAATTGTAGGCAAATTACTAGTCAATTATAGCTGAGATTATAAGAAGCCATCTCGATAAGCATAGCTTGATTAATGATACTCAGCATGGATTCACAAGAGGCCGGTCTTGTCTAACTAATTTATTAACTTTCTTCAGTAAAGCTTTTGAGGCTGTTGACCACGATAAAGAATTTGATATTATTTACTTAGATTTTAGTAAGGCATTTGATAGAGTTCCGCACCAAAGACTGTTGAAGAAAGTAGCAGCTCATGGCATTGGGGGAAGGGTGCTCTCGTGGATCGAATCATGGGTCACAGACAGGAAGCAGAGAGTGTCCATAAATCCGAGTGGGGATCAGTAACAAGTGGCGTTCCACAGGGATCAGTCTTGGGCCCGTTGTTGTTTATAATATATATCAATGATCTTGATGAAGGAATTACTAGTGATATGAGCAAATTCGCCGATGACACGAAGATAGGTAGGATAATTGATTCAAACGTAGATGTTAGGGAACTTCAGGAGGATTTAGACAAACTATTCTTGGTCAGAAAAGTGGCAGATGCAGTTCAATGTAGATAAATGCAAGGTTCTGAAGCTCGGGATTGTCCATAACCCTAGCACTTATAAGTTAAATAATGTAGAACTTAGCCATACAGATTGCGAAAAGGACTTGGGGGTTATGGTAAGCAGCAACCTTAAACCAAGACAGCAATGCCTAAGCGTACGTAATAAGGCAAATAGATTACTGGGATTTATATCAAGAAGTGTAAGCAACAGAAGTCCAGAGGTCATACTGCAGCTTTATACATCATTAGTAAGGCCTCACCTAGATTATGCAGCTCAATTCTGGTCTCCATATTACAGAATGGACATAAATTCGTTAGAAAACATTCAGCGTAGGATGACTAAATTAATACATAGCATTAGAAATCTTCCTTATGAAGAAAGATTGAAGACTCTTAAGTTACATTCACTTGTTAGACGAAGAATGAGGGGAGACCTGATCGAAGTGTACAAGTGGAAGATAGGTATTAATAAAGGGGATACTAACAAGGTCTTGAGGATATCTCTCCAAGAGAGAACCCACAGTAATGGATTTAAATTAGATAAGTTTAGATTTAGAAAGGACATAGGAAAGTATTCGTTTGGAAATAGGGTAGTTGATGAGTGGAACAGTCTACCTAGTTGGGTTATTGAGGCTAGGATTTTTAGTAGTTTCAAATTTAGGTTGGATAAGTACATGAGTGGGAGGGGTTGGATTTGAATGGGACTTGCACATTGGAGCTTGTTTCTTGGGTGGCATTGAAAATTGGGTTGGTCAAATGTTTGTTAGTGGGATGAATTGTAAAGGACCTGCCTAGTATGGGCCAACAGGCCTGCTGCAGTGTTCCTCCTTTCTTATGTTCTTATGTTCATGGATCGGGCAGTGGGGGCATTGACCCCCGGAACATCCTCCAGGTAACGGGTAGACGTGCGTAACCAAGCACTCACTTAAATATCACGCATAATGCTTCAGCACTTGCGTAAAATCCCAGCACGTTCCTAACACCCCAGCACCTAAACACCTCAGCATGTTCGTGACACCCCAGCATGTTCGTGACACCCCAGCATGTTCGTGACACCCCAGCATGTTCGTGACACCCCAGCATGTTCGTGACACCCCAGCATGTTCGTGACACCCCAGCATGTTCGTGACACCCCAGCATGTTCGTGACACCTCAGCATATTCGTGACACCCCAGCATGTTCGTGACACCCCAGCATGTTCGTACGTAACACTCCGGCACGTACATAATACCTCGGGTTGCGGGAACATTGACCCCCGGAAACGACCTTCAGGCATCCTTCAAGTACCACTTATCTCATAACAGTAATAATAACAATGGCTGTTCAGGTATCACTTCCCTCTTAATAATAATAATTATTTGTTGTTTTTATTTCTACAAGTAATGATAGAACAATTAGACTTAGCTGAAATTGACATACTTATCAAAACCCGTGTTACGCGGAGCATCTCCAACAACTTAGGTTAATCTCGTCCCCACCACCGTATCTTCTGATCAAGGTTACCTGTTAAATTATGTTGAGAAGAAACAAGGAGTAGCTTAAAGATCCCGAGGTCTTAAGTGTTTATCTACTGGCCTAATCAGGTGTTTAGTGACATCAGTTTTATATGCCTCTATAATCTCCCTTGTTATGCCCTGTCTGGGGGTATGCCTATCGGATGTTCTGGGGGTCAGCGCCCCCTCCCCCTTCAGCCCGGTCCATGACCTTTAACAATGTTCTTGTTTTTTTTACTGCTAACACATCGACTTAACCACATCAAGAACTCCTTCAAGGCTGA
Source organism: Cherax quadricarinatus (assembly GCF_026875155.1). Classification (NCBI taxonomy): domain Eukaryota; kingdom Metazoa; phylum Arthropoda; class Malacostraca; order Decapoda; family Parastacidae; genus Cherax; species Cherax quadricarinatus. The sequence goes on along the minus strand of NC_069495.1, from coordinate 17,395,452 downwards.
TGGACTGATCACATTATGTCTCCCTGTCCACTACTGCTGCTCTTATGTGTATTCTCTGTATTTTAGTTTAAACATTGTTATTGTTTTTTTTTTCACTGCTTACACCTTGAAGATAATGATATAAAAATACCGAAACGATGACTTGATAAAGTCCACTGTGTGGGCGAAACGTAGTCAATAAAGGATCGAATTATACTCTATTTGTGTTCACTTTTCCACTGCTAACACCTTGACTTAACCCTCACTCTACATCCGCAGTTAGGCCATTGCCATAGCCAAGGTCTCGGTGTAGAGAGTGTTTGTATATGTGGTTTTGTGTCTGCCACTACCTGCTTGCCTGTCCTTGTTGCATGCCTGTTCTTGTTGCAGCGCCCAACCTGTCATGAAGTGCTGAGTGCGGGAGTGAACAACCTGCCACACAGTGACATGCTGCTGGGTTACCTCCGGCTTTTTCTTCTCTCTACCATTTCCTCTCCTCCCGCTGCTCTTCCATCTCCGCCCACCCCTCGCCCCTTGCGGGTTCTAATCAGGGCGTGTGAATCGAGTCGAGTCCATTATCTTTCCTAACCTGCCACAGCTGTGAGTCCTTCAACACTGGTACTAGTGCATGGGCCTCCAAGAAAAATTTTGCAAGACGGGACAAGACTGCTTTGGGGCCCCTGGGGGCAGGCTGAGGCCCCAGTGTAAGTAAATTTTACATAATTATTTTTTAAAATAAACTATAGTTGAAAACATCTATGGCTATGGGGCCCCTTCAGAGATTCACAGCCGGGCCCCGGACCAACGTACCGGCTGAACCAACCCCTCTCATAGGCCTTGACTAGTGAATTGTTTTGCAACATGTTGAGTGCCCTCCAGTGCTCGACCAGTCATGGGTCTTCAGTAAACTGTTTCATATTGTTCCACTGTTGGGTTAAGCTCTTGAGGTCTCCTGTCCCTCCACTATCTTTCTCTTATTTGTGACAGGGAGGAATAGTTAGTCTTGTTTCGACTGTGTTAGTCATATGAAGAGAGTAGCAGTACACTGCTGATGTGATGTAAATGGTTTAACACGACAAGTTGAAGAATGAGACACTTGTACAACGTTTAGGAATCTTTACTAAGGAAACGTTTCGCCAGCCAGTAGTTTCTTCAGTCCATTGCAGAGATAGAGAACAAGGCACAATACCGTGACTGGAATAATACACAAATAATCCGCACATTGAGAAGCTCACGACGGCGTTTCGGTAATGGTTCGTAAATGGAACAAGTCGGACCGAAACGTCGTCATAAGCTCACTCATGTTATTTGTGCATTGCAGAGAAGAACGTTGAAAGAGGAGTAGTAGTTTAAGATAATCAGTCCATCAGCCTAGAGTCGATTTGTTTAGTTTATCAATCTTCAGAAAAAATACTTTTCCTCAGTAGTGTACTGGAGGTTCCAGGTGTACTTCCTCAGTAGTGTACTGGAGGTTCCAGGTGTACTTCCTCAGTAGTGTACTGGAGGTTCCAGGTGTACTTCCTCAATAGTGTACTGGAGGTTCCAGGTGTACTTCCTCAGTAGTGTACTGGAGGTTCCAGGTGTACTTCCTCAGTAGTGTACTGGAGGTTCCAGGTGTACTTCCTCAGTAGTGCACTGGAGGTGCCAGGTTCCAGGTGTACTTCCTCAGTAGTGCACTGGAGGTGCCAGGTTCCAGGTGTACTTCCTCAGTAGTATACTGGAGGTGCCAGGTTCCAGGTGGGCTTCCTCAGTAGTGTACTGGAGGTGCCAGGTTCCAGGTGGGCTTCCTCAGTAGTGTACTGGAGGTGCCAGGTTCCAGGTGGGCTTCCTCAGTAGTGTACTGGAGGTGCCAGGTTCCAGGTGTACTTCCTCAGTAGTGTACTGGAGGTTCCAGGTGTACTTCCTCAGTATGTACTGAGGTTCCAGGTGTACTTCCTCAGTAGTGTACTGGAGGTTCCAGGTGTACTTCCTCAGTAGTGTACTGGAGGTTCCAGGTGTACTTCCTCAGTAGTGTACTGGAGGTTCCAGGTGTACTTCCTCAGTAGAGTACTGAGGTTCTCAGGTGTACTTCCTCAGTAGTGTACTGGAGGTTCCAGTGTACTTCCTCAGTAGTGTACTGGAGGTTCCAGGTGTACTTCCTCAGTAGTGTACTGGAGGTTCCAGGTACTTCCTCAGTAATGTACTGGAGGTTCCAGGTGTACTTCCTCAGTAGTGTAGTGGAGGTTCCAGGTGTACTTCCTCAGTAGTGTACTGGAGGTTCCAGGTGTACTTCCTCAGTAGTGTACTGGAGGTTCCAGGTGTACTTCCTCAGTAGTGTACTGGAGGTTCCAGGTGTAGTTCCTCAGTAGTGTACTGGAGGTTCCAGGTGTAGTTCCTCAGTGGTGTACTGGAGGTTCCAGGTGTAGTTCCTCAGTAGTGTACTGGAGGTTCCAGGTGTACTTCCTCAGTAGTGTACTGGAGGTTCCAGGTGTACTTCCTCAGTAGTGTACTGCAGGTGCCAGGTGTACTTCCTCAGTAGTGTACTTGAGGTGCCAGGTGTACTTCCTCAGTAGTGTACTGGAGGTGCCAGGTTCCAGGTGTACTTCCTCAGTAGTGCACTGGAGGTGCCAGGTTCCAGGTGTACTTCCTCAGTAGTATACTGGAGGTGCCAGGTTCCAGGTGGGCTTCCTCAGTAGTGTACTGGAGGTGCCAGGTTCCAGGTGGGCTTCCTCAGTAGTGTACTGGAGGTGCCAGGTTCCAGGTGGGCTTCCTCAGTAGTGTACTGGAGGTGCCAGGTTCCAGGTGTACTTGCTCAGTAGTGTACTGGCGGTGCCAGGTTCCAAGTGTACTTCCTCAGTAGTGTACTGGAGGTGCCAGGTTCCAGGTGTACTTACTCAGTAGTGTACTGGAGGTGATAGGTTCCAGGTGTACTTCCTCAGTACTGCACTGGAGGTGCCAGGTTCCAGGTGTACTTCGTCGGTAGTGTACTGGAGGTGCCAGGTTCCAGGTATACTTCCTCAATAGTGTACTGGAGGAGCCTGGTTGCAGATGTACTTCCTTAGTAGTGTACTGGAGGAGCCTGGTTGCAGGTGTACTTCCTTAGTAGGGTACTGGAGGTGCCAGGTTCAAGGTGTACTTCCTTAGTAGGGTACTGGAGGTGCCAGGTTCAAGGTGTACTTCCTTAGTAGGGTACTGGAGGTGCCAAGTTCAAGGTGTACTTCCTTAGTAGGGTACTGAGGTGCCAGGTTCAAGGTGTACTTCCTTAGTAGGCTACTGGAGGTGCCAGGTTCAAGGTGTACTTCCTTAGTAGGCTACTGGAAGTGCCAGGTTCAAGGTGTACTTCCTTAGTAGGGTACTGGAGGTGCCAGGTTCAAGGTGTACTTCCTTAGTAGGGTACTGGAGGTGCCAGGTTCAAGGTGTACTTCCTTAGTAGGCTACTGGAAGTGCCAGGTTCAAGGTGTACTTCATTAGTAGGGTACTGGAGGTGCCAGGTTCAAGGTGTACTTCCTTAGTAGGGTACTGGAGGTGCCAGGTTCAAGGTGTACTTCCTTAGTAGGTACTGGAGGTGCCAGGTTCAAGGTTACTTCCTTAGTAGGCTACTGGAGGTGCCAGGTTCAAGGTGTACTTCCTTAGTAGGGTACTGGAGGTGCCAGGTTCAAGGTGTACTTCCTTAGTAGGGTACTGGAGGTGCCAGGTTCAAGGTGTACTTCCTTAGTAGGCTACTGGAGGTGCCAGGTTCAAGGTGTACTTCCTTAGTAGGGTACTGGAGGTGCCAGGTTCAAGGTGTACTTCCTTAGTAGGGTACTGGAGGTGCCAGGTTCAAGGTGTACTTCCTTAGTAGGCTACTGGAAGTGCCAGGTTCAAGGTGTACTTCCTTAGTAGGCTACTGGAAGTGCCAGGTTCAAGGTGTACTTCCTTAGTAGGCTACTGGAAGTGCCAGGTTCAAGGTGTAGTTCCTTAGTAGGCTACTGGAGGTGCCAGGTTCAAGGTGTACTTCCTTAGTAGGCTACTGGAAGTGCCAGGTTCAAGGTGTACTTCCTTAGTAGGGTACTGGAGGTGCCAGGTTCAAGGTGTACTTCCTTAGTAGGGTACTGGAGGTGCCAGGTTCAAGGTGTACTTCCTTAGTAGGGTACTGGAGGTGCCAGGTTAAAGGTGTACTTCCTTAGTAGGGTACTGGAGGTGCCAGGTTCAAGGTGTACTTCCTTAGTAGGGTACTGGAGGTGCCAGGTTCAAGGTGTACTTCCTTAGTAGGCTACTGGAAGTGCCAGGTTCAAGGTGTACTTCCTTAGTAGGCTACTGGAAGTGCCAGGTTCAAGGTGTACTTCCTCAGTAGGCTACTGGAAGTGCCAGGTTCAAGGTGTACTTCCTCAGTAGGCTACTGGAAGTGCCAGGTTCAAGGTGTACTTCCTCAGTAGGGTACTGGAAGTGATAACACTTGAAACAGGTCATCATGCTATAATCATTGGCAATTAAGAACAAATTGCTTTTTAAGAAGACAGGTGAACAAACACTAGGACATATTTACTAGAAAACGTTTCGGTCCTGGGACCTTGATCACTTCTAAGGGTCTCAGGACCCATCATTTCTCTAATAAGTATGTGCTAGTATTTGCTCATGTGTTTTTCTAAACCACAGGTCATCGTGCTAGTAAAGTAACGCAGTGTACTGCAGGTGTGTCTTCATCCACATCTGTAATAATGCCACATGTTTTATCTGCAATAACTAACACCACATGTTAGCTGTAATAACTAATACCACATGATTTGTTATCTGTAATAACTAACACCACATGTTAGCTGTAATAACTAATACCACATATATTGTTAGCCTGTTAATCTCCAGTAAAAAAAATCACCTGACCTTTGACTTTCTCACGAAATGCGCTCTTCTGTATTGTGGACGGGGTGTGATGTAGTTCAGCTGGGCTTGTGAGGTCTCTGGGGAGACCTAATTTGACCAATTATATGGTCACACCTTGCCTTGGCAGGCGTCTGTAGCCGCGCCCACGTCTGAGGTCTTTTGTTCTTGACGCCTCAGACCTAGGCGTCAGGTCGCAACACGTGGTTGTGGAGGGTGCTTGGACCACCATAAAAGCCCAAGGAAGAGCATGATCGAGAGATTCGGGCAGAGCTCTGGCCTGGGTGCAGAGCTCTGAGCAGGGACTCGAGCGGAGCTGCTGCCGGGGTGCAGAGCTCCTGAGCAGAGATTCGAGCGGAGCTGGTGCAGGGCTCGGGAGAAGGCTGCTGAAGTCTCTGGAGGAGACTGTTGGAGGCACTGGGCAGAGTACTGGCTTGGCGTCGTACTCGTGCTGTGTAGGTCTTGGGACCTGTGGCTTCCTGTAGTGAACTGTCCTCTGTGCTATAGTGTAAGTTACATTCATTTTGGTCAAGTTGATTGTGTTCCCTGTCTCACTGCTTATGTGTACCATCCCATTTATCTAAACCACAATAGTGTTCTGTTCCCAAATATATTATTGTACAAAGACTTAATAATAAACTGTGTTTGAGTAGAATAGTAATATTCACTGTCCCTGTTACTTGCTATTCATATTTCTTATATTTTATTATGTTTATATATGAGTGAAGAGTGGGTGAGGCATATGTTAGTGAGTATTGTAGAGTTAATGAGAGTGTCGTGGTGGTCACCACTGACCTGTCATTACCTACCTACCTCCGCTAATCATCTCACTCCTACCACCTCGCCTGTCCCCTACCTACTGACTCCCTCCGCTTACTCCCATATTCCCCACTTATATCCTAATTCAATCATTACCCCCCTACATGACATGGTGTCTAAGCGGTGGTGGTTCTTATTATTTTTATAGTAGGAACCAGTCCCATGTGCCTTATTTTTGACTGCTCGGTTATACTTATGCTACCATTTGCTACCATTTGATTTTGTGTGTTATTATAATATTATAATCCTAGTGACCTTAACTGTCCTTTTTTGACGGTGGGTCTGAATAATTGTTTGGGTGTAATAATATATTTTGTGGAGTTGGTTGTTGGTTTGAGATAAATGGTGGAGAATATCAGTATTTGGGTGAGACTTTTGGGGGAAGCAATTACTGGCCGAAATTGAATATTTACAGAGGAATGAGAAGTCACCCAGCCCGCCTTGGATGACTTACCCACAACTGTCACCCATTGGAGAGTTGCCTATGATTGCTGTCCACCTGATGTGCCCAGTCACCCAGCTGATATGCCCAGTCACCCAGCTGATGTGCCCCAGTAGATGTATTGCTGCCCTGGTCTGTCATCCAGTGTAGTGGGTGTCTGTCTGCGTCACCCAGCCTCTGTGACCATCACCCACGGACCGCCAGTTACCCGCAGTTGCCAGGGATGGGTGACCGCACCTACTGTTGATGACCTGAAGTGACCTCACCTCACCCCGAGCAACTGACCATTGCCTGCTACTGCTGATGTCGGCTGCTGTGATGCTGCTGAGATGCTGTAGCCGTGCTGCTATGCTGTGGCCGTGCTGAGATGCTGTAGCCGTGCTGCAATGCTGTGGCCGTGCTGTGTGCTGCTGTGATGTTGAGATGCTGCGGCCGTGCTGTGATGTTGAGACGCTGCGGCCGTGCTGTGATGCTGGGACCGTGCTGCGAGGCTGTAGCCGTGCTGCGATGCTGTGGCCGTGCTGTGTGCTGCTGTGATGTTGAGATGCTGCGGCCGTGCTGTGATGCTGGGACCGTGCTGCGATGCTGTGGCCGTGCTGTGTGCTGCTGTGATGCGGCCGTGCTGTGATGATGGATATGCTGTGGCCGTGCTGTGATGATGGATATGCTGTGGCCGTGCTGTGATGCTGCGATGCTGCCTAGCTCAAGAGGAGATGGCGGTGATGCTGCAGTGGTGTGTGAGGGATTCTGGCTGGTGTGCCAGGACAGGAGAATCTACTATGAAGGAGTTGCCATCCTCGGAGATGTGGAAGGACGTGAGCCGCGGAGATGGACTCCAGCTGCTGGGACCAGCCTGCTTTCAAGGGCGGCATGGAGGTATGTCCTGCCTTGCTGGTCGACCTGTGCGACAGGTATGCGGGGATGCCCTGCCAGCCATGAGAGACAATTAAGAGTGTGAGATGTCCCCAGCCTACTTTGACTTGCCAGAAGTGTTAGTGTTACCTGTGTGAAATAAGGTGACCTTGAAAACGGTCCAGTGATTATGGCCGCCTTGTTTTTTGAGGCCAGTGAATCCTAGTAGTGGCATAGGATAATGGAGGGTCTTAGCTGCGATGCCTGCCCTGTCTCGATTTTCAGATGTTGTAGTGTGCATGTGAAGTGTGCCGAAAATGCGACCTTGGTGGTCGTGAAGTGGTCCAGTTGCAGTTACTTGAAAGAATGCAACCCGTTGGAGCAGTTTTCCACGCCATAGAAGCCTAGAGAGGTTTGGCCCAATGGTTAACGTGCGAGGGTGACTAGCATTGGCTAGTGCATTTCTAGTAGAAGTAGGGAAGGCACTGGAGCCCGATAGTTAGGTTTAAGGAGAAATGACGGGTAAGGAGGCTTTGCACCAGAGAGCGACTATTATGCTGGCCAACTGCCAGAGGTACTGATTATGCTGCCTTGTGGTAATTGAAGAGGTTGAGGGAAATATAATTGTATTATGTATAATTTTGTCTTTGTATTGTAATAGATTTAAGGGATAAGGATTAAAATAGTCTAATAACTAGGACAAATTGTCCTAGTTCTCAGATATTTTAAATTGGGGGAGAAAGGGGGATGTGATGTAGTTCAGCTGGGCTTGTGAGGTCTCTGGGGAGACCTAATTTGACCAATTATATGGTCACACCTTGCCTTGGCAGGCGTCTGTAGCCGCGCCCACGTCTGAGGTCTTTTGTTCTTGACGCCTCAGACCTAGGCGTCAGGTCGCAACACGTGGTTGTGGAGGGTGCTTGGACCACCATAAAAGCCCAAGGAAGAGCATGATCGAGAGATTCGGGCAGAGCTCTGGCCTGGGTGCAGAGCTCTGAGCAGGGACTCGAGCGGAGCTGCTGCCGGGGTGCAGAGCTCCTGAGCAGAGATTCGAGCGGAGCTGCTGCTGGGGTGCAGGGCTCGGGAGAAGGCTGCTGAAGTCTCTGGAGGAGACTGTTGGAGGCACTGGGCAGAGTACTGGCTTGGCGTCGTACTCGTGCTGTGTAGGTCTTGGGACCTGTGGCTTCCTGTAGTGAACTGTCCTCTGTGCTATAGTGTAAGTTACATTCATTTTGGTCAAGTTGATTGTGTTCCCTGTCTCACTGCTTATGTGTACCATCCCATTTATCTAAACCACAATAGTGTTCTGTTCCCAAATATATTATTGTACAAAGACTTAATAATAAACTGTGTTTGAGTAGAATAGTAATATTCACTGTCCCTGTTACTTGCTATTCATATTTCTTATATTTTATTATGTTTATATATGAGTGAAGAGTGGGTGAGGCATATGTTAGTGAGTATTGTAGAGTTAATGAGAGTGTCGTGGTGGTCACCACTGACCTGTCATTACCTACCTACCTCCGCTAATCATCTCACTCCTACCACCTCGCCTGTCCCCTACCTACTGACTCCCTCCGCTTACTCCCATATTCCCCACTTATATCCTAATTCAATCATTACCCCCCTACATGACAGGGGGGGGGGAGTGTCTACGCATAATAATAGTAATAATAATAATAATAATAATAACAACAACCTTTATTTCTACAAGTACATGTACAAGGTATACAGGCCTAGCTGACATCAATGACAATCTGTATAGAAAGCTCCTGGTTATGCAGAGCATTTCGAGCAAATTAGGAAAATTTTGTCCCAGGATGCGACCCACATCAGTCGACTAACACCCAGGTACTCATTTTACTGATGGGTGAACAGGGACAGCAGGTGTTATATGGAAACACGTCTTAATGTTTTCCAGCCGTACTGGGGATCGATCCCTGGACGTCAATATGCGAGCTGAGTGCACTAGCGATCGAGCTACGGTACTGTATTGTGGCGGGAGGTGGGGTGAGACGAGGCAGGGAGAGTGTCTAGCAAGAATGTACGGTATTGTTGCCAGGAGGAGGGGGATATAGCAAGAATGTACGGTATTGTTGCCAGGGGGAGGGGAGTGTCTAGCAAGAAGGTACTGTATTGTGACCTGGGGGGGGGGGTGTCTTTCAAGAAGGTACTGTATTTTGACCGGGGAGGGGAGTGTCTAGCAAGAAGGTGCTGTATTGTGACCGGGGGGGGGGGTCTAGCAAGAAGGTACTGTAATGCGACTGGGGGGGGAGTATCTAGGAAGAAGGTACTGTATTGTGACCGGGGGGGGGAGTGTTTAGCAAGAAGGTACTGTATTGTGACGGAAGGGGGGGAGTGTCTAGCAAGAAGGTACTGTATTGTGACCGGGGGAGGGGAAGTGTCTAGCAAGAAGGTACTGTATTGTGACCGGGGGAGGGGAAGTGTCTAGCAAGAAGGTACTGCATTGTAACAATCAAGATTGATGGACTGAACACATCGTCTTCAGACAGAGGGATTGATTACCTCGACCTCCTCCTCTTCCACTATTCATCTTTGTAACGCACTGAGGAAACCACTTCTTGGCTAAAGGTTTTCTCATCCTTATATCAGACGTAGACAGAGATGTAATCCACAGCACCGTGTCATCCTTTGCAGACGATAATAGAATCTGCACGAGACTGTCATCTATAGAGAGCACAGTTAACCTCTAAGAAGATATAAACCAAGTTTATATCTTCTTGGGCAACGAAAAACAATATATTGTTCAATGAAGACAAATTCCAACTACTCCGTTATGGGAAAACTGGAGGAAAAAATAATTAGAACTGAGTACCTGTATACTACAAACTCTGATCATACAATAGAGCGGAAAAATAATGTGAGGGACCTTGGAGTGGCAATGTTTGAGGATCTCACTTTCAAGGATCACAACAGTGCCACGATCACAACTGCAAAGAAAATGATATGATGGATATTGAGAACGTTCAAAACAAGAGATGCCAAGCCACGTGTTCTCTTTAGGCTGGAATACTGCTGTACATTAATTAACATCTCTGTTCAATGCAGGTGAAATTGCTGACCTAGAGAGTGCACAGAGAACCTTTACTGCTTGGAAACACCTGACTTGTACTCGCTGGAACGCAGACGAGAGAGAGAGATATCATAATCTACACTTGGAAAATCCTAGAAGGAATGGTCCCGTATCTGCACACACAAATCACTCCCTACGAAAGTAAAAGACTGGGCAGGTGGTGCAAAATATCCCCATTGAAAAGTAGGGGCACCATTGGTACACTAAAAGAAAACACTATAAGTGTCCGGGCCCCAAGACTGTTCAACAGCCTCCCACCAAGCATAAAGGAAATTACTAATAGGCCCCTGTCTATCTTCAGAGGGAGCTGAACAGATAGTTAAAGCCGATGCCGGATCAGCCGGGCTGTGGTTCGAACGTTGGGCTACGTGCAGCCAGCAGTAACAGCCTGATTGATCAGGCCCTGATCCACCGAGAGGCTTGGTCGTGGACAGAATAGATTCCCAAATGTTGCTGTTTTTCTAAACCATTTATATCATAGATGAAAGCTCTTTACAGCTGAAAAAGTGTGAAAAATGACCTTCAGTGACCTGCTGCACAAACATCCGTTTATGGGAGGTCACTCGGTCATATGCAGTGTTTGTAGCTTTTAACGGAGACACACGTAAATATATTTTAATATCTTAATGTTTGGGTACAGCTTATTTAGCTGCAACCGGCAGAGGCATCCAAGTGGTATGGTGTGTATGTCAGTCGCTCCTGTACACTGACCGGTCATACTGATCACCACAAATGATGTGCTCTGGTTTTTAGTAGTCAAAATATCAATTCAGATCCTAGTTCTGTTGCTTGTATCTAAATCATTGGATACAACTTCTCAGCAGTTCAAGGACCAGTTACATACGTATATCCTTGAGACACCTTAAATGGAAGAACGTAGCAAGGACGGTCGTAAATATAGAGTCCTTGGAGCTTGTTTGGAGGAATAGTCCTGCACAACAGGATTATTGAACTTGTGCAATAAATTTGCCATAACATCAGACTGATTCAGGATATGACCAGATTCAGGATATGACAGTTCTGAAGACTGCCATATCAAACCACAAATTAAGTTTCAGACCTGCTTGCACAGTGACCTGTGTCAGAGAAATGGACAGATGCTGAGGGCGAATTCGATAAATTCAGTTTCAAACAACACGAACATCAACTGGGACTAAATTAATCGTGAATTTAATGAAATACGCTGGGAAGACGATATGTCCACCACAGATCCAACAGAGAGATAAATTTCGGGACACTTGAAGAGCACTAGACCCCACCCTCAACACGGGGAGAACATGAAAACGAGAGGAAGGAGGGGGAGGAAGGGCTCCTTTCTCTAGGTAAAAGATAAAAACAAACTTCCCCAAAGGAAACAAATTTTGGGATGGATAAAGGAAACACTTGTTAGGGAAATGAAGAACGAGCACAAACGATTTCATCATACATTCAGAGTCCAAAGGTGCATAAAAGAAAAAAAACAATAAATGAAATCAAAGGAAAAACGAAAAACATTTTCTTTATTCAAATTCAGGGTTAAAAAACCACATCCATATAAGGCTCTTGTTTAAAAAAGGATGAAATAGTGAGCCCCTTTATCTTTCATACTTTTTTTAAGAAATGAAATACTGAAGTTACAGTATAACTGTTCGGTGAACCACTCATTATTCTACAGCTCGACGACCCAGTGAAGTTTTCCTAAATGAGCCCAAAAAATCAGCCGACATCTCCACAATTTCTAAAAAATCCTGTCTCTGGTTACCTAAGAGACAATTAAAGCAGTCCAGCGTTCCCCCCAGGCCCAGACCGTGGAACTCCAATTTAAACAAAATTGAAAAAAAAAATCACTATAGGGGCCTTTCGTATTCCATGGGGATTAGTTTGGACACAAGTCCCCACATTTTTTAAAAAACCACTGACATTATCCCGTTCACAAAGAACGAGTAAAACAATTCAAAAAAACCTAGACCCAGTGCTAACATCCACATTAAAAAAACCCTTTTCAGGGGGCAAAAGAAGCAAATTTCCATGGTGACGGGAATCACGGCAGTTGCACAACCCAGGCAGCACAGGTTTAAAACAGCCCTTCTTCCTGTCTCAGTTACGGGTTTTGCTAGAAGGGTCATGGATCACACGAAAAACAAAGGGCCATGATTGTACACTGATTTTGTATATACATAATGGGCCCAGGGATAAACCAAAAAAAAACCCAGGGAGAAAAAAAAAACCCGGGAGAAAACAAAAAAAAACCCCAGGAGTAAAAAAAAAAAATCCAGGGAGAAACAAAATAAACCGGGGATAAAAAAAAATAAAACCCAGGGAGAAAAAAAAATAAAACCCGGGGAGAAAAAATAAAATCCGGGAGTAAACAAAAAAAACCCAGGGAGTAAACAAAATAAAATCCAGGATAAACAAAAAAAAATCCGGGGGAGAAAAAACAAAAATAAAACCCAGGGATAACAAAATAAAACCCAGGAGTAAACAAAAAAAAACCCCGGGGATAAACAAAATAAATCCGGGGAGTAAACAAAATAAAACCCGGGGGAGAAACAAAATAAAACAGGGATAAACAAAATAAAACCCAGGGAGTAAACAAAAAGAATCCGGGAGTAAACAAAATGAACCAGTGAGAAACAAAAAAAACCCAGGGAAAACAATAAAACCCAGGGAGAAAAAAAATAAAACCCGGGATAAACAAAAAAAACCCGGGATAAAAATAAACCCAGGAGAAAACAAAATAAAACCCAGGGAGTAAAAAAAAATAAAACCAGGGTTTAAACAAAAAAAATCCAGGAAAAAACAAATTGAACCCAGAGATTAATAAAAAAACCCAGATATAAACAATAGAACCCAGAGAGTAATAATAGAACCCAAAATAAAAAAAAAAAAATCGGGGAATTAAAAATAGAACCCTTGAGTAAAAAAAAAACCCCAGAGAGTAAACAAAATAAAACCCGGGGGAGTATAAAAAAAAAGAACTTTAGAAAAAAAAAAACCCCTTTAATAAACAAAATAAACCCAGAAAGTAATGGTAAACAATATAAACCCAGAAAGTAATGTAAACAAATAAACCCAGAGATAGTAAAAAAAGTAGAACCCCGAGAGATAAAAAATGAAAACCCCCGAGAGTATAAACAATGTAGAACCCAAAGTAGAAACAATTAAAACCCAAGATAAAAAACAATTAGAACCCAGAGAAAGTAAAAAATGTAGAACCCAGAGAGGTAAACAATGTAAAAACCCAGAAGTAGTATTAACATATAGAACCCAGAAATAAACAAAATAAACCCAGCTAAACAGCAAAGCAGGGGCTGCTAGAGTAAAAAACTTGGCCCTGAAGGCGGGGTACCCCCCCCTCTGTTTCTTAATCCAACATTGCGGGGACATAAATCATACAGTAGCACCGTAACACCCTTCAGATGACACGGAAATCTTGAGAGTGGCTTCCATTGAAACCGAATCCACGGGGATATAATCAATTTTCCAAGGGCCGCTGACAACAACATGTGCTCTTCGAGTACAAGTTTTCTTTTTCCCGAAGCTCGACGCGCACTGGGGCTCACACACTAGGTCCGATTCGAATCTCCTCCGGTAGGTTGGAAAATTTTAAGGACGTTTTTTCCTAAAACCCCCCCTGTCCCGTTCACCCCATCAGAAAATGGGTCCCTGGGATTATGGCTGGTTTGGGCGCATCCTGGGAAAAAACGATCAATTTGCCCAAAAACTCTGAAAAACCGGGGGTTTTCTATATCAAAGTTGTCATTGATGTCCTATGATCTTATACCTTTTGTACAGGGTATTTTGTAGAAATGAAGTTTTTTTATTATTGTTGTTTCTGCAATAATAAAATTTCTTCTACAAAAAACGAAAAAAGGGTATCAGACATACTGACATAAGACATACTACATAAAAAGCCCCGGTTTTATCGACATTTGGGGCAAATTGGGCATTTTTTCCCCAGGCGATCCACACCAGTCCACTAACCCCAGGTACCCTTTTTAACTGATGGGGAACTGGACAGCTGGTGTTTTTAATCAGATGCCACACTCAGAAATTATCCCATGAAAGACAGTATTAATTTTTTTTCCAAAAACACAAATTGGAACCTACGTACACAGGCAAAAACAATCCAAATTTTTTTCCTAAAATTGACGGTTTTTTAAAATAAAAAAATAAAAAGGTAATTTTTGGTTTTAATAACTTTTCAAATTTTTACCCCGATTTAAAACCCTCAAAACTTATTTAATTTAGCCAAACCACCGACACTACAAAGAAACCCACTCGCCAAATTCCCCCCAAACTTTTTTGTTAAAAAACCCGGACAGAAAACAAGGCAAACCCCAAAAAGGGGTTTTTTTCCCTTTTAAGGGAAAAACATCAGCACTAAAATTTTTAAAGTTATCGAAGAGCATTCCCCAAATTTTTGCGAAATCCAACTTTTGTGTATCACCAACACATAAAAATTTTCAAGCTATACCGCATCACCATTGAACACGGGGCAGTCAAATCAATTTTATTTTTTTGCAATATACATTGAGATTATATTTTTCAACAAAGATTTTCGTAAAAAAGAGCCACCATCATTCCTAGGCAAGGGCCAATTTAATTTTAAAATGGCTTACTACTATTTTAATACAAAAAAATTTAAAAACAAATTTAGGTTGTAGAATATATCAAAAGTTCACAAAAATTTGTTGTAACGCTTTAAAGGCATGGGGGCTTGTACCCCTTTGGGGCATAGGAAGCAATAAAATTTTGATTCAAGGAGAAACAATCCATTTCGCGGGAAACAAGAGCCTTCCCACATCAAGGCAAAAAATGCAATTAGTAAAAACCAGGAAAACGAAAGACACATTGCAAACAAACCATACCACGGGGGGGGTTTGAACCCGCGATCAGAGCCCAAAAAACCCAACCGTCCCCGTTACCACGGGCCGCTAGCTACAATAAGATCATGAAGTTTTGTGACTCTCTGATTCGGGTTAAAAACCCCACCCTGGAGGGTTTTTTTTTAAAATACTGTACCTTTTGAAGTTAAAATATACACACACACCCTTAAAAACGAATTTTTCTCCTAAGTAGGATTCCACTTAAAATTTTTGGGGGTGATCATGGAACCTGACCACGGAAAAAAATTTTGGGAAGACTTAGAAAATTTGTATATAGGTCACCTACCCATGATAAGCTCATAACTTGCCCAAGATATTTAACCAGGCTTATAAAACTGAGCCGTTTAAAAAAAGACTTTTAGAGAAATCAGTTTTTGGGGCAAAAGAAAATTTGGTGAGAATGCTGCAAAAATGGGGAACTTCCCCCTCGTTAAAATTTAACACATTAAACCTGGGAAAATTTTTTTTTTTTCAGTATTGTGGATTTACTGTTTTTTTTAAAAAATTCTCTCAATCCTGTGGGAAAAATATTTTTGTTGTTTTTTTTTAAAATTTCACACATTATAAAATAGAAAAAAATTTAAATACAGAAACACTTCAGATTAAGATACACCAAACATTTGGGGTTTGAAGCTGATCAAAATCATTCACACAACCTTTGATTAACTTCCTTACAACTCTTCCTCTTTACACTCTCCACCCCGCTATTCTCAATCACTCAACACTTTATATACCCACCCTGCAGCGCTGTATCCCCCCTTACGGTTTTTTACCCTGGGTTGTTTTAAAAACCCTAAAAAAGTACAATTTAAAGCCGACAGAAAAGATATCTAATAATTGATCAAAACCCCCGGCTTTTTTCCATTTTTTTTTTTTGAACAGTAAAATTTAAACCACAAAAGAAATGTTTTTTATTAACGAATAAAAGTACGCCATTTATTCGTAAAATTGAAAAATTGGGACTTAGGCAAGAGAGCAGGAAGAGAGGAGAAAAAGAGCAGCGAGAGAGCTACTAGCAGCTGTGTCCAAAAAACCCACACTAGTGGTAAAATGTAAGCCTCACTGTCAGTCTCCATTTTTGGCACAGTTTCCAACAATCCAAGTTTTTTCTTTTACTAAAGGATTAACCAAATTTGCACACGAAATCACTCCCTGTGAAAGCAAAAGACTCGGTAGCAAGCAACACCCCCCATAAAAAAGCAGGGGCCACTAGCACATAAAAACAACAAAAGTGTCAGGGCCCAAGATGTTAAACTGCCCCCCCACATACGTAAGGGGGATTAAAATAGACCCCTGACGTCTTCAAAAAGGTTTTGGACGGGCACCTAAATCAGTACCTGATCAACCGGGCGTGGTTCGAGTTTTGGGTTTTCGTGGGGCCAACAAACAGCGGGGGGGTTGACCCGAAATTTTCCCTAGGTATACATCATTTTTCTGCACTGAAAAAGAAATTTAAAAGTTTTACTATCCTTCTCTAAAGCATGACCATTAAATATTGACGTCAGAAGAAAAACTAAATATATTCAAGGATTGAAAGGAATAAAAAAAACATTTTTTTACATATAATGGTTTTGGGAAATTTGTCATTACATTTTAACTTTTTATAACCTTGATATTTCGAAAACCTCTCTACTCTCGGAACCCGGCCCCTGGCCAGGGGTGTCTGGTGCTTGGGTGGTCAAACACGGAATGGTTTTTAAAAAGGTCGTTCATAAGGTATGGGGAAAATAACGGGTTTGTCCCAGAATTCGGCCCCATTACTTACACAAGTACGAAAAACTAATATTTTGGGGGCGTTCTTGGTTATCCGAAATAAAATTGAAAGTAAGAGGAGGAAAAAGAGAAAAAATTAAATTAGCATCTTCTTTAAAGGTCTCCGCAGGGATACCTGAGATAGGAGGATCCTAAAGAGGGTTGGATACCTAAAGAAGGAAGGGTACCTCATATAGGATGGAAACCTCATGAAGGATGGGTACCTAATGATAGGATGTCTACCCCATATTAGATGATACCTATGAAGGATTTATACCAAATACGTGGGTACCTAAAACGATGGATACCAATATAGGAGGACACCTCTAATAGATTAATACCTAAAGATTGCGGCCACCTAAAAAGGATGGGTACCTAAACTAGGGTGGATACTTTATATAGGATGGATACCTCAGAAAAGGGTGGGTACCCTGATAGGGGTGAACCTCATATAGGATGGAACCCATGATAATGGGTACCTAAAGATAGGGGGATACCTAATATAGGGGGGATACTTCATGAAAGGATGGATACTTCATATAGGAGGATACTTAATGATAGGGTGAACACAGATAGGAAGGAACCTCAAAATAGGATATACTTTATGAAAGGGTGGTCCTAAATAGGATGGGTACCTAATACAGGGGGATACCTAATGAAAAATGGAAAATTCAGAAGGATGGATACTCATGTAGGATGGGTACTTCAGATAGATGGGTACACATGATGGGTGATACCTAAGTAAGGGGGACCTAATGAAGGATGATACCTAATGATAGGGGGAACTTCATGATAAGTGGATACCAATGATAGGATGGTACTTCATGATAGGATGGTACTCATGATAGGATGGTAACCTAATGAAGGGTGGGTACTTCCTATAGGATGGATACTTCATGATAGGGGGATACCCATGATTGGATGGATACTTCATGAAGAATGGATACCAATGATGAAAAAGGATACCTTAATAGAATGGAAACCTAAGATAGGATGGATACCTAATGAAGGAGGGTACCTAAGATGGATGGATACTTCATATAAGAAGGATACCTAAAAGGGTGGATACCTAATGAAAGGATGGATACTTCATGAAGGAGGGTACTTCTATAGGGGGAACCAATGATGGATAAACCAAAATAGATGGATACTTCATGATAGGTGGATCTTCAGATGGAGGATACTCAAGGGAAAGGATACCTAAAGATAGGATGGAAATTCATGATAGGGTGGATACCTAATGATAGGATGGAACCTAATGATGGGGGGAACTTATGAAAGGAGGATCCCTTTATGTAGGGTGATACCTAATGAAGGGTAGATACCTTTTAAGGGATGGATACTTCAGATAGGGTGGATACTTCATGAGGGGTGGGTACCTAATGATAGGAGGATACTTTTATGATAGGATGTACCTAAAATAGGGGGTACCTAAAGTAGGATGGATACTTCATATAGGATGGGTACTTCAAATTTTGGATGGATACTTCATGAAGGGGGATACACATATAGGATGGAACCTCAAGATTTGGATGAATACTTTATGATAGGATGGTACCAATACAGGAGGATACCTAATGATAAGATGGAAAATTCATGATAGGATGGATACTTCATATAGGGTGGATACCAATACAGGAGGATACCAAATAAGAGGGTACTTCAGAAAGATGTACACATGATAGGATATACCTAAGAAGATGGATACCCAATGAAGGAAATACTTCATGTAAGATGGATACCTAATATAGGAGGATACTTTATGAAAGGATGGAAACTCTGATGGGATGGATACCTAATATAGGATGGATATTCATGATAGGATGGATACCTCGATTGGGTGGATACTTCATGATAAATGGGTACCTAATGAAAAATGGATACCTAATGTAAGGAACCTATGATAGGATGGATACCTAATGGGTAGGATGGGTACCTAATGATAATGGATACCTAATGAAGGAAAGATACCTAAAATAGAAGATACCTAATAAGGGGGAACTTTATATAGAAAATTACCTAAAAAGGATGGATACTTTTTATGATGGGTGGATACTCAGAAGGATGGGGAAACAATAGGAAATACCTCAAGATAGGATGAAACTTAGATAGGATGGATACCTAAAATAGGATGGGAAACCAAGACAGGATGGATCCTAATGAAAGGATGGGTATTCAATAGGGGGAACTTCATGATGGATGGGTACTTCAGTAGGATATACTACATGATAGATGGGAAACCCAAAAGGAGGAAAATGATAGGATGATCTCATGAAGAGGGGGAAACCCAATGTAAGGATACTTCAGAAAGGAAATACCTAATGATAGGATGGATACTTCAGAAGAGGGAAATTCAGATGGATGGATACCTAATGAAGGGGGATACTCATATAGGATGGATACCTAATGATGGGTGGGGTACCAATGATAGGATGGGAAATTCATGATAGGAAAGGAACTTCATGATAGGAGATACTTCAGAAGGATGGATACCAATGATAGTGGATACCTAAAAAGAAGATATTTCATGAAAGGAAGAACCTCAGATAGGAAACTTTAACTTTTATAACGAATACTGAACCACTGATGATACTCTTCAAACACTTGTTCCCCAGGGTGGAATACGCTGTACACAAAAGACCTTCTCAAGGCGGGGGAAAACAAGCTAAAAATGAGGAAACCTTTATGTTGTATTAATTCAGTCAAACATCTGAAATTTTTGGGAACTTTAAAGTCCCTTAGCTTTTTTGTTTTAACCCCGGGGGGAAAAAATCATAATTTACACCCAAAAATCCGGGAAAGGGCTTGTCCCAAAAACCGCACACTGAGTCGGTTTCCATGAAAACAAGAGACTTGGTAGCTGTTCAAAATACCTCCAATAAAAGGCGCTATGAGTACACAAAACCGTTAAGCGCCAGTACTTTAGATTCGTCAAGACTGCATACGAACACCGCTTTTAGCTGGGGACTGATTACCTATCATTTGCCTCTCCCGTCGTCGTTTGATAAAACCACTGTTGGTAAACCTACATAGAAAAATACCCAATGTTGCCAGTCTCAAATTTATTATTTTTATTGTCAGAAGTAATCGACTTTTTAATGTCCTTCCTCCTGCATAAACGAAATTACCAACAAAACTCTATCTGCTTTAAGAGAACTTTAAAGTTCCTCGAAACAGTCTGAATTTAAAATTTTCCCAAGGGGGGTCAAATTTTTTCGTCTTGAACGTAAATGTCGACGGGGTCGTAAATTTTAGTGTAAGGGTATATTCCTTCATTACCCGCCTAATGTTGTCTGTATACATTTCAAGATTTAATTTAGATTCATTATTGCCACTCACGCATTTACAAAAAATATTAACGGAAAAAAAATAGGGGGGCGACCAGGCTGTGGTACATGGGCCAGACTACTTTCGGCCAAACCAAAACCTTCGATCAGATCACAACCAGAGATCTCCTGGGGTTTTGGGCCCCTAAGAGTGATTCCCAGGCAGAAAAATTCTAAATGCTTAGGCCCTGACTAAAAGCGAGGCCTGTCATGGGCCGGCCTCGGGTGTTGAACCCCGGAACACCTACTAACCCCGGGAAGCGGCATTTCGTAACCTAGGGGATTTTCATATTTTTGGAAACCGGGGAAGGGCTTTGTGGGCACCCTTTTATCCTTTTCCCTCGAAAACTTTCACCTCAGCATTTAAATCGCCACCGTTTGGGGCCCCTTTTCCTGCAAAACCCCGAAATCAAATTATTTAAATAATCTGTTATAGCACTCAAAAACTAAATCCGAAACCATTCACAGAAAATCCTGACTTTTTTTTTTTCTGGTGATTAAGATGTCAGTTACTGACGCAAACAAAAAAAAAAAATTTGAGACTGTTTAGTCCCGCTTAAAACCCGGGACTCCACAGGGAAAAACACTCCCCATGACTCATCACTCATGAAAATAAAAACACAATTTCAAATAAACCAAGGAACGGAGGGGTTTGAACTTTATGGCGATTCCACTCAGACAAACGTTTTTTAACTGGCGATATTTTGATGTTGATCCTGATAAACTCAGCCGGACACACCACCATTATTTCAAGCCAGAATTTTTTCTGTACCAGTCTAATTGTGAATAAGGAAATTTGGTGAATTCAGCATTCACTTTTGAATTTTTATTAATTCTTTGCAAATTAAAAAATTAAGATTATCAATGTTTAGAAGTTTTGGTGTTACTAGGTTCCATGGAAATTTTAAAATGTATTTGGATTTTCTGCCCGGGGCTGAGTGTGTCTGGTGATTGTAGTTGCAGAAATTTAAAACGCACACAACAAAACCCTTTAGGCACGTTTCATCCATTGCATTCTTCATGCCCTTCTTTCTCTCCTCATCCCGCCAGGGGTGCGCGAGTAGTTAATGGCCAAACGAGAACCAAACGTCATAAGTTTTTTGGGGTCCCATACCCCGCGATTGCCGGGGCACTCAGCTCACCCACTTTGGTACGGGGGGGCGACCCCTAAAAGGCTGGAAAAAAGTTTGAACGAAATTTTCGTAAAACATCTTCCCGTTACCCATCAGTAAAATGGGGGACCTGGGTGTTAATCGACTGGTGTAGCGCATCCCGGGACAAAAATTTACCTAATTGTCCGATAGCTCTGCAAACAAGCAAAAAATTTCTTATATTATTCACTGTGTCAAATGGGCTTTTACCTTTACATTTCTTGTATTTTATTATTATAATTTTATTATTATTATTTTATTAAAATTTTTATTATTCTGCAATTTTTGTTATTTTGTCTTACGCTCTTGACAAAAAATTTTTTTCTACTGGTCAGTGGCAACCGACGGGGGGAGTTTGAGACCATCCGCGGTTCAATCCCGGCCGGGGGTATGGTTTTTTTTGCAATCGTGTCTTACGATTCTTAATCAAGAGATTAATGTTTTTAGTGAACTGATTTTAGCTGCTCAGCCCACACACTGAGGGGCCGGGGTCGACCCGCCGAGTGAAACGTTTTGGCATGTTTTTATTAAACCTTTCTCCTTTTCATCTAAAAGTAGTACCTGAGTGTTAAAACAACTGTTTGCTCGCATTTCCCGGGCAAAATTAACCTATGTTCCAGAAATCTTTTTCTAAAACCCGGGCTTCTATTAGATGTCAATTTAGTCAGCCAACCTGTAAACTTGACATAGACTTGAAAAACAAAGATTATTTTTTATTTTTAAAATAATCCTATTTCCCTAAAAATATTTATTTCCTTCAAAGCATAAAGCCAAATGGGATTGTATTGCGATAAAAAAACTCTAATCATTATTCCACCTTTCAAACCCTAAGAACAACAT
>NC_069495.1:17241608-17372993 GCF_026875155.1 Cherax quadricarinatus | reverse complement strand
CGGGTTTTTGCAGCCTGCCGTGTCCGACACGGCGGGGTGGCAGCCTGCCGTGTCCAGACACGCGTGTGTCAGCCGCCGTGTCGAGACACGGCTTTGGGGTGCAGCCTGCCGTGTCCAGACACGGCGCGTGTGCAGCCTGCCGTGTCCAGACACGGCGCGTGTGCAGCCTGCCGTGTCCAGACACGGCGCGTGTGCAGCCTGCCGTGTCCAGACACGGCGCGTGTGCAGCCTGCCGTGTCCAGACACGGCGCGTGTGCAGCCTGCCGTGTCCAGACACGGCGCGTGTGCAGCCTGCCGTGTCCAGATCACCGGCGCGTGTGCAGCCTGCCGTGTCCAGACACGGCGCGTGTGCAGCCTGCCGTGTCCAGACACGGCGCGTGTGCAGCCTGCCGTGTCCAGACACGGCGCGTGTGCAGCCTGCCGTGTCCAGACACGGCGCGTGTGCAGCCTGCCGTGTCAGACACGGCGCGTTGGCAGCCGCCGTGTCCAGACACGGCGTGTGTGCAGCCTGCCGTGTCCAGACACGGCGTGTGTGCAGCCTGCCGTGTCCAGACACGGCGTGTGTGCAGCCTGCCGTGTCCAGACACGGCGTGTGTGCAGCCTGCCGTGTCCAGACACGGCGTGTGTGCAGCCTGCCGTGTCCAACCAGGGCGTGTGTGCAGCCTGCCGTGTCCTGCCACGGCGTGTGTGCAGCCTGCCGTGTCTGCCACGGCGCGTGTGCAGCCTGCCGTGTCCAGCCACGGCGCGTGTGCAGCCTGCCGTGTCCAGCCACGGCGCGTGTGCAGCCTGCCGTGTCCAGCCACGGCGCGTGTGCAGCCTGCCGTGTCCAGACACGGCGCGTGTGCAGCCTGCCGTGTCCAGACACGGCGCGTGTGCAGCCTGCCGTGTCCAGACACGGCGCGTGTGCAGCCTGCCGTGTCCAGACACGGCGCGTGTGCAGCCTGCCGTGTCCAGACACGGCGCGTGTGCAGCCTGCCCGTGTCCAGACACGGCGCGTGTGCAGCCTGCCGTGTCCAGACACGGCGCGTGTGCAGCCTGCCGTGTCCAGACACGGCGCGTGTGCAGCCTGCCGTGTCCAGACACGGCGCGTGTGCAGCCTGCCGTGTCCAGACACGGCGCGTGTGCAGCCTGCCGTGTCCAGACACGGCGCGTGTGCAGCCTGCCGTGTCCAGACACGGCGCGTGTGCAGCCTGCCGTGTCCAGACACGGCGCGTGTGCAGCCTGCCGTGTCCAACCACGGCGTGTGTGCAGCCTGCCGTGTCCAGCCACGGCGTGTGCGCAGCCTGCCGTGTCCAGCCACGGCGTGTGCGCAGCCTGCCGTGTCCAGCCACGGCGTGTGTGCACCCTGCCGTGTCCAGCCACGGCGTGTGTGCACCCTGCCGTGTCCAGCCACCGCATGTGAGCAACATGCTGTATCCAGCACGTAACACCCCAACACTTTAACGCACCCCAGTACTTGCGTAACTCACCTGTGCAAGTGTGTAACACCCCAGCACGTGCATAACACACTCGAAGACACGTATAGAACACCCTAAAACGCGCATAACACACCCAAACGCTTGCATAACACATTCCTAGACGTGCATAGAACACCCGGCACGTGCATAACACACCCAAAGACGTGCATAGAACATCCCAGCACGTTCGTAATGCAACATGTACGTATCAAACCCCTGACATAGTTGTAACACATCACAACACGTGCGTAACACATTCAACATGTGCGCAGTATTCCCTTAACATCCCAGTACGTGTGTTAAACATATTCCAGCATGTATGTAGCATTCTAGCACGTGAGTTATATCCCAGCACGTGTGTAACATCCCCAGCATGCATGCATGTAACACATCCCAGCAAGTTGAGCATATCCTAATGTGTGTGTAACATCCCAGCACGTATGTAACACATCCGAGCATGTGTGTAATACATCCGAGCATCTATGTAACATCCCAGCACGTATGTAACACATCCGAACATGTGTGTAACATTCCAGCACGTATGTAACACATCCGAGCATGTATGTAACATCCCATCACGTATGTAATACATCCGAGCATGTATGTAACACATCCGAGCATGTATGTAACATCCCAGCACGTATGTAACACATCCGAGCATGTGCGTAACATCCCAGCACGTATGTAACACATCCGAGCATGTGTGTAACATCCCAGCACGTATGTAACACATCCGAGCATGTATAAGAACATAACGAAGGAACACTGCAGCAGGCCTACTGGTCCATGCGAGGCAGGTCCAAGTCTCCTACCGGCTTAAGCCAATGCACCCAACCTAGTCAGGTCAGGTCACATTGACTTAAGGGAGGAACACGGCAACCGACCTGGTAGCACAAGCTATCAGGTCCAACTCACACCCACTCACATCCACTCATGTATTTATCCAACCTATTTTTAAAGCTACACAACGTTCTGGCCTCTATAACTGTACTTGGGAGTTTGTTCCACTCATCCACAACTCTCTTACCAAACCAGTACTTTCCTATATCCTTCCTGAATCTGAAATTTTCCAACTTAAAACCATTGCTGCGAGTCCTGTCTAGGCTAGATATTTTCAGCACACTATTTACATCCCCTTTATTTATTCCTGTCTTCCATTTATACACCTCAATCATATCCCCCCTAATTCTACGTCTTTCTAGAGAGTGCAGATTCAGGGCCCTTAGTCTATCCTCATAGGGAAGGTTTCTGATACATGGGATCAACTTTGTCATCCTCCTTTGTATGTAACATCCCAGCACGTATGTAATACATCCGAGCATGTATGTAACATCCCAGCACGTATATATAACACATCCGAGCATGTGTGTAACATCCCAGCACGTATGTAACACATCTAAGCTTTTGCTTATAATATACCAGCCAGTGTGTAACAGGCCGCAGCACGTAACACCACACCATAACACACCTCAGCACTTGCATAGCAGATCCTAGCACGTATATAACTCCCAGCACATCTGGAACACCCGTCGCACTAGTGTGACATCCCATAACGTGTGTGATACACTTCAGCAGGTGTGTGACAAACCTCACTACGTTATTTCACAACACTTGCGTTACACAGGTTCTGAGGTGTAACATTCAGCACCTGTTTAACACTCCAGCACCTATGTAAAACTCCAGCATGTGCATAACACCGCCGCATGTGGGTAATACCCCAGCACAAAGAGTAATGGTAAACAGAGTTACGTTGGAGGTTGCCACGTGTACTTAGCTTCAGTGGTGACGTGTACTTAGCTCAGTGGTGACGTGTACTTAGCTCAGTGGTGACGTGTACTTAGCTCAGTGGTGATGTGTACTTAGCTCAGTGGTGACGTGTTCTTAGCTCTGTGAAGACCTGTTTGTGTGCTCTCTGTGAATCTGAACCAGGATGCCCTCTCTGGAGCAACTTTACCAGCAGCTGAGAGAAGAGCTCAGAGTTGCTAAGCTGGAGATACGGCGATTAACGGAGGAGAACAAGAGGATTCGTAGTAATCCTCCTGTTGTGAGTCCCCAGGTTAAGAGGGGAGCTTGGTCAGTGGCCTGGCAACATGGAACCAAGCTGAGGATCAAGAAAACGGTTGGAGAGGCAGAAACAACGAGAAACCAGAAGACTAGCGCGGAAACTTCCATCCCATTCTCCGTGCTACCTGACGAATGTGAGTGTTCTACTGGGAATGCCACAACGAGCACCAAGGAAGCATTGGCAGATGTGAGTGAGACATCCCTAGAAACCCCAACGAAGACCATCGAGAACGTCTTGACGAATTCCACAAGTGGTGTAATGCAACCTGACGAATGTGAGTCGACTACTGGGAGCATCACTACGGACGACGCCAAGGAAGGTAAAAATGTTGTTGTTGTTGGGGGATAGCCAGATTAGGTACATGGATAGGGCATTCTGCTTGAAGGATAGGAGTAGGAGGCAGAGTGTGTGTTTTCCTGGGGCTGGGATGAAGGATATTGTTAGCCATCTGGATGACATCATGAGAAGTAATGGGAGCAATCTTATTATCTGTCTCAGTGCTGGAGGCAACGATGTTGGCAGACGTAGGAGTGAGGACCTGATTAGCAGGTATAGGTCAGCAATAGAGATAATTAGGAGGAAGGGTGGGAAACCTGTCATATGTGGCATTTTGCCAAGGAGAGGAGTTGGAAATGAATGGTTGTCCAGAGCAATTGGTGTCAATTGCTGGCTGGACAAATACTGTAAGGAAAATGCAGTAACATTCATTGACAACTGAGACCTCTTCTATGGCAGAAATGACATGTATGCCAGGGATGGGGTTCACTTATCTAGGTGTGGGGTGGGAGCACTGGCCAATGCAGTGAAGGGAGCTGTTAGGTCTTTAAACTAGGAATAGTTAGTGGTATGGGTTTTGGCGGGAAAACTGTGAAGTCGCAGGGTAGTAATATGAATACTAGGAGAACTAGTAATAGGCAAAATGAGGTGGATATTGGAAAGCCAGTGGCACTAATTGACAAGGACAGTAATAGGTTTAGTGGAATAACAGAAAGGAGCAGGAAGGGTAAAGAGAGAGGAGGGTCTTTAAATATTTATTACACAAATAGTCGCAGTGCTAGGAATAAGATGGACGAGTTGAGACTAGTTGCTAGTGCAGGTAACATTGATGTATTTGCCATTACTGAGACGTGGTTTAATTCAAAAAGTCGGGACATGCCTGCAGAATGTCACATTCAGGGTTTTAATTTGTTCCAAGTAGATAGAAGTGTCGGGAAGGGGGGTGGGGTGGCATTGTATGTCCGAGATCGCTTGAACTGTTGCATAAAAACGGGTATTAAGTCTGAAGTAACACATACAGAGTCTGGATAGAATTTTCAGAGGGGCATGAAAAATTAATTTTAGGTGTGATATACCGTCCCCCAAATTTAGATAGGGACCAGGGAAGACTACTATGGGAGGAAATTGTTAGGGCCACAAGGCACGATAATGTAGTAATTCTAGGAGATTTTAACTTTAGTCATATTGATTGGAATTTCTTGACTGGGAATTTAGAATCATACGACTTATTAGAAGTAGTTCAGGATTGTTTTTTGAAGCAGTTTGTGACAGAACCTACAAGGGGTAATAACCTGCTTGACTTAGTTCTGGCAAACAATGAATCCCTTGTTAATAATTTAGAAGTTTCAGAGGAACTGGGTGCTAGTGACCACAAATCAATTACATTTAGCATTGAATGGAAGTATGATAGTAGGGATAACTCAGTAACAGTCCCAGATTTTCGCTTAGCAGATTACGTTGGGCTTAGAGAACACTTAACTGTTGACTGGGGTAACGAAGAGAGCTATCAATGTGACAGTTTTCTGAACACAATACATGCTGCTCAAAGAACGTTTATCCCTTATAAAGAAATTAGATCAAATAGAAATGACCCAAAATGGATGAATAATAGGCTGAAATATCTACTAGGGCATAAGAAAGGAATTTATAGGCGTATCAAAAGAGGCGAGGGTCATCTTATGAATCAGTATATTGACATTAAGAGGGACATTAAAAAGGGGATAAGAAAAGCTAAAAGGGACTATGAAATTAAAGTTGCTAGGGATTCTAAAACTAACCCAAAAAGTTTTTTCCAGGTATATAGAACAAAAGTTAGAGATAAGATAGGTCCCCTTAAAAATAACTATGGGCATCTGATCAAAGAGAATGAAATGTGCTCGATTTTAAATAATTATTTTCTCTCGGTTTTTACACAGGAAGACACTAATAATATTCCAGTAATTAATTTTTATAGTGGGCCAGAAGAAGATAAATTATGTAACATCACAGTCACTAGTGAAATGGTTGTGAAGCAGATAGACCGACTGAAGCAAAATAAGTCACCGGGACCTGATGAGGTTTTTTCAAGGGTTCTTAAGGAATGCAAAATGGAAGTCTGTGAACCATTAACTAATATTTTTAATTTATCTCTTCAAACAGGTGTAGTGTCTGATATGTGGAAGATGGCTAATGTAATTCCTATTTTTAAAACAGGGAACAAGTCGTTACCGTCAAATTACCGCCCAATAAGCCTGACCTCAATTGTAGGCAAATTACTAGAGTCAGTTATACCTGAGATTATAAGAAGCCATCTCGATAAGCATAGCTTGATTAATGATACTCAGCATGGATTCACAAGAGGCCGATCTTGTCTAACTAATTTATTAACTTTCTTCAGTAAAGCTTTTGAGGCTGTTGACCACGATAAAGAATTTGATATTATTTACTTAGATTTTTAGTAAGGCATTTGATAGAGTTCCGCACCAAAGACTGTTGAAGAAAGTAGCAGCTCATGGCGTTGGGGGAAGGGTGCTCTCGTGGATCGAATCATGGCTCACAGACAGGAAGCAGAGAGTGTCCATAAATGGGGTTAAATCCGAGTGGGGTTCAGTAACAAGTGGCGTTCCACAGGGATCAGTCTTGGGCCCGTTGTTGTTTATAATATATATCAATGATCTTGATGAAGGAATTACTAGTGATATGAGCAAATTCGCCGATGACACGAAGATAGGTAGGATAAATGATTCAAACGTAGATGTTAGGGAACTTCAGGAGGATTTAGACAAACTATACTCTTGGTCAGAAAAGTGGCAGATGCAGTTCAATGTAGATAAATGCAAGGTTCTGAAGCTCGGGAGTGTCCATAACCCTAGCACTTATAAATTAAATAATGTAGAACTTAGCCATACAGATTGCGAAAAGGACTTGGGGGTTATGGTAAGCAGCAACCTTAAACCAAGACAGCAATGCCTAAGCGTGCGTAATAAGGCAAATAGATTACTGGGATTTATATCAAGAAGTGTAAGCAACAGAAGTCCAGAGGTCATACTGCAGCTTTATACATCATTAGTAAGGCCTCACCTAGATTATGCAGCTCAATTCTGGTCTCCATATTACAGAATGGAAATAAATTCGTTAGAAAACATTCAGCGTAGGATGACTAAATTAATACATAGCATTAGAAATCTTCCTTATGAAGAAAGATTGAAGACTCTTAAGTTACATTCACTTGTTAGACGAAGAATGAGGGGAGACCTGATCGAAGTGTATAAGTGGAAGATGGGTATTAATAAAGGGGATATTAACAAGGTCTTGAGGATATCTCTCCAAGAGAGAACCCGCAGTAATGGATTTAAATTAGATAAGTTTAGATTTAGAAAGGGCATAGGAAAGTATTGGTTTGGAAATAGGGTAGTTGATGAGTGGAACAGCCTACCTAGTTGGGTTATTGAGGCTAGGACTTTGGGTAGTTTCAAATTTAGGTTGGATAAGTACATGAGTGGGAGGGGTTGGATTTGAGTGGGACTTGCACATCAGAGCTTGGTTTAGAAAGACACATAAGCAAACACTGTGACATATTTATTAGAAAACGTTTCGGTCCTGGGACCGAAACGTTTTCTAATAAATATGTTATAGTGTTTGCTTACGTGTCTTTCTAAACCAACTTGTCGGTATTTATTACCAAGGTTTATACCAACATCAGAGCTTATTTCTTGGGTAGCATTGAAAATTGGGTTGGTCAGATGTTTGTTAGTGGGATGAATTGTAAAGGACCTGCCTAGTATGGGCCAACAGGCCTGCTGCAGTGTTCCTCCTTTCTTATGTTCTTATGTTCTTATGAAAAGTTTTGTTCCCCAAGACGCAGTACTCTCTCCCATCCTGTTCCTCGTCCTCGTATCAGATATACACATAGATGTACCATGTCCATTGAGGACACGGTGCATCTGCAGCGGATATGAATCAAGTTTTCAGTGGGCCACAGAAAACAATTTGATGTTCAATGAGGACAAATTTCAGTTCCTTCGTTATGGAAAACATGAGGAAATGAAAGCTAGAAGGTAGTATAAAACAAATTCTAGCCACATAATAGAGCGAGAAACTGGCGTGAAGAACTTAGGAGTGATAATGCCAGAGGATCTCACCTTCAAGGATCACAACTGTCATTATCACATGTTGGTTTAGAAAGACACGTAAGCAAACACTATAACATATTTATTAGAAAACGTTTCGGTCCTGGGACCTTGATCACTTCTAACATACAGAGGTAGAAAGACATTATATATATAGGCGGAGAGTGAGATGTGACGCACGTGACCTGAGGAATGTCATAAGAACATAAGAATGGACATTCTTCAGGTCACGTGCGTCACATCTCACTCTCCGCCTATATATATAATGTCTTTCTACCTCTGTATGTTAGAAGTGATCAAGGTCCCAGGACCGAAACGTTTTCTATAAATATGTTATAGTGTTTGCTTACGTGTTTTTCCCTAAACCAACTTGTTGGTATTTATTACCAAGGTTTATACCATCTTCTCTGACACTGCAACACACTATGGACATAGCATACAGAGAATACCTTTCTCTCCTACTCAAACCGCCCACATTTTCCTAGAAGACTGAAATTGCTGAGATGGTGGTACCACGGTCCACCCTTTTCGACAACTGACCACATCTAGACACCCTTTCTCTCCTGCTGTTTTACGCCTACCTTAGAGAAAGCTCTGATAAAACTGCGACATGCTCAAAAGGAGCCTCATTAGTGCCGTCAGATTCGTGCTTCACTTCCTACTCCTGACAGAAGGACTGCAGAATATATACTCAACCAAGTTACCACTGCCAACATCCAACGAAATTGAAGCTATCACGAAAACTACAAGACCTGTGCTCCCACAGCAAATGGAGCGAAATGGGACAAACCAGAAAATCATAAATAACTTATCTTCCTATACACAAACCGTCACCGAGACAGAAGCCTCAGCCTAGGGCTCAAGTTTCTACTGGCATCAAAAAGAAACATAATCTGGGGATATGGAAACCCCAAGAACCAACCTTTGGAGACTCCGAGTTTTCAAAAGGGCTTTGTCCAAGGATTATCACTGCTGCAGCTACTGAGCCTTGAAGACCGGCCCATTCCCAGAAGATACATCTAAGCACTCAGAACTTGGCCAACAACGATGATATCGTCATTACAACCGCTGACAAAGGAGGTGGTGTGGTGTTACTCAACACTGTCGTTTACAACAATAAAAGTCTTAAAATTCTTCTCAACGAGGGCCAACACATACCAGCCTGTACAGAATCAGTGCTACTTCAAAGTACCAGATTTTCCCTTTCAAAAGGCTCGTAGCATCTTACGAAAATCAGAACAAGGCAAAAAACTACTTAAACTTTTACCAGGTCAACCGAAACCAGCACGCCTGTATGGCCTTCCTAAGACAAACCTGGCATCCCACTACGGCCTATCACTTCGGGCATAGGGAGTGCACCACACGGACTAGTCGGCCACCTTGCCAAATACCTTTCAGCGCTTCTGGGCACTATCAGTCAACCCCACCTCAAACACTCAGGTGACCTTCTCTCCCGAGTTTCCAACCTGAATGTCAAAAACAAAAGCATGGCTTCCTTCGATGTCACAGCCCTCTTTACCAACGTTCCTACTGACGCTGCAATCAACATTCTGAGACAGAGGCTC
Source organism: Cherax quadricarinatus (assembly GCF_026875155.1). Lineage (NCBI taxonomy): Eukaryota > Metazoa > Arthropoda > Malacostraca > Decapoda > Parastacidae > Cherax > Cherax quadricarinatus. Next base: position 17,363,521 of record NC_069495.1, on the reverse strand, counting down.
ACTGAAAATCACGACCTCCCTTTACCTCTTCTAGATTTCATCAATCTAGTGGAACTGGGGTTTTTAATTTCAACTTCAAGTATCAGGACAACTATTACAAACAATGCTTTGGGATGGAAATGGACAGCCCGCTCAGTGCTGTGCTTGCCAACCTCTTTATGGAAAACCTGGAGACAGAGAAATTCAGCACCCTCATTCCCAACACCGTTACCTGGATAAGATACGTTGATGATATATTGGTTTTTATCCGAGACGTCTAAAATATCCAGGCCCTTCTCAACAAGATCATGAAGTTGAACCATCAATGAATTTTTACACTTGAACTCGAAAATGATGGCAAACTTCCTTTCCCTCGACGTTCTACTGTGCAGATCTCCCGACAGTGACAAACTTCTCTTCAAAGTGTATAGAAAACCTACCAACAAGGACGTATCTTATACACTTTTATTCACACCAAGCAACCCGCACTAAGAGGAGTCCTCATTGGCTTCTTGAGAGCTCTTCGCATCTCCAGCCCTTGTTTTCTAGAAGAAAAATGCACTTACATAACACAAGCCTTTACACGTCTTCAGTTCCCATCTTTCTTCATCCGAGATTGCAGACTCAAGGCACAAGCTATCCTCGACAAACCGCCCCATGGAACACCCCCTAAACATTCATAGTACTCCCATGTGGCGATGTTGCCACGAATACTCCCCGGGGCACTTGCTATGAGTAACATCAAACGTTCCACCATAAACACATCCTCTATCAAAGACCTCACTACGAAACGCAGCCCCACACCTCTTAACTTCTACAGCAGGCGTCTACACTATCCCCTGTGGGTTCTGTCCAAGAAATATGTAGGCAGACAGGCAGAGATCTTGCAGTCCGCTGAATGAGCATCAAAATGCCTCTAACAGAGACGATGTAAGGTACGCATGTGTCCTCCACAGAGACTCCACGGGGGATTTGATGAACTGGAAAAGAGGGACAAACCGTTCTCACCGAACCAGACCTCAGACGCCGACGGTGCCTAGAAGCCTCACTAATCGCCGTCACCGACACTATAGAACGCAACACTGGAAACTAAAAAATTTCAGAAACATTGGGATACATGATACTTAAGCAGCACCAACCCAACAACACAGGAGTCACATGATTTCATCGTCCACCCGTCCTCTTCATAGGCAGAGGTTGTTTTGATAAGGACCTGCCTCGCATGGGCCAGTAGGCCTTCTACAGTGTTCCTCCATTCTTATGTTCTTATGACATTCCTCAGGTCACGTGTGTCACATCTCACTCTCCGCCTATATATATAATGTCTTTCATCGAGATCACAGTTCATTCTACACCAGAGCACTGCTTACTCACGATGCATTACTCTAACAGAGTAAAGATTAAACCAGCGAGTGGCACAACCAATGAGTCGTCCAAACTAGCACTTGCAGCTGTCGTTAGTGGCAGGCTGCAAGTCAAATGTAATGCGATTTTATCGCTCAAAGAGGCCTTTGTTGTCGTCTGTACAGACGACACAGAGGCTGAGAAACTACTTACCACCACTGCTACTACCACTCTACGAGACCTGGGATTTCTTGTCCTGACTTCCCCAGCACTGAGGGCCAGGAGAACTGTGTTCCTCAAGCGACTCGACAACCTTATCACTGTACAGGCCACTGAAGAAATCAAGTCATCTAAACGAAGCAAAGAACCCTTTGGGGCCAAGGTGGACTTTTATTACTAAAATACCCAATGCTTCATCCATGTTGAAGGTCACCTTCGTGACGTCAACATGGGAGCCAGAGCTCTCGCTGAGGGCCCGGCTATTCACTACTTCCACATCAACCCAGCCTTCATCGAAGCAGAGAAATTCCAACATATCTCACAGTTGCTATAATTGTTACTCATACTTACACACAACAAATAATTGTCCTACCAAGGACAAGAAGTTCTGCTCCACCTGTGGCCCTGAGGGGCATGACTTCAAGAATTGCACTACTGCTTCACCACCTAAATGCTTGAACCCCAAGAATGACCACCATACTCTTGCTGCCAGGTGCCCTACCAGAAGAGACATACTCAAGAAACAACAACAATAAAGAAACCCAACCCACAAGCAACACATATTCTGCTATCGCCAAGCTTCAAGCAGACACTAAAACCAAGATACTACATGCCACGCAAGCTGCTCCCCCACTTCCCGCCAGCACCTATTGCCGACTCCACCAAGATTCTTTGTTGCATTATGTATGCTCATGTACAGAATGCAGCTGAGCCTGGTTCCTTCAACACCAAACCCTCAATGAACTTTTCAAACTAAATAATATGCCTGGCCTCACATCCCTGCATCCTCCCCCATTTCCCCTGAGATCCTAAAATCTACTGCAAATATTACCAGCATCACAGGCTGCTCCACCGCTGTCACAACCTCCACTAGACAAAAGAGATGGACCAATCAGAGACCTCTGAGACGTCGGCAAACCCACCAATAAGAGTCCACTACCGCTTTCATCCACTGCTAGAGCAACTGACCAGTCGGAAATCTCGCCTTCACCAGTTCAGGCCACCAGCCAAAAAAGCAAAAACACAAGACACTGCGGATGCACCTCACGTGCCACTGTCACTGACACTGCTGCACCACAACGGGTCCGATATCTGAAGGGTGTATACTTCTACACATCCAAGGAGTATAAGAACACAATGCTGTCTTCAGAAAATCCATCATCACCCCAGGGCGGAACAGTCAAGTATACCTACGACCAAACTGCTACATACACCACTGAAGACATACCAGACTACTCACTGCCAACACCCCCAAAACCTTGTGGAAAGTCAGGTCACCTCAAAGAGAAAATTCAGGGTGCTTCAGAATAGGGACCTTGAAGACGGTACCCTCGTCTAGCACGACTATCCATGACCATTCACCCAGCACTTTGGCTGTCCGCAAAGCTGGGGTGTGGCTCCAATCAACCCTGTAACTGCTGCCTCTGCCCGACTGCGCTTTTTCTTTGGGGAAGTCACGCAAGATAGAAGAAGACGACATCCTCCAACCCGGAGGGCCAAGAAAGAAGAAAGATGATTATCGTCACCCCCACCCGGGGGGCCACTGCCGGGTCACCATCTGGAGAAGACCTGGGCCAGAAGGACCTGGGGAAACAACATGAATGAAAATGAACACCAACACACGACACTAAACACAGGAGAGCACAGCGCTAGCACGATCGACACCATGCATTGCCCTTCTAGGGCATGGTTGGTGCCAGAGCCCGAGTTTGTACCTTACAAGATGAGGGGGGTACTTGTGCCTCCTCCCATGGGAGACTTAGGTCTCAGACACTCCCTAGACAGGGAGCCAGTGCCGGGCCACCACTTGGAAGGGCCCGGGCCGGGAAAATACCGGCGAATCTTTAACAACAACCTCTGTATGTTAGAAGTGATCAAGGTCCCAGGACCGAAACGTTTTCTAATAAATATGTTATAGGGTTTGCTTACGTGTCTTTCTAAACCAACTTGTTGGTATTTATTACCAAGGTTTATACCATTATCACATGTGCCAGGAAAATAAGATGGATAATGAGAACTTTCAAAACAAGGGATGCCATGCTAATGATGATCCTCTAAGTCACTTTTTCTCTCTAGGCTAGAATACTACTAACAGCCTCATTCAAGGCAAGCGAAACTAGACATTTATATAATGTCTAGGGATAAGTCCACTCCTTCAAATTACCGTCCAATAAGCCTGACATCTATAGTGGGCAAGTTATTAGAATCAATTATAGCTGACATTATCAGAAGTCACCTTGAAGAGCATAACTTGATAAATGAATCTCAGCATGGATTCACGAGAGGTCGTTCCTGCCTGACAAACTTACTGACGTTCTTCAATAGAACATTTGAGGCAGTTGACAGTGATAAGGAATATGATATTGTTTATTTGGATTTTAGTAAAGCCTTCGACAGAGTACCTCACAAGAGACTCTTAAGAAAAGTGGCAGCTCATGGTATAGGAGGTAAAGTTCTAGCATGGATTGAGGCATGGCTTACCAATAGAAAGCAGAGAGTTACCATTAATGGAGTGAAATCTGAATGGGGATTAGTCACTAGTGGCGTTCCACAAGGATCAGTTTTAGGCCCTCTCTTGTTCATAATTTACATTAATGACCTTGATGAAGGGGTTACTAGTGACATGAGTAAGTTTGCTGATGATACAAAGATAGGCCGTATAATTCACTCTGAGGAGGATATCAATGAACTCCAGGACGATTTGAACAAATTAATGTCTTGGTCTGAGAAATGGCAGATGAAGTTTAATGTGGATAAGTGTAAGGTACTTGCCCTTGGTAATGAAAATAACCCTCGAAGCTATAATCTAGGTGAAGTAGAGCTTGTCGTACAGAATGTGAAAAAGACTTGGGGGTCATGGTAAGCAGAAATCTAAAGCCAAGACAGCATGCCTCAGTGTGCGCAACAAGGCCAACAGATTACTTGGATTTATCTCAAGAAGTATAAATAACAGAAGTCCAAAAGTTATTTTACAGCTCTATACATCACTAGTGAGGCCTCATTTAGATTATGCTGCTCAGTTTTGGTCCCCTTACTACAGGATGGACATAGACTCATTAGAGAACATACAGAGAAGAATGACTAAAATGATTTACTGTGTAAGGAACCTCCCGTATGAAGATAGACTTAAAGCCTTAAATCTCCACTCTCTGGAGAGGCGTAGAATGAGGGGAGATATCATTGAAGTGTATAAGTGGATGACGGGCATAAACAAGGGAGACATTAATAAAGTACTGAGGGTGTCGAACCAGGTAAGAACCAGGAATAATGGATTTAGAAAGGACATAGGTAAGTACTGGTTTTCTAACAGAGTTGTAGATGCGTGGAACAGTCTTCCCAGTGGGGTGATAGAGGCTAGGACCTTGGGTAGCTTTAAGAAGAGACTGGACAAATATATGAGTGGGAGGGGCTGGGTTTGATTGGTGTTGGGGGGTGCGGGAGTTGTTTCTTGAGTAGCTTTAGGTAGAGATCGTTTTGATAAGGACCTGCCTCGTATGGGCCAGTAGGCCTTCTGCAGTGTTCCTACATTCTTATGTTCTTATGTTCTTATGTAACCTTCACTGAACAAATTAGTTCAGTCAAGTGCCTTAATTACTGGGACCATTTGAAGTTCTTGACTAGGACTCCCTGGAATACAGGCTAGAATGTTACATCATAATTTACACCTTTAAAATTCTAGAGGGACTGGTCCCCAATCTGCACACAAATCAATGTCTACGAAAGCAAAAGACTCTGCACACGGCAACATCCCCCAATGAAAAAGCAGGGGTGCCACGAGCATACTAAGAGATAACACAATAAATGGAAGATGGGCATAAACAAAGGATATATAAATAAGGTATGTGGATATCCCTCCAAGAAAGAACACGAAATAATGGATTCATAATGGAAAACTTAAGATTTAGAAAGAATATAGGAAACTATTGGTTTGGGAATAAAGTATTAGATGAGTGGAACTGTCTGCCTAGTAGTCATTGAAGCTAAAACCTTGGGTAGTTTCAAATTTAGGGTAGGTAAATACACGAGTGAGAGGGGTTGGATTTAAGTGGGATTACACACGAGTTAATAGGGTTATCAAAGCTTATTGCTTAACCCTTAAACTGTCCAAACGTAGATCTACGTTTTTTCAACATTTGAAAGTATGTAAAAAAAAAGTAGATTTTTTTTTTTTACATTTGAAAACGTGTAAAAAAACTTTGATCTACTTTTTTTTTGTTATATTTGAAAATATGTAAAAAAAAAAAAAAGTAGATCTACTTTTGGAGCAGTACGCATGTGAACGTAGATCTGCTTGGACAGTTTAAGGGTTAAGTAGCATTGAAAATGGTTTGGGCAAACGTGTTTGTTAGTGGGCCAGTAGGCCTGCTGCAGTGTTCCTCCATTATGTTCCTATAAGTGCCCAGACTGTTCAGTAGCCTTCCATCACATAAAGGGTATTACCAATAGACTTCTGGCTATTTTCAAGGGGGAACTGAACAGATACCTAGAGGCAGTGCCCGATCATCTGGGCTGTGGTTCGTACGTTGGATTGAGTGCGGCCAGCAGTAACAACCTTGTTGATCAGTCACAAATCCACCGGGAGGCCTGGTCATGGATCGGGCAGCGGGGGCATTGACCCCCGGAACATCCTCCAGGTAACGGGTAGACGTGCGTAACCAAGCACTCACTTAAATATCACGCGTAATGCTTCAGCACTTGCGTAAAATCCCAGCACGTTCCTAACACCCCAGCACCTAAACACCTCAGCATATTCGTGACACCCCAGCATGTTCGTGACACCCCAGCATGTTCGTGACACCCCAGCATGTTCGTGACACCCCAGCATGTTCGTGACACCCCAGCATGTTCGTGACACCCCAGCATGTTCGTGACACCCCAGCATGTTCGTGACACCCCAGCATGTTCGTGACACCCCAGCATGTTCGTGACACCCCAGCATGTTCGTGACACCCCAGCATGTTCGTGACACCCCAGCATGTTCGTGACACCCCAGCATGTTCGTGACACCCCAGCATGTTCGTGACACCCCAGCATATTCGTGACACCCCAGCATGTTCGTGACACCCCAGCATGTTCGTGACACCCCAGCATGTTCGTGACACCCCAGCATGTTCGTGACACCCCAGCATGTTCGTGACACCCCAGCATGTTCGTGACACCCCAGCATGTTCGTGACACCCCAGCATGTTCGTGACACCCCAGCATGTTCGTGACACCCCAGCATGTTCGTGACACCCCAGCATGTTCGTGACACCCCAGCATGTTCGTGACACCCCAGCATGTTCGTGACACCCCAGCATGTTCGTGACACCCCAGCATGTTCGTGACACCCCAGCATGTTCGTGACACCCCAGCATATTCGTGACACCCCAGCATGTTCGTGACACCCCAGCATGTTCGTGACACCCCAGCATGTTCGTGACACCCCAGCATGTTCGTGACACCCCAGCATGTTCGTGACACCCCAGCATGTTCGTGACACCCCAGCATGTTCGTGACACCCCAGCATGTTCGTGACACCCCAGCATGTTCGTGACACCCCAGCATGTTCGTGACACCCCAGCATGTTCGTGACACCCCAGCATGTTCGTGACACCCAGCATGTTCGTGACACCCCAGCATGTTCGTGACACCCCAGCATGTTCGTGACACCCCAGCATGTTCGTGACACCCCAGCATGTTCGTGACACCCCAGCATGTTCGTGATACCCCAGCATGTTCGTGATACCCCAGCATGTTCGTGACACCCCAGCATGTTCGTGACACCCCAGCATGTTCGTGACACCCCAGCATATTCGTGACACCCCAGCATGTTCGTGACACCCCAGCATGTTCGTGATACCCCAGCATGTTCGTACGTAACACTCCGGCACGTACATAATACCTCGGGTTGCGGGAACATTGACCCCCGGAAACGTCCTTCAGGCATCCTTCAAGTACCACTTATCTCATAACAGTAATAATAACAATGGCTGTTCAGGTATCACTTCCCTCTTAATAATAATAATTATTTGTTGTTTTTATTTCTACAAGTAATGATAGAACAATTACAGACTTAGCTGAAATTGACATACTTATCAAAACCCGTGTTACGCGGAGCATCTCCAACAACTTAGGTTAATGGCAATATAAACACAAATGCAGTATAATGTGATCCTTTATTGACTACGTTTCGCCCACACAGTGGGCTTTTCAAGTCACAAACAGTTCTGTTTGTGACTTGAAAAAGCCCACTGTGTGGGCGAAACGTAGTCAATAAAGGATCACATTATACTGCATTTGTGTTTATATTGCCATTGTGTCGGTATTTTATACCATTTATTTCCAACTTAGGTTAATCTCGTCCCCACCACCGTATCTTATGATCAAGGTTACCTGTTAAATTATGTTAAGAAGAAACAAGGAGTAGCTTAAAGATCCCGAGGTCTTAAGTGTTTATCTACTGGCCTAATCAGGTGTTTAGTGACATCAGTTTTATATGCCTCTATAATCTCCCTTGTTATGCCCTGTCTGGAGGTATGCCTATCGGATGTTCTGGGGGTCAGCGCCCCCTCTTCAGCCCGGTCCATGACCTTTAACAATGTTCTTGTTTTTTTTACTGCTAACACATCGACTTAACCACATCAAGAACTCCTTCAAGGCTGATGGACTGATCACATTATGTCTCCCTGTCCACTACTGCTGCTCTCTTATGTGTATTCTCTGTATTTTAGTTTAAACATTATTGTTTTTTTTTCACTGCTTACACCTTGAAGATAAATGATATAAAAATACCGAAACGATGACTTGATAAAGTCCACTGTGTGGGCGAAACGTAGTCAATAAAGGATCGAATTATACTCTATTTGTGTTCACTTTTCCACTGCTAACACCTTGACTTAACCCTCACTCTACATCCGAAGTTAGGCCATTGCCATAGCCAAGGTCTCGGTGTAGAGAGTGTTTGTATATGTGGTTTTGTGTCTGCCACTACCTGCTTGCCTGTCCTTGTTGCATGCCTGTTCTTGTTGCAGCGCCCAACCTGTCATGAAGTGCTGAGTGCGGGAGTGAACAACCTGCCACACAGTGACATGCTGCTGGGTTACCTCCGGCTTTTTCTTCTCTCTACCATTTCCTCTCCTCCCGCTGCTCTTCCATCCCCGCCCACCCCTCGCCCCTTGCGGGTTCTAATCAGGGCGTGTGAATCGAGTCGAGTCCATTATCTTTCCTAACCTGCCACAGCTGTGAGTCCTTCAACACTGGTACTAGTGCATGGGCCTCCAAGAAAAATTTTGCAAGACGGGACAAGACTGCTTTGGGGCCCCTGGGGGCAGGCTGAGGCCCCCAGTGTAAGTAAATTTTACATAATTATTTTTTAAAATAAACTATAGTTGAAATTACCCCCCAAAAATTAAAAAAAATCAAAATAAAACATCTATGGCTATGGGGCCCCTTCAGAGATTCACAGCCGGGCCCCGGACCAACGTACCGGCTGAACCAACCCCTCTCATAGGCCCTGACTAGTGAATTGTTTTGCAACATGTTGAGTGCCCTCCAGTGCTCGACCAGTCATGGGTCTTCAGTAAACTGTTTCATATTGTTCCACTGTTGGGTTAAGCTCTTGAGGTCTCCTGTCCCTCCACTATCTTTCTCTTATTTGTGACAGGGAGGAATAGTTAGTCTTGTTTCCACTGTGTTAGTCATATGAAGAGAGTAGCAGTACACTGCTGATGTGATGTAAATGGTTTAACACGACAAGTTGAAGAATGAGACACTTGTACAACGTTTAGGAATCTTTACTAAGGAAACGTTTCGCCAGCCAGTAGTTTCTTCAGTCCATTGCAGAGATAGTGAACAAGGCACAATACCGTGACTGGAATAATACACAAATAATCCGCACATTGAGAAGCTCACGACGGCGTTTCGGTAATGGTTCGTAAATGGAACAAGTCGGACCGAAACGTCGTCATAAGCTCACTCATGTTATTTGTGCATTGCAGAGAAGAACGTTGAAAGAGGAGTAGTAGTTTGAGATAATCAGTCCCTCAGCCTAGAGTCGATTTGTTTAGTTTATCAATCTTCAGAAAAAATACTTTTCTGAAGATTGATGGACTGATATCATCGACTCCAGGCTAAAGGACTGATTACCTCAAACTACACTTATCTTCCACCATTCTTCTCTGCAATGGACTGAAGAAGCCAGTAGTGTATTCAATAGTGTACTGGAGGTGCCAGGTTCCAGGTGTACTTCCTCAGTAGTGTACTGGAGGTTCCAGGTGTACTTCCTCAGTAGTGTACTGGAGGTTCCAGGTGTACTTCCTCAGTAGTGTACTGGAGGTTCCAGGTGTACTTCCTCAGTAGTGTACTGGAGGTTCCAGGTGTACTTCCTCAGTAGTGTACTGGAGGTTCCAGGTGTACTTCCTCAGTAGTGTACTGGAGGTTCCAGGTGTACTTCCTCAGTAGTGTACTGGAGGTTCCAGGTGTACTTCCTCAGTAGTGTACTGGAGGTTCCAGGTGTACTTCCTCAGTAGTGTACTGGAGGTTCCAGGTGTACTTCCTCAGTAGTGTACTGGAGGTTCCAGGTGTACTTCCTCAGTAGTGTACTGGAGGTTCCAGGTGTACTTCCTCAGTAGTGTACTGGAGGTTCCAGGTGTACTTCCTCAGTAGTGTACTGGAGGTTCCAGGTGTACTTCCTCAGTAGTGTACTGGAGGTGCCAGGTGTACTTCCTCAGTGTACTGGAGGTGCCAGGTGTACTTCCTCAGTAGTGTACTGGAGGTGCCAGGTGTACTTCCTCAGTAGTGTACTGGAGGTGCCAGGTGTACTTCCTCAGTAGTGCACTGGAGGTGCCAGGTTCCAGGTGTACTTCCTCAGTAGTGCACTGGAGGTGCCAGGTTCCAGGTGTACTTCCTCAGTAGTGTACTGGAGGTTCCAGGTGGGCTTCCTCAGTAGTGTACTGGAGGTGCCAGGTTCCAGGTGGGCTTCCTCAGTAGTGTACTGGAGGTGCCAGGTTCCAGGTGTACTTCCTCAGTAGTGTACTGGAGGTGCCAGGTTCCAAGTGTACTTCCTCAGTAGTGTACTGGAGGTGCCAGGTTCCAGGTGTACTTCCTCAGTAGTGTACTGGAGGTGCCAGGTTCCAGGTGTACTTCCTCAGTAGTGCACTGGAGGTGCCAGGTTCCAGGTGTACTTCCTCAGTAGTGTACTGGAGGTGCCAGGTTCCAGGTGTACTTCCTCAGTAGTGCACTGGAGGTGCCAGGTTCCAGGTGTACTTCGTCGGTAGTGTACCGGAGGTGCCAGGTTCCAGGTATACTTCCTCAATAGTGTACTGGAGGAGCCTGGTTGCAGGTGTACTTCCTTAGTAGTGTACTGGAGGAGCCTGGTTGCAGGTGTACTTCCTTAGTAGGGTACTGGAGGTGCCAGGTTCAAGGTGTACTTCCTTAGTAGGGTACTGGAGGTGCCAGGTTCAAGGTGTACTTCCTTAGTAGGGTACTGGAGGTGCCAGGTTCAAGGTGTACTTCCTTAGTAGGCTACTGGAAGTGATACCACTTGAAACAGGTCATCATGCTATAATCATTGGCAATTAAGAACAAATTGCTTTTTAAGAAGACAGGTGAACAAACACTAGGACATATTTACTAGAAAACGTTTCGGTCCTGGGACCTTGATCACTTCTAAGGGTCTCAGGACCCATCATTTCTCTAATAAGTATGTGCCAGTATTTGCTCATGTGTTTTTCTAAACCATAGGTCATCGTGCTAGTAAAGTAACGCAGTGTACTGCAGGTGTGTCTTCATCCACATCTGTAATAATGCCACATGTTTTATCTGCAATAACTAACACCACATGTTAGCTGTAATAACTAATACCACATATATTGTTAGCCTGTTAATCTCCAGTAAAAAAAATCGCCTGACCTTTGACTCTCACGAAATGCGCTCTTCTGTATTGTGGACGGGGGGGGGGGAGTGTCTACGAATAATAATAGTAGTAATAATAATAATAATAACAACAACCTTTATTTCTACAAGTACATGTACAAGGTATACAGGCCTAGCTGACATCAATGACAATCTGTATAGAAAGTTCCTGGTTATGCAGAGCATTTCGAGCAAATTAGGTAAATTTTGTCCCAGGATGCGACCCACATCAGTCGACTAACACCCAGGTACTCATTTTACTGATGGGTGAACAGGGACAGCAGGTGTTATATGGAAACACGTCTTAATGTTTTCCAGCCGTACTGGGGATCGATCCCTGGACGTCAATATGTGAGCTGAGTGCACTAGCGATCGAGCTACGGTACTGTATTGTGGCGGGGGGTGGGGTGAGGCGAGGCAGGGAGAGTGTCTAGCAAGAATGTACGGTATTGTTGCCAGGAGGAGGGGGATATAGCAAGAATGTACGGTATTGTTGCCAGGGGGAGGGGGAGTGTCTAGCAAGAAGGTACTGTATTGTGACCGGGGGGGGGGGTGTCTTTCAAGAAGGTACTGTATTTTGACCGGGGGAGGAGAGTGTCTAGCAAGAAGGTACTGTATTGTGACCGGGGGGGGGGTTCTAGCAAGAAGGTACTGTATTGTGACCGGGGGAGGGGAGTGTCTAGCAAGAAGGTACTGTATTGTGACGGAAGGGGGGGAGTGTCTAGCAAGAAGGTACTGTATTGTGACCGGGGGAGGGGAAGTGTCTAGCAAGAAGGTACTGCATTGTAACAATCAAGATTGATGGACTGAACACATCGTCTTCAGACAGAGGGATTGATTACCTCGACCTCCTCCTCTTCCACTATTCATCTTTGTAACGCACTGAGGAAACCACTTCTTGGCTAAAGGTTTTTTCATCCTTATATCAGACGTAGACAGAGATGCAATCCACAGCACCGTGTCATCCTTTGCAGACGATAATAGAATCTGCACGAGACTGTCATCTATAGAGGGCACAGTTAACCTCTAAGAAGAAATAAACCAAGTTTATATCTTCTTGGGCAACGGAAAACAATATATTGTTCAATGAAGACAAATTCCAACTACTCCGTTATGGAAAACTGGAGGAAAAAATAATTAGAACTGAGTACCTGTATACTACAAACTCTGATCATACAATAGAGCGGAAAAATAATGTGAGGGACCTTGGAGTGGCAATGTTTGAGGATCTCACTTTCAAGGATCACAACAGTGCCACGATCACAACTGCAAAGAAAATGATATGATGGATATTGAGAACGTTCAAAACAAGAGATGCCAAGCCACGTGTTCTCTTTAGGCTGGAATACTGCTGTACATTAATTAACATCTCTGTTCAATGCAGGTGAAATTGCTGACCTAGAGAGTGCACAGAGAACCTTTACTGCTTGGAAACACCTGACTTGTACTCGCTGGAACGCAGACGAGAGAGAGAGATATCATAATCTACACTTGGAAAATCCTAGAAGGAATGGTCCCGTATCTGCACACACAAATCACTCCCTACGAAAGTAAAAGACTGGGCAGGTGGTGCAAAATACCCCCATTGAAAAGTAGGGGCACCATTGGTACACTAAAAGAAAACGCTATAAGTGTCCGGGCCCCAAGACTGTTCAACAGCCTCCCACCAAGCATAAAGGAAATTACTAATAGGCCCCTGTCTATCTTCAAGAGGGAGCTGAACAGATAGTTAAAGCCGATGCCGGATCAGCCGGGCTGTGGTTCGAACGTTGGGCTACGTGCAGCCAGCAGTAACAGCCTGATTGATCAGGGCCTGATCCACCGAGAGGCTTGGTCGTGGACAGAATAGATTCCCAAATGTTGCTGTTTTTCTAAACCATTTATATCATAGATGAAAGCTCTTTACAGCTGAAAAAGTGTGAAAAATGACCTTCAGTGACCTGCTGCACAAACATCCCGTTTATGGGAGGTCACTCGGTCATATGCAGTGTTTGTAGCTTTACGGAGACACACGTAAAATATTTTAATATCTTAATGTTTGGGTACAGCTTATTTAGCTGCAACCGGCAGAGGCATCCAAGTGGTATGGTGTGTATGTCAGTCGCTCCTGTACACTGACCGGTCATACTGATCACCACAAATGATGTGCTCTGGTTTTTAGTAGTCAAAATATCAATTCAGATCCTAGTTCTGTTGCTTGTATCTAAATCATTGGATACAACTTCTCAGCAGTTCAAGGACCAGTTACATACGTATCTCCTTGAGACACCTTAAATGGAAGAACGTAGCAAGGACGGTCGTAATATAGAGTCCTTGGAGCTTGTTTGGAGGAATAGTCCTGCACAACAGGATTATTGAACTTGTGCAATAAATTTGCCATAACATCAGACTGATTCAGGATATGACCAGATTCAGGATATGACAGTTCTGAAGACTGCCATATCAAACCACAAATTAAGTTTCAGACCTGCTTGCACAGTGACCTGTGTCAGAGAAATGGGACAGATGCTGAGGGCGAATTCGATAAATTCAGTTTCAACAACACGAACATCAACTGGGACTAAATTAATCGTGAATTTAATGAAATACGCTGGGAAGACGATATGTCCACCACAGATCCAAGCTCGAGAGGATGAATTCGTGGACACTTGAAGATGCACTAGACACACACCTCAACGACAGAGGAGAACATGACAACGAGAGAGAAGGAGAGGGAGGAAGGTGCTCCTTCTCTAGGTAAAAGATAAATAACAAAGCTTCCCAAAGGTAACAAACTTTCGGATGGATGAAAGGAAACACTTGTTAGGGAAATGAAGAACGAGCACAAACTGATTTCATCATACATTCAGAGTCCAGAAGGTGCATAAAGAGCAAAAAACAATAAATGAAATCAAAGGAAAATCGAAAAACATTTTCTTGTATTCAAAATTCAGGGTTGAAAACCACATCCAGTATAAGGCTCTTGATTAAAAAAGGATGGAAGATAGTGATGACACTTTATCTTTCATACTTTTTTAAGCAAGTGAAATACTGAAGTTACAGTATAACTGTTCGGTGAACCACTCATTATTCTACAGCTCGACGACCCTAGTGAAGTTTTCCTAAATGAGACTCAAAATGCAGCCGACATCTCCACAATTTCTAATATAGTCCTGTCTCTGGTTGACCTTGAAGAGACAATTAATAGCATGTCCATGCGTTCTGCCCCAGGCCCAGACTCGTGGAACTCCATATTTATCAAAATTGCAAAAAAATCACTATATTGGGCCTTCAGTATTCCATGGGGATGTAGCTTGGACACAAGTGTCATCCCACTGTTATTAAAAACCACTGACATTACTCCGCTTCACAAAGAACGCAGTAAAACAATCTCGAAAAACCATAGACCAACAGTGCTAACATCACACTATTAAAACCTTTCAGCGGGTTCTAAGAAGCAAGATTTCCAGTGGTGACATGGAATCACGGCAGTTGCACAACCCAGGGCAGCACAGGTTTATAACACGTCTCTTCTTCCTGTCTCAGTTGCTAGGTTATTGCTATGTACATGGTCATGGATGCACACGAAGACAAGCTAAGTGCTCATGTAGTGTACACTGAGTTTGTAGTATACATAATAGGACCCACGGAGTAAACAAAATAAAACCCAGGGAGTAAACAAAATAAAACCCAGGGAGTAAAAATAAAACCCAGGGAGTAAACAAAATAAAATCCAGGGAGTAAACAAAATAAAACCCAGAGAGTAAACAAAATAAAACCCAGGGAGTAAAAATAAAACCCAGGGAGTAAAAATAAAACCCAGGGAGTAAACAAAATAAAACCCAGGGAGTAAACAAAATAAAACCCAGGGAGTAAACAAAATAAAACCCAGGGAGTAAACAAAATAAAACCCAGGGAGTAAACAAAATAAAACCCAGGAAGTAAACAAAATAAAACCCAGGAAGTAAAAATAAAATCCAGGGAGTAAACAAAATAAAACCCAGGGAGTAAACAAAATAAAACCCAGGGAGTAAACAAAATAAAACCCAGGGAGTAAACAAAATAAAACCCAGGGAGTAAACAAAATAAAACCCAGGGAGTAAACAAAATAAAACCCAGGGAGTAAACAAAATAGAATCCAGGGAGTAAACAAAATAGAATCCAGGGAGTAAACAAAATAGAATCCAGGGAGTAGACAAAATAAAATCCAGGGAGTAGACAAAATAAAATCCAGGGAGTAGACAAAATAAAATCCAGGGAGTAGACAAAATAAAATCCAGGGAGTAGACAAAATAAAATCCAGGGAGTAGACAAAATAAAATCCAGGGAGTAGACAAAATAAAATCCAGGGAGTAGACAAAATAAAACCCAGGGAGTAAACAAAATAAAACCCAGGGAGTAAACAAAATTGAACCCAGAGAGTAATAATAGAACCCAGGTAGTAAACGTAATAGAACCCAGAGAGTAATAATAGAACCCAAACAGTAAACAAAATAAAATCTGGAGATTAAAAATAGAACCCAGTGAGTAAAAATAAAACCCAGAGAGTAATACAAAATAAAACCCAGGGAGTAGTAAAAAATAGAATCTATTGAATAGTAAAAAATAGAACTAATTTAGTAAAAAATTAATCCATTTAATAAACAAAATAGAACCCAGAAAGTAATGGTAAACAATGTAGAACCCAGAGAGTAGTAAACAGTATAGAACCTAGAGAATAAACAAAATAGAACCCAGCGTAAACAGCAAAGTCAGAGGCTGCTAGAGTGAAAACTTTTGTACCTGAAGGCAGGGTACCCACCCCTCTGCTTCTTATATCCAACATTGGCGAGGACATAAATCACACAGTAGCACCGTAACATCCTTGCAGATGACACTGCAATCTTTGAGAGTGGCTTCCATTGAAGACAGCGAATCATCACGCGGATATATATCAAGTTTTCCCAATGGGCCGCTGACAACAACATGATGCTCTCCGAGTACAAGTTTCTGTTGTCCGGAAGCTCGATCGCACACTCGGCTCACACACTGAGGTCCGGAGTTCGAATCTCCTCCGGTACGGCTGGAAAACATTAAGGACGTGTTTCCTAAGACACCTGCTGTCCCTGTTCACCCATCAGTAAAATGGGTACCTGGGAGTTAGTGGACTGGTGTGGGTCGCATCCTGGGACAAAACTGACCTAATTTGCCCGAAATGCTCTGCATAACCAGGGGCTTTCTATATCATAGTATGTCATTGATGTCAGCTATGATCTGTATACCTTTTGTACATGTACTTGTAGTAAATGAAGATATTATTGTTGTTCTGCAATAATAATCTTTATTTCTACAAATACGTATACAAGGTATACAGATCATAGCTGACATTAATGACATACTACTATATAGAAAGCCCCTGGTTATGCAGAGCATTTCGGGCAAATTAGGTCAGTTTTGTTCCCAAGATGCGACCCACACCAGTCGACTAATATCCAGGTACCTATATACTGATAGGTGAACTGGGACAGCTGGCGTTTTAATCAGATGCCACACTCAGAAATTATCCCATGAAAGACAGTATTTATTTTTTTTCCAGAACAGCATATTGGAACCTACGTACACAGGCAAAAATCAATCCAAATTTTTCTCTAAAATTGACAGGCTTTTAAGAATATTAATAAAGTAACATTTGTGTAAGCTTTGTGTATGTATATAACATTTACATTTTAACAGTGGTGTTGAGGCCACACAGACGTTACAGGCACATACAAGAACATTGAGTTAATTTAAGCTACTATAACCATCTCTGACTTATTTCTGACCAGAAGAAACACTCGCCAGTTATTTCACAAACTTATTTGATTAGTAAAACCGGTACATGACAACTTAGGCAAACTAACATTAAGGGATTGTTTCCTTTAAGGGAAACACATCAGCACTAAAAGTTTAAAGTTGATCGGAAGATGCATTCTCCAGTTATTGCTGAGAATCCAACATTTGTGTATTCAGCCTTAACCCATGAAATATTCTAAGCTATACTCTGCATCAGCCATTGAACACTGAGGCAGTTCAAATCAATTTTATTTCTTTGCAAGTAGTACATTGAGATTATATATTTACAATAAAGAGTTGCAGTACAAAGAGCCACCATCATGCCTAGGCATTATGGCCAGATTTAATTTAATGGCTTACTGACTACTTAATACTAAAGAAATTTATCATAGTTTAGGTTGTAGAATAGTATCAAAAGTTCACAATAATTGTTGTAACTGCGTTATGGCAGTAGGGGTCTTGTAGCGCCTGTGGCATAGGAAGCAATCAAATTTGATTCAAGGAGAATACAAGTCCAGTTCGCTGGATCAAGAGCCCTTCACCAGCATCAAGGCAAAATAATGCAATTAGGTAAAATACTCAGGAAATCGTAATGACACGATTGCAAACAAACCATACCACGGGTGGGGTTTGAACCCGCGATCAGAGTCACAAAACTCCAGACCGTCCCGTTAGCCACTGGGCCAGCTAGCTACAATAAGATTCATGAAGTTTTGTGACTCTCTGATTGCAGGTTCAAACCCCACCCGTGGCACGGTTTTTTTTAATACTGTACCATTTTGAAATTAAAATATGACATCGACACACTCCATTAAATATACGAACTTTCTCCTAAGTAGGATGTGCCACTTAAGATTTTGAGGGTGATCAGTGGAACCTGACACACGGGAACAAAATTTGGGACTGACTTGTGTAGTATTGTATATAGGTCACCTACCTATGATAAGTCCCATGAATCTTGCCCAAGATATTTAACACAGGCTTATAAAACTGATGCCGATTGAAAAAGACGTTTTAGAGAAATCAGATTTGTGAGCAAAAGAAAATGTTGGTGAGAATGCTGCGAAAAATAGGAACGTTTCTCCTCGCTAAACTTAACATCATTAAACCTCGGAATTTTTTTTTTCAGTATTGTGTGATTTACATGCTATTTAAAATTCTCTACAATCCTGTAAGGAAAAATATTGTATGTTGATTTTTTTAAATTCACACATTATAAAATAGACAAAAATTAATACAGAAACACTTCAGATTAAGATACACCAACATTTAGGGTTTGAAGCTGATCAGAAGAGTCATTCACACAACCTTTGATTATACTTCCTTACTAACTCTTCCTCTGTTACACTCTCCACCCTCGCTAGTCTCAGATCACTCATACACTTTATATACCCTACCCTGCAGCGCTGTATCACCCTTACGGTTTTAGCCCTGGGTTGTTTTAATAAAGCCTACCAATGGTATAAGTTTAAAGCCGATCAGAAAAGATATTCTAAGTAATTGATCTAATTCCAGCATTTCCATTTTTTATTGTATCAGTAAAATTTCAAGACAGTCAGAAGAAATGTTCTTTAGTTAACGAATAAAAGTATCGCCATTTATTCAGTAAAATTGACAAATTGGGACTTAGGGCAGAGAGTAGCAGGAAGAGAGAGAGGGGAGAGAGAGAGAGAGAGAGAGAGAGAGAGAGAGAGAGCTAGCGAGAGAGCTAGCTAGCTAGCTGTGTCCAGAAACCCACACTAGTGGTGAAAATGTGAAGCCGATCACGTGTCAGTCTCCAGTTATGGCACAGATTCCAACAATTCCAAGTTTTTCTTTTACTACAGGGATTAGTACCAAATTTGCACACGAAGATCACTCCCTGTGAAAGCAAAAGACTCGGTAGGCAATGCAACATTCCTCCCAGTGAAAAGCAGGGGCGCCACTAGCACGATAAGAGACAACACAAGTGTCAGGGGCCCAAGACTGTTCAACTGCTTCCCAGCATACGTAAGGGGGATTATGAATAGACCCCTGACTGTCTTCAATAAGGCTTTGGACAGGCACCTAAAGTCAGTACCTGATCAACCGGGCTGTAGTTCGTACGTTGGTTTACGTGTGGCCAACAGTAACAGCGGGGGCGTTGACCTCTGAAACTCTCTCTAGGTATACATCAGTTTTTCTGCACTGAAACGAAACTTAATAATTACTATCCTGTCTCTAAGATGCATCGACCATTAAATATTGACGTCAGAAGAGATAAACTGAAATATATTCAACGTGATGTGAAAGGAATAAAATTAAACACTTTTACACATATAATGGGTTTTGGAAGTTTGTCATTACATTATATACTTTTGATATACCTTTGATGAGTTTCGAAAACCTCTCTACTTTCTGAACCCGGCCATGGGCCAGGCTCGTCTGGTGCTTGGCTGGTCAAACAGGCTGGGAATGGTTCAATAAGGTCGTTCATAAGGTATGGGAACATAACGGTTAGTCCTAGAATTCGGTCCCCATTACTGTACACAAGTACTGAAAATCTGAATATTTTTTGAGGCGTTCTTGAGTTATCAGCGAAATAAAATTGAAAGATAAGAGGAGGGAACAGAGAAAAAATTAAATTAGGCATCTTCTTAAGGTACTCCTGCAGGGATACCTGATGATAGGATGGATGCCTAATAGTAGGTTGGATACCTAATGATAGGATGGATACCTCATGATAGGATGGATACCTAATGATAGGATGTCTACCTCATATTAGGATGGATACCTGATGATAGGATTGATACCTAATGATACGATGGATACCTAATGATACGATGGTAGGATGGACACCTCATAATAGGATGAATACCTAATGATATGCTGGACACCTAATGATAGGATGGATACCTAATGCTAGGATGGATACTTCATGATAGGATGGATACCTAATGATAGAATGGATACTTCATGGTAGGATGGATACTTCATGGTAGGATGGATACTTCATGATAGGATGGATACCTTATGATAGGATGGATACCTCATGATAGGATGGATACCTCATGATAGGATGGATACCTAATGATAGGATGGATACCTAATGATAGGATGGATACTTCATGATAGGATGGATACTACATGATAGGATGGATACCTCAAGATAGGATGAATACTTCATGATAGGATGGATACCTAATGATAGGATGGATACCTAATGATAGGATGGATACCTAATGACAGGATGGATACCTAATGATAGGATGGATACCTAATGATAGGATGGATACTTCATGATAGGATGGATACTTCATGATAGGATGGATACTACATGATAGGATGGATACCTCAAGATAGGATGGATACCTAATGATAGGATGGATACCTAATGATAGGATGGATACTTCATGATAAGATGGATACCTAATGATAGGATGGATACTTCATGATAGGATGGATACTTCATGATGGGATGGATACCTAATGATAGGATGGATACTTCATGATAGGATGGATACCTAATGATAGGATGGATACCTAATGATAGGATGGATACTTCATGATAGGATGGATACCTCATGATTGGATGGATACTTCATGATAGGATGGATACCTAATGATAGGATGGATACCTAATGATAGGATGGATACCTAATGATAGGATGGATACCTAATGATAGGATGGATACCTAATGATAGGATGGATACCTAATGATAGGATGGATACTTCATGATAGGATGGATACCTAATGATAGGATGGATACCTAATGATAGGATGGATACTTCATGATAGGATGGATACTTCATGATAGGATAGATACTTCATGATAGGATGGATACTACATGATAGGATGGATACTACATGATAGGATGGATACCTCAAGATAGGATGAATACTTCATGATAGGATGGATACCTAATGATAGGATGGATACCTAATGATAGGATGGATACCTAATGACAGGATGGATACCTAATGATAGGATGGATACTTCATGATAGGATGGATACTTCATGATAGGATGGATGCTACATGATAGGATGGATACCTCAAGATAGGATGGATACCTAATGATAGGATGGATACTTCATGATAAGATGGATACCTAATGATAGGATGGATACTTCATGATAGGATGGATACTTCATGATAGGATAGATACCTAATGATAGGATGGATACTTCATGATAGGATGGATACTTCATGATGGGATGGATACCTAATGATAGGATGGATACTTCATGATAGGATGGATACCTAATGATAGGATGGATACCTAATGATAGGATGGATACTTCATGATAGGATGGATACCTAATGATAGGATGGATACCTGATGATAGAATGGATATTTCATGATAGGATAGATACCTCATGATAGGATAACTGGAACTTTTATAACGAGATACTGAACCACTGATGATACTCTTCATGTCACTTGTTCTCTCCAGGCTGGAATACTGCTGTACACTAACGACCTTCTTCAAGGCGGGGGAGATTACTAAGCTAGAAAATGTAGAGAGAACCTTCAGTGTTGTATTAATTCAGTCAAACATCTGAATTATTGGGAACGTTTAAAGTCCCTTGAGCTATTCTGTTTGGAACCCAGGCAGGAAAGGTACATCATAATTTACACCCAGAAAATCCTGGAAGGACTTGTCCCAAACCTGCACACTGTAGTCGGTTTCCATGAAAACAAGAGACTTGGTAGCTGTTGCAAAGTACCTCCAATAAAAGGCGCTATGAGTACACTAAGAACTCGTTAAGCGCCAGTACTTCAGATTCGTCAAGACTGCAGTACTGAACACCGGCTTCTAGGCTGGGGGACTGATTACCTGATCATCTGCCTCTCCAGTCGTCTGTATTGATAAAACCACTGGTTGGTGAAACGTCTACATAGTAAAGATACCCAGATGTTGCACATGTCTCAAATTTATTATTGTTATTGTCAGAAGTAATCGACTTTTCAATGTCCTTCCTCCGTGCATAAGCGAAATTACCAACAAACTTCTATCTGTCTTTAAGAGGAACTTGATAAGTTCCTCGAATCAGTCTGAATTTAAATTTCCAAGGAGGTCATAAATTTTAGCGTGCTTGAACGTAAATGTGCGACGGGATCGTAAATTTTAGTGTAATGGTGTATATCCTTCATTACCAGCGCCTAATGTTGTCTAGTATACATTTCTAAGATTTAGATTTAGATTCATTATTGCCACTCACTGCATTTACAAAATATATGATAATCGGAAAGCATATAGGGTGCGCAGCCAGGCTGTGGTACATGCGCTAGACTACTTGCGGCCAGAACCAAAAGCCTGTCGATCAGATCACTTACCAGATCTCGTCTGGGATTGGGCCACTGAAGCAGTGATTTCCAGGCAGTAACATTCTAGATGCTTAGGCCCTGAGCTACCGCGAGGCCTGGTCATGGACCGGGCCTCGGGGTGTTGAACCCCGGAACACCTAGCTAGATTCCCGGGAAGCGGCATTGCGTAACCATAGGGTATTTTCATACATTTTTGAAACCGGGGAAGGTCTTTGTGGTCACCCTGTATTTATCCGTCCCTCGAAAACTTAAACCTCAGCATTAACGTCAGCCACCAGTTGCCCTTTGTCCTGCAACCTCGAAATCAAATTATTTAAATAATCTGTTATAGCACTCAAAACTAAATCCAGAATCCATTCAGGGTCAGAAAACGTTCCATGACTTTTTTTCTTTCTCGGTGATTAAGATGTCAGTTACATGACGCAGAACAAAAAAAAAATAGTTTGAGGACTGTTTATGTCTGCTTAACCTGGTGACTCCAGCATGGCACAACACATCCCCATGACTCATCACTCATGAAATAGTAAAAACACAATTGCAAATAAACCAAGGAACGGATGGGGTTTGAACTCATGGCGAGTATCCATCTCAGACAAGACGTTTTGATACTGGCGATATTTAGATGTTGATGCCTGATAACACTCAGCCGTGACACACCACTCATTATATTTTCAAGCCTGAGAATTTTACTGTACACAGTCTAATTGTGAATAATGTAAAATTGGATGAATTCAGCATTCACTTCGATGTATTTTCATTAATTCTTGCAACTTAAAAGTTAGAGATTGATCAATGTGTAGAATGTTGTTGGTATTATCTAGGTTCCATGAGAAATGTTTAAAATGTATTATGGAGTATTTCTGCCAGGTCATGAGTGTGTCTGGTGATTGTAGTTGCAGATAATCTTACAATCGCAGCACAATCAACCCTGTGAAGGCACGTTTCATCCATTGCATTCTTCATGCACTTCTTGATACTCTCCGTCAGTCTGCCAGGTGTGCGCGAGTAGTTAATGGTCCAAGTCGAGAACCGAAACGTCATAAGTTTTAGGTGTCCCATACCGCGATTGCCGGCGCACTCAGCTCACACACTTAGGTACGGGGGTCGACCCCTGTACGGCTGGAAAACGTTAGAACGTATTTACGTAAAACATCTGTCCCTGTTCACCCATCAGTAAAATGGGTACCTGGGTGTTACTCGACTGGTGTGAGTCGCATCCTGGGACAAAATTGACCTAATTTGTCCGATATGCTCTGCATAACAAGCACCTTTCTTATATTATGTCACTGATGTCAGCTATGGTCTGTATACCTTGTACATGTACTTGTATTATTATTATTATTATTATTATTATTATTATTATTATTATTCTGCTATGTGTTTGTTATTTGTGTCTTACGCTCTTGACAGTATGTTTGGCTAGCTGGTCTAGTGGCTAACGCGACGGGCTGGAGTTTTGAGACTCTATGACCGCGGGTTCAATCCCGGCCGGGGGTATGGTTTATTTGCAATCGTGTCATTACGATTTCTTAAGTCAAGAGATGTAGATGTTTTGAGTGAACTGATTTTAGCTGCTCAGCTCACACACTGAGGGGTCCGGGATCGATCCCCGGCACGAGTGAAACGTTGGGCATGTTTCATTACACCTGTTTCTCCTTTTCATCTAACAGTAGATACCTGAGTGCTAATCAACTGTTGTGGGTCGCATCCTGGGGACAAAATTAACCTATGTTGCCAGAAATGCTTTGCATAACCAGGGGCTTTCTATATAGTATGTCATTGACGTCAGCCAGACCTGTATATCTTGTACATAGACTTGTAAAAACAAAGATTATTATTATTAATATAAGTCCGTATTCCATAAAAATATTAAGTTTCATTGCATAACAGCCAAATAGCATTGTAGTTGCGTATAATTAAAACTCTAATCATTATTCCACCTTTCACCGTAAGAACAACATTTTCTCCTGTTTTCCTCTTCGAAGCAGAGAGTTTTGTTGCAGCCATCTTCTTAAAAGCCAGCTAAGAGAGAGAGAGTAGTCACACATTGCTGCCTTCACTCGGCTTTCCAGCCTGCAATGTGCTTCCATACAGTTTTCCTCTGTGTTGATGCTGTTCCTTTCTGCTATCACTGTGCATATTTTCCTTCGTTATTCCTCTGCGTTCACCATGTTTCCCTTAAAGGTAGTTTCTGCCGTTCCACGTTAATAACTGTACATAACACATATGTGAAGTTCTTAAGCTGGACAGGAAACTGGAGTCATGTAGTTGTTGTAACAACTCCTTGTGATAATAAGAAGTTCTTAAGCTGGACAGGAAACTGGAGTCATGTAGTTGTTGTAACAACTCCTTGTGATAATAAGAAGTTCTTAAGCTGGACAGGGAACTGGAGTCGTGTGGTTGTTGTAACAACTTCTTGTGGTAGTATTAAAACCCGGACTGCCAACTCACGCACGGATCTGATGCACGCACTCACGCATGCGTCCCAGATGACACTAATTGTTAACATCGAGTCAAAAATTGCATTCACTTTCCAAATTTATTGCATTTTAAATTAAAACATGACAATATACGACCTATTTTTAACGGCTTTCACATCAGTTGGACAACAATCACATCTCTTACTGTTGGATATTTTCTCGTGAATATTGTTTCGACTTATTGATTATTATACAGTAATTTTTATAATATATTGTTGCAGTAAAGACTCCTGGGGCTGCGTGCAACACCAGGAATAATATAGGAACAACACGGGGTAATCAAGAGTAATGTAGGGTAGAATACACTAATGTAGGGTAGAATACACTAATGTAGGGTAGAATACACTAATGTAGGGTAGAATACACTAATGTAGGGTAGAATACACTAATGTAGGTAGAATACACTAATGTAGGGTAGAATACACTAATGTAGGGTAGAATACACTAATGTAGGGTAGAATACACTAATGTAGGGTGGAATACACTAATGTAGGGTAGAATACACTAATGTAGGGTAGAATACACTAATGTAGGGTAGAATACACTAATATAATGTAGAATACACTAATGTAGGGTAGAATACACTAATGTAGGGTAGAATACACTAATGTAGGGTAGAATACACTAATGTAGGGTAGAATACACTAATGTAGGGTAGAATACACTAATATAATGTAGAATACACTAATATAATGTAGAATACACAAATGTAGGGTAGAATACACTAATGTAGGGTAGAATACACTAATGTAGGGTAGAATACACTAATGTAGGGTAGAATACACTAATGTAGGGTAGAATACACAATGTAGGGTAGAATACACAAATGTAGGGTAGAATACACAAATGTAGGGTAGAATACACTAATGTAGGGTAGAATACACTAATGTAGGGTAGAATACACTAATGTAGGGTAGAATACACTAATGTAGGGTAGAATACACTAATGTAGAGTAAGAGTGTAGAATACACTAGAGTGGTTGATTGAGGTGAGTGGGGGAGGTTGTGAGTGATGGTTGGGGTGAGTGGGAGAGGTGAGTGGTGGTGGGGTGAGTGATGGTTGGGGTGAGTGGGGGAGGTTGTGAATGGTGGTTGGGGTGAAGGGGACGTTGTGAGTGGTGGTAGTAGGTGTGAGTGGTGGTTGGTTGGTGTGATTGGGAAGGTTGTGAGTGGTGGTTGGTGTGAGTGGGGAAGGTTGTGAGTGGTGGTTTGTAGGTGTGAGTGGGGAAGGTTGTGAGTGGTGATTGGTTGGGTGAGCGGGGAAGGTTGTGAGTGGTGGTTGTGGTGAGTGGGGAAGGTTGTGAGTGGTGGTTGGTTGGGGTGAGTGGGGAAGGTTGTGAGTGATGGTTGGGGTGAGTGAGGAAGGTTATGAGTGGTGGTTGGTTGGGTGAGTGGGGAAGGTTGTGAGTGGTGGTTGGTTGGGGTGTGTGGGGAAGGGAGGGGACGTTGTATATTGTACGTTGTATATTGTACGTTGTATATTGTACGTTGTATATTGTATGTTGTATATTGTACGTTGTATGTTGTACGTTGTATATTGTATGTTGTATATTGTACGTTGTATATTGTACGTTGTATATTGTATGTTGTATATTGTACGTTGTATATTGTATGTTGTATATTGTACGTTGTATATTGTATGTTGTATATTGTACGTTGTATATTGTACGTTGTATATTGTATGTTGTATATTGTACGTTGTATATTGTATGTTGTATATTGTATATTGTACGTTGTATGTTGTACGTTGTATATTGTACGCGAGAAAATGAGCACTATATTAAGCTGTGGTCCGTGTGCGGCAGATCCTGACAGCATTATATTAAGCTGTGGTCCGTGTGCGGCAGATCCTGACAGAATTATATTAAGCTGTGGTCCGTGTGCGGCAGATCCTGACAGCATTATATTAAGCTGTGGTCCGTGTGCGGCAGATCCTGACAGCATTATATTAAGCTGTGGTCCGTGTGCGGCAGATCCTGACAGCATTATATTAAGCTGTGGTCCGTGTGAGGAAGATCCTGACAGCATTATATTAAGCTGTGGTCCGTGTGCGGCAGATCCTGACAGCATTATATTAAGCTGTGGTCCGTGTGCGGCAGATTCTGACAGCATTATATTAAGCTGTGGTCCGTGTGCGGCAGATCCTGACAGCATTATATTAAGCTGTGGTCCATGTGCGGCAGATCCTGACAACATTATATTAAGCTGTGGTCCGTGTGCGGCAGATCCTGACAGCATTATAAGCTGTGGTCCGTGTGCGGCAGATCCTGACAGCATTATATTAAGCTGTGGTCCGTGTGCGGCAGATCCTGACAGCATTATATTAAGCTGTGGTCCTTGTGAGGCAGATCCTGACAGCATTATATTAAGCTGTGGTCCGTGTGAGGCAGATCCTGACAGCATTATATTAAGCTGTGGTCCGTGTGAGGCAGATCCTGACAGCATTATATTAAGCTGTGGTCCGTGTGCGGCAGATCCTGACAGCATTATATTAAGCTGTGGTCCGTGTGCGGCAGATCCTGACAGCATTATATTAAGCTGTGGTCCTTGTGAGGCAGATCCTGACAGCATTATAAGCTGTGGTCCGTGTGCGGCAGATCCTGACAGCATTGTATTAGTTGTCAGATCAAGTGTGTTGGAGATAATTGACTTACTTTCCTCAGGCCCTGATTTCTTTGTTTTTCATTAGTATCTTGCGTGAGAGAAATCAAAGCAGAACACGTTCCTTTAATCCATAACAATGTTCTTTACTCTCTTAGAAATGATGTGATCTTGCAAAATCTGCGTCCTGGACGAGTGTATAGTGTAATTACCTTGAGTTTACAAGAATTTTTTTTTCAGGATTGCTCTTACATCTCCCCCACCCTACACTTATTAATTTTATGCACCTCTAGTTACTTGTACAAGTTGCTAGGAGAGATAGAGATAGTTTACGTCCTGCATATAGCCAGTAAAGCATTTAAATTACTGGGAACGCGTTAAAGTCTTATGTGCTCACTGGAGCGGAGGAGAGAGAGAGATACGTGATAATATATACCTGGAAGGTGCTTGAGGGCTTTGTCCCAAATTTGCACACTGTCATAACAACATACTAGAGTGAGAGATATGGAAGTGCTAATGAACCCAGTGAAAAGCAGGGTTAGGGTGGGCATAAGGGAACATTGTATCAACATCCTTGGCCCCCAGACTATTCAACATCTTACCAGAAGATATCAGAAACACTGCTGGGACAAGTGTAGAAGTCTTCAAGAAGAAACTGGACAAGTTTCTTCACTAGGTGCCAGGTCAACCAGGCTGTGATGGATATGTGGGTCGGTGGGCCACCAGCAGCAACAGCCTAGTTGGGCAGGCAAGCAGCAGACGAGCCTGGCCCAAGGCCGGGCTTCGGAGGTAGAAAAACCCTCTGAACTCATCAATGGTAAAGAGGTCGTTTTCCCCATGGCAAAGCCCCGGACTTAGCCTTTTTGTTGTCATCTTGCTTAGTCAGACTATTGGTGCTCCTGCTAGGTGAACAAGGATAGCAGGTGTAAGAAAACACGCTCCAATGTTTCCACCCGTACCGGGAATTAAACCACGGACGCTCAGTGTGTGAGCTGAGTGTGCTACCAACCGACCTACGGGACACCTTAATTTTCTCAGGAATATCTGACAGTCTGACATGCCTTTCCTCTCTTATAGGATAACGTTATTCTTACATTTAGAGGCAGATCTGTCCACTTGTAAACTAAGATAATGTTATTCTTACATTTAGAGGCAGATCTGTCCACTTGTAAACTAAGATAATGTTATTCTTACATTTAGAGGCAGATCTGTCCACTTGTAAACTAAGATAATGTTATTCTTACATTTAGAGGCAGATCTGTCCACTTGTAAACTAAGATATAGTATCTCCAGGATATAAAATCTGAAGGACTTAAAAAAGTCCTTGTTTATGCTCCAGTTCCACAAATTTCCTTGTTTATGCTCCAGTTCCACAAATTTCCTTGTTTATGCTCCAGTTCCACAAATTTCCTTGTTTATGCTCCAGTTCCACAAATTTCCTTGTTTATGCTCCAGTTCCACAAATTTCCTTGTTTATGCTCCAGTTCCACAAATTTCCTTGTTTATGCTCCAGTTCCACAAATTTCCTTGTTTATGCTCCAGTTCCACAAATTTCCTTGTTTATGCTCCAGTTCCATAAATTTCCTTGTTTATGCTCCAGTTCCATAAATTTCCTTGTTTATGCTCCAGTTCCACAAATTTCCTTGTTTATGCTCCAGTTCCACAAATTTCCTTGTTTATGCTCCAGTTCCACAAATTTCCTTCTTTATGCTCCAGTTCCACAAATTTCCTTGTTTATGCTCCAGTTCCACAAATTTCCTTGTTTATGCTCCAGTTCCACAAATTTCCTTGTTTATGCTCCAGTTCCACAAATTTCCTTGTTTATGCTCCAGTTCCACAAATTTCCTTGTTTATGCTCCAGTTCCACAAATTTCCTTGTTTATGCTCCAGTTCCACAAATTTCCTTGTTTATGCTCCAGTTCCACAAATTTCCTTGTTTATGCTCCAGTTCCACAAATTTCCTTGTTTATGCTCCAGTTTCACAAATTTCCTTGTTTATGCTCCAGTTCCACAAATTTCCTTGTTTATGCTCCAGTTCCACAAATTTCCTTGTTTATGCTCCAGTTCCACAAATTTCCTTGTTTATGCTCCAGTTCCATAAATTTCCTTGTTTATGCTCCAGTTCCACAAATTTCCTTGTTTATGCTCCAGTTCCACAAATTTCCTTGTTTATGCTCCAGTTCCACAAATTTCCTTGTTTATGCTCCAGTTCCACAAATTCGTCTGACTTAAATGGAGGTCAATACACACGCAGTGTGTCTCATTGGCTTTACATATCCCTAACTCACGAAACTGTAATAACAAGACTGCACACACACATTAGGGAACGGGTAGGATTTGAACCCATGGCAAGTGAGTACTAACACTCACAGGTTCAAGCTCCCACCCGTTCCCTGATGTATTTACATATCTCTGTTTACCTGCGTCTGTTGACTTAGTCCTGTGCTCTCCTCTTCTGTTCTACCTGTTAACTCCTCTCTTATCCAAGTTATATTTTAATAGCTGTCCTCTTGGGTCGATTTTTTTAAGTGATTTTTTTCAAATAGTTTATTGTATGGTGTCTTGTATAGCTCTTCGAAAATAACATACTGATAGATGTCTGTGGTAGTTATTTACCTCTCTCTTGCAATAACTCCTTAGTTAGTGTGCTCAAAGTTGTCTTGAATCCATTATCTCCTAAGTTGAAATCCATTATTATTATTATTATTAATTTTTTATTATTATTGTTGTTTTTACTTGAGGGCGCTAAACCCAGGCTAGAATCTGGAACTTTCACAGTATTAACTTGTCATGTGTTGGTGTAAATGTTAAAAGTTGGTATAAACCTTGGTAATAAATACCGACAAGTTGGTTTAGAAAGACACGTAAGCAAACACTGTAACATATTTATTAGAAAACGTTTCGGTCCTGGGACCTTGATCGTGATCAAGGTCCCAGGACCGAAACGTTTTCTAATAAATATGTTAGTGTTTGCATACGTGTCTTTCTAAACCAAATGTTAAAAGTAAAATATGTGAGAGGTGAGTCCAGGTGGTGGACAACCTCAAGGTTATTGATCAGGATTTTCTTGTCTGCCAGAACCAGATTAAGTAGTGCATTTGTATCATCATGTTAATGGTATATAATACTGATACGTTAATGAAGTGCAGACTTATCCTGTATTTGACTGAAGAAGCCTGTTTTGTAAGGGACACGTTTCGGTAGTAGACCTAAGTGGTGCACATGTGTTATTTATTTGGTTCAGTCATGAAGCAGTTCTGGACAAGCGAGGTAAATAATCCAGGGTATCTCACTAATTTGGAGGTAAAAAATCCTCCAAGATTATATATTTTACTTCAAAGGAGCGCCCCACTCTACGTTTGAAGTCTCAGAATACCTACAACCATCTTTTTTTTTTGCGCAAACACACACACACACACACACACACACACACACACACACACACACACACACACACACACACACACACACACACACACACACACACACACACACACACACATGCCACTTACCACAATCTTCAACACGTCCCTGGAAACTGGGCAACTACCTGAGGTATGGAAGACGGCAAATGTAGTTCCCATTTTTAAAAAAGGAGACAGAAAAGAGGCACTAAACTATAGACCTGTGTCATTGACGTGTATAGTATGCAAAGTTATGGAGAAGATTATCAGGAGGAGAGTGGTGGAGCACCTGGAACGAAACAAGAATATAAATGCCAACCGGCACGGATTCATGGAAGGCAAATCCTGTGTCACAAACCTTCTGAAGTTTTATGTTAAAATAACAGAAGTAAGACACGAGAGAGAGGGGTGGGTTGATTGCATCTTCTTGGACTGCAAGAAGGCCTTTGACACAGTTCCTCACAAGAGATTTGTGCAGAAGCTAGAGGATCAGGCGCATATAACAGGATCAGAGAATACCTGACAGGGAGGCAACAACGAGTCATGGTACGTAATGATGTATCACAGTGGGGCACCTGTGACTAGCGGGGTCCCACAGGGGTCAGTCCTAGGACCAGTGCTATTTTTGGTATATGTGAACGACATGATGGAAGGGTTAGACTCAGAAGTGTCCCTGTTTGCAGATGATGTGAAGTTAATGAGGAGAATTAAATCAGATGAGGACCAGGCAGGACTTCAAAGAGACCTGGACAGACTGGACACCTGGTCCAGCAAATGGCTTCTCGAATTTAATCCTGCCAAATGCAAAGTCATGAAGATAGGGGAAGGGCACAGAAGACCACAGACAGAGTATAGGCTAGGTGGCCAAAGACTGCAAACCTCACTCAAGGAGAAAGATCTTGGGGTGAGTATAACACCGAGCATGTCTCCGGAAGCACACATTAACCAAATAACTGCTGCAGCATATGGGCGCCTGGCAAACCTGAGAACAGCGTTCCGATACCTTAGTAAGGAATCGTTCAAGACACTGTACACCGTGTATGTCAGACCCATACTGGAGTATGCAGCACCTGTTTGGAACCCGCACTTCATAAAGCACGTCAAGAAACTAGAGAAACTACAAAGGTTTGCGACAAGGTTAGTTCCAGAGCTAAGGGGAGTGTCCTATGAAGAAAGGTTAAGGGAAATCGGCCTGACCACACTGGAGGACAGGAGGGTCAGGGGAGACATGATAACGACATATAAAATACTGCGCAGAATAGACAAGGTGGACAAAGACAGGATGTTCCAGGGAGGGGACACAGAAACAAGAGGCCACAATTTGAAGTTGAAGACACAAATGAGTCAGAGAGATATTAGGAAGTATTTCTTCAGTCATAGAGTTGTCAGGCAGTGGAATAGCCTAGAAAATGACGTAGTGGAGGCAGGAACCATACACAGTTTTAAGACGAGGTTTGATAAAGCTCATGGAGCAGGGAGAGAGAGGGCCCAGTAGCAACCGGTGAAGAGGCCGGGCCAGGAGCTAAGACTCGACCCCTGTAACCACAAATAGGTGAGTATATCAAAAAACAAAAAAGCTAGAGGACCAGGCAACCACAGTTAGGTGAGTTCACTCGCATGTGCATGTACGTACGTACGTGCGAGGTGCCTTGATGAGGGTGAGGGAAAGGGTGTTGATATAAGTAATTAAAGGTGACTCTCCCTGGGATGGAGTATGATTGCCGTCCATATCGTCTAAGCTCTATACTGTTTTTATAACCAGTTTGTTTGGTGATGCTGCAGCGGAGCGGGGTTCAATTATAGACGTCTTCGGAGGCTTCTTTACTTTATTTTCGTGGTGGGTACACAGGCTTGTGTGTTGAGTTACCATGGGCGGGGAGGGCCGTCCCAGAGGGAGTACGACTTGTTGACTGCTTCTAGGCCGCTGAGTGAGCGAGCGAGCGAGTGGGACCAGCGTCCCACTGACCTTGGCAGGCCTGTAGAGGGCATCACCTTAGTGCCGCGAAATATGAACTAAGCTGGCAGACAGCATACTGTCTGTGCAGACAGTACAAGCTGTCTACACTTTTACCTAAATATAAGAATAACGCTTAAGTTCTTCAGTAAAGTGACACTGAACCTTCTTAAGTCTTCCTTCAGTCTTTAACAAGAAAATGTAACATTTGAAGACTTTCCTGAAATTAATGAAAATTTTAAAGATTATTATTATTATTAGTAGTAGTAGTAGTAGTAATAGTGGTAGTGGAAGCAATAGTAATGGTAGTAGTAAAAGTAGCAGTATTAGTAATAATAATAGCAATAGTAGTAATAGTAATAGCAGCAGTAGTAATAGTGATAAATTAGACACATGTGCAACTTCTTGGGATCTTAATACTTGGGAATTCTTCGCTTGCCTAATTCTTGGGCACGACCTACTTCAACATTGAACAAATGTTACACGACCTATGACTTCTGAACCTCTCCTGCCAATTTTTTTGCGAAATGTTTCCTCAATAAAGATACCCAAGAGTTGCACATGTGTCTAATTTATCAACATGTCGGTTCTCTGAACCATTCATCTACAAGTAGTAATAGTATTGATAGGAAAAGTGGTAAACCCGTTAGGATCATGCTGAGTCTTAAATCATTAAGACTATTTCCCAGGATCAAATTTGATCACCTGTCATTTCCCAGGTGTGGTGAGACCACATCTTGGGATGTGGAGCAACAGATGCTGAGTGCCTCCATTTGTAGTCTGGCTCACAACCGAAAGTACCCGGGTGGCATCCTGGGAGAGATGAGACGTATGGGCAAGTCACCTAGCACCTTGTTACCTAGCAGTGGTTGTCTGGGAAGTTAGGAAGCTGGTGTGGGTGGCATCCTGGGAGGGAGATGAGCATCAGAGGGGAATAAAGTTACTCTGGCTTTCTTCGCTTATCACTTGGTTAGTTAGTGTCAAAAGTGAAGTTAATGATAATGAAGTCTTTATTGTCTTCTTCCTTTTATTCTTACCTTTATCTTTCTTCTTTTCTTCTGTTTTGTTTTCTCCATCATTATCATCCTCGTTATCACCGTTTTCTTCTTGCTCCTCGTTTTCTC
This sequence comes from Cherax quadricarinatus, assembly GCF_026875155.1. Taxonomy (NCBI): domain Eukaryota; kingdom Metazoa; phylum Arthropoda; class Malacostraca; order Decapoda; family Parastacidae; genus Cherax; species Cherax quadricarinatus. Next base: position 17,329,440 of record NC_069495.1, on the reverse strand, counting down.
AGTTTTCTTCTTCGTCTTCTACTTTTTTTCTTCCTGGTTTTCTCCATCACTGTTATCATCATCATCATTCTGTTACTTAATACATAGTGTTGTAGTGAGATATCTTTAGTTTTTACCTTACAAGACTGAGTCTTTCTCTTCACGATACCTGTCACTGGTGAGTGACTCAGCCGGAGATGATGAATACTGCATCATCCCATCCATATGGCTCACTGTGTAATATTCTACACTTCTATATGGCTCACTGTGCACCACTCAACACTTGTATATGGCTCACTGTGCAATATTCTACACTTCTGTATGACTCACTGTGCACCACTCAACACTTGTATATGGCTCACTGTGCAACATTCTACACTTCTGTATGACTCACTGTGCACCACTCAACACTTGTATATGGCTCACTGTGCAGCATTCATTATTGCCAAATGGCTCACTGTGCAGCATTCAGTGTTGCCATATGGCTCAATGTGCAGCAGGTACTGCAACCACATTGCTAACTGTGCAACACTACAGTCACATGACTGTGTAACATCCATTACAGTCACGTGACTGTGCAACATCCATTATAGTCACGTGACTGTGCAACATCCATTATAGTCACGTGACTGTGCAACATCCATTATAGTCACGTGACTGTGCAACATCCATTATAGTCACGTGACTGTGCAACATCCATTATAGTCACGTGACTGTGCAACATCCATTACAGTCACGTGACTGTGAAACGTTCACTACAGTCGCATGACTATACAACATCCATTACAGTTACATGACTGTGCAACATCCATTACAGTTGTGATGTAGTTCAGCTGGGCTTGTGAGGTCTCTGGGGAGACCTAATTTAACCAATTATATGGTCACACCTTGCCTTGGCAAACGTCTGTCAGCCACGCCTTTTCGGCTTAAGACTGAGGTCTTTTGTTCTGGACGGCGTCAGATCAACACCACGTGTGCACACCTCATTGTGGAGGTTGCTTGGACCACCATATAAGCCCAGATTCGTGCGGAGATTCGTGCGGAGCTCTGGCCTGGGTGCAGAGCTCTGAGCAGGGAGAAGGCTGCTGGAGAGTCGAGCGGAGCTCTTGCCTGTGAGCAGAGCTGAGCTGGAGTCTCGGGAGGAGAGACTGTTGGAGACATTGGGCAGAGTACTGGCTTGGAGCAGTACCCGTGCTGTATAGGTCTTGGGACCTGTGGCTTAGTTCCTGTAGTGAACTGTCCTCTGAACTATATTGTAAGTTATATTCATTTTGGTCTAGTTGATTGCATTCCCTGTCTCACTGCTTATACATACCATCCCATTTATCTAAACCACAATAATGTTCTCCTATTCCCAAATATATTATTGTACAAGGACTTAATAATAAACTGTGTTTGAGTAGAATAGTAATATTCACTGTCCCCGTTATTTATTCTTTTATTTTTTTTTTATTTCAAGTAGTGAGAGGGTGAGTAGTGTGGTGAGTAGAGTAATGAGAGGTGAAGGTGTAGTCACCAGTGACCTCACATTACCTACCAACCTCCGCACTCATCCCTCCTACTGCCTCGCCTGTCCCCTACCTACTGACTCCCTCCTCTTACGCCCATATTCCGCTAATCATTACCCCCCCGTACATGACACGGTCACATACAGGGATGGTGGCAAGATTTTTGTATTGTGAGGCTGGTCGGGGGAGTTTTGTGTCTGCACAACAAGCAGATTGTGTTTATATATTGTATACCATTCTTGTACAAGCAGATTGTGTTTATATATTGTATACCATTCTTGTACAAGCAGATTGTGTTTATATATTACACAGTTAAAATGTTTTCTAAACTATCACACACACACACACACACACACACACACACACACACACACACACACTGCTCACGGAGCAGGAAGAGTGACCGGGTAGCGGCCAGGTGAAGAGGCGGGGCCAGGAGCTATGAATCGACCCCCGCAACCACAACTAGGTGAGCACACACACACACACACACACAGTAATTATGTATAGGAAGAACATAATAGATTTATTATAGTTTGAGATGAGAGGCTCAGAGTTATAATGTGATTTTTATGTTATGGTTGGAAGCAGAAGTATCCGCGACGCCTTCAACGTTAAGACTCTTGGATCTTTCTGAATTTGTTGATACAACTGCAATACCTCCTTGTTCTGTTATCACTGTTGTTTCTCAAGTAAGTTTTTGTCAGTCTCAGGCAGGACAAACTACGTTCACATGCTGCAGAGTTAACTGGCCGAGTAACACTGATCACCACCAGCTGACAGGGAGCTATGAAAGTGTCGACTGTGGTCTCAGTGGTTTTTTTTTTCTCAAGTAAACGTCACACGAACTTTAACAGGCGCGTGAGTTTCGCTATCTCCTAATATCGTGTTTATTTTTCCGCTATAATTTACCTTATCCATAATTACTATCGAAGGTGAAGTCTAGGATCTTTCCTTAATTCATGGTATGACTTAACAAATCTCTGAGGGCAATTGTCCTCAATGATTTGCTAAGTACCAAATCTTTGTATAACTACCAGATCCACAGTGGTAGCCAGCTGGAGGTGAGGGGATCCACAGTGGTAACCAGTAGAGGTGAGGGGGAACTGAAGGTAGTAACACAGTGACTTAGTGATTTCCAGTAAAGCCTTCATCGTTGTAAGAGTGATTATGTTTACGAATTACGAATGTGCATTTGAAGTTTTCATGATGTCCGGTAGATTGTAGAAGTTGCTGGTAACGTTAATGTGACAACAGCACAAGTAGTGTCTTGACAGGACCATCTTATCTTATAGCTTCTCTAATTCTACTGGATGTTTTGAAGAGTTAAGCTCCCTGTTTTTTTCATGAACATGTTCACAACTGATCCAGAAAATAGCAAAGAACTCTTCCACTGTCTGAATGTTGTGGACACTCAACTATTGCTAAGTTTAACCTGTGAGCGAAACAGTAGACATACACTGCTTTTAGAACTTTCCTGAAATTCTCCCGTATACCATTGCTGCAGACTGACATTACAGTATCACCATTGTACACACGTTTTGGTCTGTGTTACAAGTCTTTGATTTTCTCTCATATAGAATCAACATTCATACCTCCCTATGAAAGTAAAAGACTCGGCAGGCGGCGCGGCATCCTCCCCCCCCCCCCAAATGAAAGCATGGGTGCCATGAGTACATTAAGAGATAACACACTGTCACTAGTCCAAGACTGTTCAACTGCTTTCCAGCATACATAAGGAGGATTACCAATAGACCCCTGGCTGTCTTCAGGACCCCTGGCTGTCTTCAGGACCCCTGGCTGTCTTCAGGACCCCTGGCTGTCTTCAGGACCCCTGGCTGTCTTCAGGACCCCTGGCTGTCTTCAAGACCCCTGGCTGTCTTCAAGACCCCTGGCTGTCTTCAAGACCCCTGGCTGTCTTCAAGACCCCTGGCTGTCTTCAAGACCCCTGGCTGTCTTCAAGACCCCTGGCTGTCTTCAAGACCCCTGGCTGTCCTCAACAGGGAGCTGGACAATCACCTGACCGGCCGGGCTTTGGTTCGTACGTTAGATTGCGTGCGGCCGGCAGTAACAGCTTGGAGGATCAGGCCCTGATCCACCGCGAGGCCTGGTCATGGACTGAGCCACGGGGACGTTGACCCCCGGAGTACCCTCCAGTAAGACTCCAGGTGGGTGTGAGTTGGACCTGACTAGCTTGTGCTGCTGGGTCTGGTGCCGTGCCCCTTCCTTGAGTGGAGGTGACCAGACTGGGTGGGTCATTGGGCCTATCCGGGGGGGGGACATGGACCTGCTCAGCATGGGTCAGTAGGCCTGTTGCAGTGTTCCTTCTTTCTTATGTTCTTATATATCCTGTTATGAAACTGAGAAAGGACTTGTGAAAGTCTGCATTGCACAGATTAGATTTTGCCACCGAAGTGCCTAGTTTATTGTGCACCCCATATCCATCCTGTGGACGGTAGCCCAAGAACATATAGATACACAGAAGAACTAGGAACTAGACCCTGAACGGTTAACAGGTGTACATCTAGATTTAGATCTACAGTTGACTTATTTGTTGCAAGCAAATTTGGAAAATTTACTTAATATGTTTAGTATCTTATAAAATATATTGACATCTCACACTTACCCTATTTATATCTTGACATATCACACAGGTTATCCTACTTATCCTATTTATGTCTGCATTACAAACGTCCTACAACTACAGACATTTTGACTCGCTTGCCATGGGATCAAACCCCACCCGTTCACTGATTTTTTTTTTTACTCCAGACATCTGTTCCTGTTTACTTTTATCTTTTGAGGTTTGTGGAATTTTATTGTAAAAACGTTTCTCCCGCCATGGCCTTTATTAATTCACACAGAGAGCAAGGCACGAGCATTTACAACGGTCTGAGGGAGTTCCTGGAGGAGAGAAAGAGGTCGTGAAGCCAGCTCAGTGAGTGAGATTACAATCATGAGGCAAAACACACAAAGATGTACAGTATCCACCAATGATGGTACAGTATACTGGTTAGGTCATGAGGAATAACACAAACAAAGGTGTACAGTACTTACCAATGATGGTACAGTATACTAGTTAGGTCATGAGGAATAACACATACAAAGATGTACAGTATCCACCGGTGATATACAGTTTAGTGTTAAGTACTGGAAAAATTAGCCAGGAGTAATAATGTTGCTAGAATTACTTACAGTATATTAGATGAAAGAAAAAGCATTTAAGTAATGGGATATTCTACTGTAGCAACGTTTTGCTCAACCTTGTCAACCTTGACAAAGTTTCGTACGAGTTAAACGTTGCTACACTAAAATGTCAAATTAGTTGGACATGTGTCCTTAAAGCTAAGAGTAAGTCAGTATTCTTCTGTAGTGTCCCTCCATTCTTAAGTTCTATGAATATCGAGTATAGGCGGAGATGATTTTCATCACGGGGTGGGAGGGGCTTCTGAGGGCTGTTGATTGTTATGGAGGGGGCTATGAAGGAAGTTATGGAGGGGGGGCTTTGAAGGACCTGAAGGAAGTTATGGAGGGGCTTTCAAGGACCTGAAGGAAGTTATGGAGGGGTTTTCAAGGACCTGAAGGAAGTTATGGAGGGGGGCTTTGAAGGACCTGAAGGAAGTTATGGAGGGGGCTTTGAAGGACCTGAAGGAAGTTATGGAGGGGGCTTTGGAGGACCTGAAGGAAGTTATGGAGGGGGCTTTGAAGGACCTGAAGGAAGTTATGGAGGGGCTTTCAAGGACCTGAAGGAAGTTATGGAGGGGGCTTTGAAGGACCTGAAGGAAGTTATGGAGGGGGCTTTGAAGGACCTGAAGGAAGTTATGGAGGGGCTTTGAAGGACCTGAAGGAAGTTATGGAGGGGCTTTGAAGGACCTGAAGGAAGTTATGGAGGGGGCTTTCAAGGACCTGAAGGAAGTTATGGAGGGGCTTTGAAGGACCTGAAGGAAGTTATGGAGGGGGCTTTGAAGGACCTGAAGGAAGTTATGGAGGGGCTTTCAAGGACCTGAAGGAAGTTATGGAGGGGGCTTTGAAGGACCTGAAGGAAGTTATGGAGGGGCTTTGAAGGACCTGAAGGAAGTTTTGGAGGGGCTTTGAAGGACCTGAAGGAAGTTATGGAGGGACTTTGAAGGACCTGAAGGAAGTTATGGAGGGGGCTTTGAAGGACCTGAAGGAAGTTATGGAGGGGGCTTTGAAGGACCTGAAGGATGTTATGGAGGGGCTTTGAAGGACCTCTAGGAAGTTATGGAGGGGGGCTTTGAAGAACCTGAAGGAAATTATGGAGGGGGCTTCGAAGGACCTGAAGGAAGTTATGGAGGGGGCTTTGAAGGACCTGAAGGAAGTTATGGAGGGGCTTTCAAGGACCTGAAGGAAGTTATGGAGGGGGCTTTCAAGGACCTGGAGGAAGTTATGGAGGGGCTTTCAAGGACCTGAAGGAAGTTATGGAGGGGGCTTTGAAGGACCTGAAGGAAGTTATGGAGGGGCTTTCAAGACCTGAAGGAAGTTATGGAGGGCTTTGAAGGACCTGAAGGAAGTTATGGAGGGCTTTGAAGGACCTGAGGGAAGTTATGGAGGGGGCTTTGAGGACCTGAAGGAAGTTATGGAGGGCTTTCAAGGACCCGAAGGAAGTTATGGAGGAGCTTTCAAGGACCTGAAGGAACTTATGGAGGGGCTTTGAAGGACCTGAAGGAAGTTATGGAGGGGCTTTGAAGGACCTGAGGGAAGTTATGGAGGGGGCTTTGAAGGACCTGAAGGAAGTTATGGAGGGGCTTTCAAGGACCTGAAGGAAGTTATGGAGGGGCTTTCAAGGACCCGAAGGAAGTTATGGAGGAGCTTTCAAGGACCTGAAGGAACTTATGGAGGGGCTTTGAAGGACCTGAAGGAAGTTATGGAGGGGCTTTCAAGGACCTGAAGGAAGTTATGGAGGAGCTTTCAAGGACCTGAAGGAACTTATGGAGGGGCTTTGAAGGACCTGAAGGAAGTTATGGAGGGGGCTTTGAAGGACCTGAAGGAAGTTATGGAGGGGCTTTGAAGGACCTGAAGGAAGTTATGGAGGGGGCTTTGAAGGACCTGAAGGAAGTTGTGAGGGCTTGAAGGACCTGAAGGAAGTTATGGAGGGGGCTTTGAAGGACTGAAGGAAGTTATGGAGGGGCTTTGAAGGACATGAAGGAAGTTATGGAGGGGGCTTTGAAGGACCTGAAGGAAGTTATGGAGGGGGCTTTCAAGGACCTGAAGGAAGTTATGGAGGGGGCTTTGAAGGACCTGAAGGAAGTTATGGAGGGGGCTTTCAAGGACCTGAAGGAAGTTGTGGAGGGGCTTTCAAGGACCTGAAGGAAGTGGGCTTCCCCCCCCCCCCCGAGACTTGCCGCCGTCAGTTTTCACATGGCTGACTGTACATCATACACTACAGTCACATGGCTGACTGTACATCATACACTACAGTCACATGGCTGACTGTACATCACACACTACAGCCACATGACTACATCATACACTGCAGTAACATGACTCTCCGTCATACACTACAGTCATGACATCATACACTGCAGTAACATGACTGTCCGTCATACACTACAGTCATGACATCATACACTGCAGTAACATGACTGTCCGTCATACATTACAGTCATGACATCATATACACTGCAGTAACATGACTGTCCGTCATACACTACGGTCATGACTACATCATACACTGCAGTAACATGACTGTCCGTCATACACTACGGTCATGACTACATCATACACTGCAGTAACATGACTGTACATCATACACTAGTCACATTTAGCGATGAGTACACTAATAGAGAACTTTGGATGTCTTCAAGAGACAAATTACTAAGTTCCTTAAATGAGTTCCTGACCAGCCATACTGTGGTTCGTACGTTGGACTGTGTGCGTCTAGCAGTAACGGCTTGACAAAGCTCCTGGAGAGCGAAACGTTGCCACAGTAAAATGTCACATAAGTTGCATCCATGTCCTTTTACCTAACAGTAACAGCCTGGTTAATCATGTGTTGATCTACCAAGAGGACTGGTCAGGGATCGGGTCGTGGGAACGTTGACCCCCTTAAAACATCCTTCAGGTATGGTACCTTTTGTTTACAATAGAAATTTGTTAGGTAAGACACATATGCAACAGTTAGGTATCTTTATTTCGAAACGTTTCGCCTACACGTTTCGAAATACCTAACTGTTGCATATGTGTCTTACCTAACAACCTGTCGGTATTTTATACCATTTTAATGTTCCCACTAGATATTCATACTTCTCCTACATCTCTCACTCCAGTAAGTTGTTATAGCAGTGTGTAGATTTGGAACCTGGCTCTCCGGTGTTTTCTAGGTGTTTATTCTCATGTATTTCTATCCTCGTCGCTCCAGAGAGCACATTACAAGTACTTTGAGGCGTTTCCAAGAGTTTAAACACTTCATTGTCTCTGTGGGCAGTTAAATACTCTCCTTAGATTGTTCAGTCTCCTCTCTCTCTCTCTCTCAAGGGAGCAGTATTCTAGAGGTGAGCGCACAACTATAATGGTACCAGTGCCATTATCTTGTTTTGAAGGTTTTTATGTACCTTGTGATTTTTATGGTCTTTGTTGCACTTGCTGTGTAGTGTTCTCTCAATGACATTATTATTAGACTCAAGAAATCGTAGTTGGATGAATCTTATTGTGGCTAGCTGGTCTAGTGGCTAACGCGACGGGCTGGAGTTTTGAGACTCTATGACCGCGGGTTCAATCCCGGCCGGGGGTATGGTTTACATTATTATTATAAAGTTCTTAACAGGTTTATGTTCTGTAATATGGTTTCTCAGTATTATGTTGTCTGTGTTTTAAGTTCTTCATTCTTCCCATATCTGAAGATCTGAAATTTATCACCATTGAACATCACGTTATTTTAATTTGTCCAGTGGAAGACTCGGTTGATATGTTTGTTATTTATCTGGTTTCTCTCGAGCGCGATTTTTATGCTTATTTTCGTGTCATCACTAAAGAATAACACGAAGCTGTAACTAGTGTTTTTCTCTCATAAGAACGAGAAACCCTAACAGTGCTAGGACCGTACCCTGGGGTACTCGTCTTATAAGAACGAGAAACCCTAACAGTGCTAAGAATGTACCCTGGGGTACTAATCTGTTTACTTTGCTGAGACTCGACTTTGTTTTGTGTAATGTCACTCCTTGTGTCCTGTTGTTTGAATACACGTTGTCCAACTTTTCCTGTTAAACCTGTTCCCTTCATTTTAAGACCTTAGTAAAATCCATGTAGACCACATTTGTGTTCAGGTTTACTCCCACAAATTTATTGTATTGTGCACTGTACAGTTTGTCATGTTATAGTGCAGAATATTCATGTAACAGTATTGTGCACTGTACAGTTTGTTACAGTGCAGAACATTCATGTAACAGATTGTGCACTGTACAGTTTATCATGTTACAGTGCAGAATATTCATGTAACAGTATTGTGCACTGTACAGTTTGTCATGTTACAGTGCAGAACATTCATGTAAGTGTTGCGCACTGTACAGTCAGTTATGTTCTAGTGCAGAACATGACCTGCACAACGTAATTCAACATGTATTTAGATGTTTTAAATCATTATTGTTTTTTATTGTAATGATCTTCTGGATGTGACAAGATCTAAATACATGTTGAATTACGTTGTGAAGGTCATATGTTGCACTATAACATGACTGTACACTGCACAACACTGTTACGTGAATGTTTTGCACTGTAACATGACAAACTGTACACTGCACCGCGACATAACACAAGAAGAAAGGACTACACTGAAAGAGAGGGTACAGAGACGCAAGGAGGAACGAGAGGAAATGATGATGAGCAGGACCCAGACACAGGAGGAAGGGCAAACACACCCCGCAGAATCTCCCACCGAAAGACTCCAACCGCGACAATCCTAATGCAACTGAGCAACCCAAACCACAACCCACTCACTGTTCCCTCTTCCAGCAACACCCACATCACAAACCTCACCCCAACAGCTGTCCCTTATGGGCATTCTGACCCCACCCCCGTCATCACAAACCCCACCTACACCACAGCCTCCCATAGGCCCCCACCAAGGCTCCCACTCCCCAACCCCAATATTCTTGCAGGACCACAGTGATAGAAAAGAAGCTGAAAGTTTGGTACACAAACGCGGAGGGAATAACGAATAAACATGAGTGGCACGAAAGAATTAGTGAGAAATCCCCAGACATCATAGCAGTCACAGAAACAAAACTCGCTGAAACAAGAGCAGACGCAATCTTCCCACCGGGATATCAGATCCTGAGAAAAGATAGGAGTAGAGGGGGAGGAGGGGTTGCACTGCTCATCAAAAACCGATGGGGATTTGAGGAAATGGAAGGCATGGACGTGATTGGAGAAAGAGACTACAAGAGGTACAATTCAGTCTGGAGAACATAAGTAGTCATTGGAGTGATGTATAATCCACCACAGAACTACAGGAGGCCAAGAGAGGAGTACAAAGAAAACAACAGGGCGATGGTGGACACACTGGCTGAGGTGGCAAGAAGAGCTCACTCGAGCAGAGCAAAGTTACTAGTAATGGGCGATTTCAACCACAGGGAGATCGACTGGGAAAACTGGAGCCACATGGGGGTCCCAAAACATGGAGAGCCAAGATGATGGATGCGGTACTTGAAAACTTCATGCATCAACATGTCAGGGACACTACCAGAGAGAGAGGGGAGGATGAGCCAGCAAGACTGGATCTTGTGTTCACCCTGAGCAGTTCAGACATTGAGGACATCACTTACGAGAGGCCCCTTGGAGCTAGCGATCACGTGGTTCTGAGTTTTGATTATATAGTAGAGTTACAAGTGGAGAAGGTAACAGGAATTGAATGAGAATTACCAAACTACAAAAGGGGGGACTACACAGGTATGAGGAACTTCCTGCAGGAGGTTCAGTGGGACAGATAACTGGTAGGGAAATCAGTAAACGAGATGATGGAATATGTAGCAACAAAGTGCAAGGAGGCAGAGGAAAGGTTTGTTCCCAAGGGAAACAGAAATAATAGGAAGACCAAAGTGAGTCCTTGATTTACCCAAAGGTGTAGGGAGGCAAAAACTAAGTGCACCAGAGAATGGAAAAGGTACAGGAGGCAAAGGACCCAGGGAAATAAGGAGATTATTAGAAGAGCCAGAAACGAGTATGCACAGATAAGGAGAGAGGCCCAGCGAAAGTACGAAAACGACATAGCATCGAAAGTCAAATCTAACCCGAAACTGCTGTATAGCCACATTAGGAGAAAGAGAACAGTCAAAGACCAGGTGATAAGGCTGAGGAAAGAAGGTGAACTCACAAGAAACGATCAAGAGGTATGTGAGGAGCTCAACATGAGATTCAAGTATTTGCAGTGGAGACAGGAAGGCCTCTTGGGGACCGACCAGATGGGGACACCAGCAAGGAATATACCAACAAGTGTTGGATGACATACAGATGAGGAGGTGAAGAAACTGCTAAGGGACATCGATACCTCAAAGGCAATGGGACCGGACAACATCTCCCTGTGGGTCCTTAGAGAGGGAGTGGATATGTTGTATGTGCCACTTACCACAATCTTCAACACGTCCCTGGAAACAGGGCAACTACCTGAGGTATGGAAGACGGCAAATGTAGTTCCCATTTTTAAAAAGGGAGACAGAAAAGAGGCACTAAACTATAGACCTGTGTCACTGATGTGTATAGTATGCAGAGTTATGGAGAAGATTATCAGGAGGAGAGTGGTGGAGCACCTGGAACGGAACAAGAGTATAAACGCCAACCAGCATGGATTCATGGAAGGAAAATCCTGTGTCACAAACCTTCTGGAGTTTTATGATAAAGTAACAGAAGTAAGACACGAGAGAGAGGGGTGGGTTGATTGTATCTTCTTGGACTGCAAAAAGGCCTTTGACACAGTTCCTCACAAGAGATTAGTGCAGAAGCTAGAGGATCAGGCGCATATAACAGGAAGGGAACTGCAATGGACCAGAGAATACCTGACAGGGAGGCTACAACGAGTCATGGTACGTAATGATGTATCACAGTGGGCACCTGTGACGAATGGAGTCCCATAGGGGTCGGTCCTAGGACCAGTGCTATTTTTGGTATATGTGAACGACATGATGGAAAGTTTAGACTCAGAAGTGTCCCTGTTCGCAGACGATGTGAAGTTAATGAGGAGAATTAAATCAGATGTGGATCAGGTAGGACTTCAAAGAGACCTGGACAGACTGGACACCTGGTCCAGCAACTGGCTTCTCGAATTTATTCCCGCCAAATGCAAAGTCATGAAGATGGGGGAAGGGCACAGAAGACTGCAGACAGAGTATAGGCTAGGTGGCCAAAGACTGCAAACCTCGCTCAATGAGAAAGATCTTGGAGTGAGTATAACACCAAGCATGTCTTCGGAAGCACACATCAGCCAGATAACTGCTGCAGCATATGGGCGCCTGGCTAACCTGAGAACAGCGTTCCGATACCTTAATAAGGAATCGTTCAAGACACTGTACACCGTGTACGTCAGGCCCATACTGGAGCATGCAACATCTGTTTGGAACCCGCACTTGAACAAGCACGTCAAGAAACTAGTGAAAGTGCAAAGGTTTGCGACAAGGTTAGTTCCAGAGCTAAGGGGAATGTCCTATGAAGAAAGGTTAAGGGAAATCGGCTTGACGACACTAGAGGACAGGAGGGTCAGGGGGGACATGATAACGACATATAAAATGCTGCACGGAATAGACAAGGTGGACAAAGACAGTATGTTCAAGGGAGGGGACACAGAAACAAGAGGCCACAATTGGAAGTTGAAGACACAGATGAGTCAGAGAGATATTAGGAAGTATTTCTTCAGTCATAGAGCTGTCAGGCCGTGGAATAGCCTAGAAAGTGATGTAGTGGAGGCAGGAACCATACATAGTTTTAAGACGAGGTTTGATAAAGCTCATGGAGCAGGGAGAGAGAGGGCCCAGTAGCAACGGGTGAGGGGGGGGCCAGGAGAAGCCGACCCCTGCTGCCAAAAAATAGGTGGTACAATATTTATTTGAATGTTTTGCCTGTAACATGACAAACTGTACAGGCAAAATACTGTTACTTAAAATGTTCTGCACTGAACATGAAAAAAGTACGTGACAATACGTACTTGAATGTTCTCACTGTAAATACAAACTGTACAGTGCACAATACTTTACTAATGTTCTGCTCTGTAACATGAAAAAATGTACAGTGCAAAATATGTTACTTGAATTTTCTGCACTTTTAATAAGACAACGTACAGTGAAAATACTGTTACTTGAATGTTTGCACTGAATAAGACAAACTGTACTGCACAATACTTTTATTTGAATGTTCGCACTGAAAATAAGACAAACGTACATCCCAATACGTTACTTAAAAAGTTTGAACTGTAATAAGACAAACTGTACAGTGAAAATACTTTTACTTGAATGTTCTGCAGTAATAAAAAAAAACTGTACAGTGCACAATATGTACTTGAATTTCGCATTAACATGACAAATGTACAGTGACAATACTGTTACTTGAATGTTCTGCATGTAACAGACAAACTGTACAGTGCCAATCCTTTTACTGAATGTTCTGCACTGTAAAAAACTGTACATGCACATCTGTTACACGAATGTTCTGCACTGTAACATGAAAAAATTACATCCCCAATACTGTTACACGAATGTTCTGACTGTAACAGAAAACTGTACGTGCAAATTTGTTAAAACGAATGTTCTGCACTGTAACATGACAAATTTAAACAGTGGCCAATACTGTTACGTGAAGTTTGCACTGTAACATGCCCAACTGTACAGTGCACATATTTTACTGAATTTTCTGCACTGTAACATGACAAACTGTACATGCACAATACTGTTAGTGAATGTTCTGCACTGTAACGCAAACTGTACATGCACAATCTGTTACTTAATGTTCTGCCTGTAGCATGACAAACTGTACAGTGACAATACGGGTTACTTGAATGTCTGCACTTAAATGACAAATGTACAGTGACATACTGTTACTTGAATTTCTGCACTGTAGATGACAAACTGACAGTCAATACTGTTATTGAATGTTCGCACTGAACATGAAAAACGTCAGTGCAAAATACTTTTAAATTGAAGTTCTGCACTGTAACATGCAACTGTACAGTGCACAATCCCTTTTACGTGAAGGTTCTGCACTGTAACATGAAAACTGTACTCCCAAAATACTGTTAAAACGAATTTTCTGCACTAAAACATGACAAACTGTACAGGCACAATACTGTTACTTAATTTCTGCACTGAACATGCAAACTGTACAGTGCACAAAACTCTTACGTAAAATGTTCTGCCTGTAACAGGAAACTGTACAGTGCACAATACGTTAAACGAATGTTCTGCACTGAAAACGAAAAAAAACGTACAGTGCACAATACTGTTCTTGAATGTTCGCCTGTAACATAAAACTGAAAGTGCACAATACTTTTTATTTGAATTTCGGGCACTGTAGCATGACAAATGTACAGTACAATACTGTTACTTAAATTTCTGCCTGTAACTGACAAACGTACAGTGCAAAATACTTTTACTGAATGTCTGAAAGTAAAAATAAAAAACTGTCAGTGCACAATACTGTTACTTGAATTTCTGCATGTAACTGAAAAAATGTACAGTGCACAATATCTTACGTAAATGTTTGCACTGTACATGACAAACTGTACAGTGCACAATCGGTTACACGAAAGTTCTGCACTGTAATAAGACAAACTGTACAGTGCACAATACTGTTTCCACGAATGTTCTGCACTGAAACTTTGACAAACTGTCAGTGCACAATATGTTACCGAATGTTCTGGTCACTGTAATAAGACAACTGTAAGTGCCATACTGTACTTGAATGTTCTGCACTGTAGCATGACAAACGTACAGTGCACAATACTGTTCTTGAATGTTCTGCACTGTAATAGACAAACTGTACAGTGCACAATACTGTTCAACACGAAATGTTCTGCACTGATAGACAAATGTACAGTGCACAATACGTTACTTGACCTTTCTGCACTGTAACATGACAAACGACAGTGCACAATACTGTACTTGAATGTTCTGCTTGTAACATGACAAACTGTACAGTGCCAATTCTGTTTACTCGAATGTTCTGCACTGTAACATGACAACTGTACAGTGCACAATACTTACTGAATGTTCTGCACTGTAACATGACAAACTGTACAGTGCCAATACTGTTACTTGAAATGTTTGGCTGCACTTGTAACATGACAAACTGTACATGCACATACTCTTACGTGAATGTTTGCACTGTAACAGAGTATAGTGCACAATATGTTACAACAGAATGTTCTGCACTGTAACATGACAAACTGTACAGGGCACAATACTTTACTTGAAGTCTGCATGTACATGACAAACTGTACAGTGCACAATACTCTTACGTGAATGTTCTGCACTGTACAGATGTAACAGCACAATACTGTTACACGAATGTTCTGCACTGTAATAGACAACGTAGTGGCACAAATGTTACATGATGTTCTGCACTGTAACATGACAAATGTAACAGTGCCACAATACTCTTGGAAGTTCGCATGAACAACAAACTGTCAGTGCAAAATACTCTTACGGAATGTTCTTGCACTGTAACATGACAAACTGTACAGTGCACAATACTCTTACTGAATGTCTGCACTGTAACATGGACAAACTGTACAGTACAATACGTTACTAACGAATGTTCTGCACTCAGCATGGACAAAATGTACAGTGGCACAATACTGTAACGAGTTCTGCACTGTAATAGACAAACGTACAGTGCACAACTGTTACTTGAATGTTCTGCACTGTAACATGACAAACTGTACAGTGCACAATACTGTTACGTGAATGTTCTGCACTGTAACATGACAAACTGTACAGTGCACAATACTGTTACTTGAATGTTCTGCACTGTAACATGACAAACTGTACAGTGCACAATACTGTTACACGAATGTTCTGCACTGTAATAAGACAAACTGTACAGTGCACAATACTGTTACTTGAATGTTCTGCACTGTAATAAGACAAACTGTACAGTGCACAATACTGTTACTTGAATGTTCTGCACTGTAATAAGACAAACTGTACAGTGCACAATACTGTTACTTGAATGTTCTGCACTGTAATAAGACAAACTGTACAGTGCACAATACTGTTACTTGAATGTTCTGCACTGTAACATGACAAACTGTACAGTGCACAATACTGTTACTTGAATGTTCTGCACTGTAACATGACAAACTGTACAGTGCACAATACTGCTACATGAATGTTCTGCACTGTAACAACATGGCTGACTGTAGCAACAGTGTACATTGCAGTCACAAATGTTTTGCACTATAACATTCTTCAGTTACTTTCGTACATTTTACTAAAACTAGAAGACATTCTTCTCATTGACAGACATTCTAAGAACACTCGCAGACATTCTAAGAATACCGCAGACACTAGAACACCGCAGACATTCTAAGAATACCGCAGATACTAAGAACACCGCAGACATTCTAAGAACACCGCAGACATTCTAAGAACACCGCAGACATTTTAACACAACTACTGGAACAATCTTTCGAAATTTTCGCCACTGAGGCAGTGACCATTAACAGGTGGTTGATGTTGGTGTCCTGGGGACAAAGTTCACATCTGGTGGACATTTACCTCAAGAATATGTTGGTCATTGAAACGATGTTAACAGACAGACAAAACCAGTAAGTGCCATAGTTATGGTAATTTAGTTATAGGAACATAAGAAAGAAGGAACACTGTAGCAGGCCTACTGGCCCATGCGAGGCAGGTCCAGTTCTCCCACCAGCCAATGCCTTAACCTAGTCAGGTCAGGTCAGAAGCATTATTTTTTTACGAATTGGAAATAATTTATGATATTTATTCATATATTCATGAAAGGTAGAGAAAATAGCACCAGTCTCAAATATTTCCTTTTCAATGCATTTTATTAGAAATTCGTGTGCGTGTAGTTGGTAGGACTTTGTTGATTCATGAGTGACAGCATCTGAGGAGGATGTCATAACATCGTTGAAAAAAACTCCTACTAAAAGGTTGGAAGATATATTCCTGCTCCTATTGCAGCTTCACAACGGTCTATGAGGTCATTTAATCCCACCTTTAATCTAGCCTTTAATGTCGTAAAGTCGTTCTACTTGGACTAAGACCAGGAGAATATGATAATAATGAAATTCCACCTGGGACAACTCTGACACACTGTTATGATCCTTTATCCATTATTATTAAATATTCTTCATCTCCAAGGTTATGTAGTCAGTGAATACCTCTTGGTTAACACATCTCGTGTTTTATTAACAAAATTGAAATGTTTTGGCTTTAAAAAAACGATTTTAGAATTATGATTTTGGAATTAAAGTGCCCAAATTTACAGATTTTAATGTATTTTCCATATAAATTTTTGTTCCATATCTGGACGTTACAGAGCAGTTTGATGTATTTTGTGGTCCTCATTCACACACCGTCTAATATTTTTATACAAAAGTGTAACATAACCTCCACCTTCACCAGAAACTCTTCAAAGGGGGCTCCTTGGTGCGGTGAAGAGGCTCTTGGTCTGAGGAATTAGACCTGTTGGTCTCCTTCCTCAGACCGAACCTAATTACCCTCCAGTCCCCCCTTCCCTATCCCATCCTCCCCTTTTTTTCCTTTCCTCCTCCTCCCCACCCCTCCCTTTTGCCCTTCCTTTTTTTGGCCTCTGGGATTTTTCCCACAGGCACACTAGTTCATAGGTAGGGGGAAGGGTACCAGGGTCCATCCCATTCTGTTGAGGTTCTTGGTGGTGGCGTAGTTTGCCGTGGGATCTGGATCGCCTGGGGATGTCCTGATCCCTCTCTGGTATCCCGAAGGGTGGCTTTGGGTGTCTTTCGGGCGATGGGTGTATCTCTGGAAGCCACCTTTCGGATTCCGGGGATGGTGGCCGAAGGAGGTATGCTTTGTGGCGGATATCTGGCCACCCTCTCTTTTGTCCACCAAGGTAGCACGGCAGATGTGAGGTTGCTATCCCGGATTGCTGATTTACTGGCATGAAGGGTAGGGTATGGCACGGGTTCCATGCTGCATCTGCGTTACTTGCAGTGCTGAGGTCCTCTTGGGCGCAGAGGGAGATTTCTGGCCTTTTCATTCCTCCTAGGAACTATCCCTCCCCGGTCCCCCCTTTTTTTTATTCTTTTTTATTTTTATTTTCTTTTATTTTGTTTTTCTTAAAAACAAAAAGAAAGAAGTAACCTAACCATGGAGTCCCAAATCCATGACTCTGCTACCCCCGGGCCCCTTATTGTTACTGCACCCTGTTCTGACCTCGCCTCGTCTTTTGGCCACTCTTTGGACACTCCCAAGGCCCCTGTACCTCTTGCTGGTGCTGTTTCCTCACCCGCTTCAGGGCTTCCACTGACTCCTTCGATTTGTCTGACCTCCGCTCTTTTTTGACTGTGCTTCCAGCCTCTCCCTCTATTGTGCGACAATTTTCGAATCGCCAGCCCCTCTCACGTCGGACCAACTCTGGTCCCACTTCTAAACGCCAACGACAATCTGATGATGTTCGTTACCTTCCCATTCTACTTGGAAAAGACTGACACATCATGCACTCCCTCTCCACACTCAGTTTCGGACCACACAATGGACTAAATTCTTTACTTTATGACCAACTTCTTCTACTGCCTATCTTTCTGACCATAGTATTGGCAAAGCGCTCCTACGCCACGTTGGTAGAGATATTTCCTTTCATGCTCTTAAGAGTGGTACGCACACCATCACAGTCCAGAATTCTACCCAAGCTCATGATCTTTCTCTTTCACATATCAATACTATTCCTATCACTATCGAAAAACATCATTCCCTCAATTCTTGTAGTGGTACTGTTATTCTGCCTCATACCATAGTCCAACATGTGGCAATGACATTCTCGAACAGCTTGAACTCCAAGATCTCCCAATTCTCAAGGTAGACACTTATGTTCTTCCCGCCTGTGGGCGAAGATGATACCCTTGCAATGTGGCTCGTTTAACTTTTGACAGCCGTGAACTCCCATCCTCTGTTTATATAGCAGGACATTGGTTACAAGTTTGGAAGGTGATCCCTACACCACAACAGTGTAGGAATTGCTGGCGATTTGGCCACCCAGCAAAATATTGCAGATCTATAGCCGAATGCTCAGTCTGTGGTGCCGATGACCATTCTAATACATCTTGCAGTCGACCTCCCTCTTGCCTTAATTGTCATGAAGCTCACCCTTCATACTCTAGCCGTTGCCAGGTCTACTTAAATGAGTGGGAAATTCTTGGCCTCAGAGGCAGAAGGTCTCCCTTATTCATATGGCAGTTTCTCATCTTCGCCTTCAAGGGAGACTACCCCATGTTTCTTATTCTCGTGTTTCAAAACATCCCCCCACTTCTGGGGTCCCATTTTCTACAGCCTCCTCTGCAGTTGCCAGTCCCATAGTCACTTCTGTATCTAATTCTTTTGCTGCCCTGGGCTCAGATGTCTCTACTTCAACACCTCAGTCTGTCCTCGCTTCTTTGTGTTCTCCCTCACAAACCCCGGTATCAACAAGACCTCTCACGACACCTCCTCCCAGTCGTCCCTCTACTTCTCAGAGGTCCAACAAATCTCCTTTAACCCCTCCTTCCCTTCATCCACCTCCACATTTTCCCTTCCTGGTCTCTGTACCTAGGTCTTCACCTTTCACTGGCTCCATTACAAGTGTGGAGGTTCATCCTCCTCGTACTGTGCCTTCCTCCCCTGTCCCCTCCCAAGTTTCTTTCTCTTCTGCCACCTCCCAGGTTTGTTTTCCCCCCTGCCCCTTCCCCTAGTCCCTACCTACCCATTGCTTTTTTCCACTTCCTCCTCCATCCAATTTGTTTTGCTCCCTCCCCCCCCCCCCACTACTTGATCCCAGTCCCTTACCCCCTTCTTCATCTCAAACTCCTTCTTCACATCTCCAATATTTCCTTCGCTCTTAAAACTTTCCGACATTTGGGCATCTCTGGATTTTCAAGACCAAGTCCATAAGAAATACCCATCTGTTTTCAGTTTCTTTTATCTTCCCAAACAATCCTTTTTACAATCGCAATATTCGCCTAGTGAATCCTTGACTTCAGATTTTGCTCCCCAGTTGTACCCCTGGTTAGGTGTTTTTACGGACCAAAATCATCTGCCGTTTATCTATATCCCCTCAGGGTTAATTCGTGTATTCTTCAGATGTTCCTTTTTCCTGTTGGGTCTTTAAGAAACCCTTCACTCTACCACTGATATCTATCCCATCGGCTATTTGTTTTCTTAACCTTTCTGAGGGATTTAATAATCCCTTCTTTTACACACTGTATTCTTACCTCTATTTTTCTACTTTGTGCTTTAAACACAGTAGCCCGTATCCACTTGCATAGGTGGTATACACACTGTTCTTTTTATCTCTCTCCTCGGGCATTATCTATCCCGGATATTGCCTTTCTTGTTTCGTCATTACCGCCACCACTTCTGTTACTTGGCGATTTTAATGCCCATCATTTCCTCTGATTCCTGTGGTATTCAGTTAGAGGCTTTTCTTGCTACCCACCCCCTCCATGTTTTAAATACAGGTACTCGCACCCATTTTGATCCTCGAACTCATACTCTCTCTCTTGCATTGATCTCTCAGTCTGCTCTTCTTCCGCCGTATTAGACTTCACCTGGTCTCTTCTCCCGGATTTACATGACAGCAATCATTTCCCAATCATTCTTACTTCCCCTTCATATTCACCACCTCTTCGTAACCCACGCTGACAATTTGATCAGGCAAATTGGAACCTTTACTCACAATTAACTGTTTTTAGTGATGTTCCTTCTTCGTCCTCCATTGATGAGCTTTTACACCTCTTCTCGTCCTCTGTTTTAACCGCAGCTTCTCATTCTATACCCCAAACTTTAGGCAGGCATTCTCAGAAATGCGTGCCTTGGTGGTCTCCTGCTTGTGCTCATGCAGTACGTTTGAAACGCGCTGCATGGGGCAGGTACCGGTACAATAGAACCACGTAGAGACTTCTTGATTTTAAGCAGAAGTGTGCGATCGCTCGCCGTGTCATCCGTGACGCTAAATGCACTTGCTGGCAAGATTGTCTCCACCATCACCTCTGCTTCCTCTATGAGTGCAGTCTGGAAAAAAGTACGAAAACTGAGTGGTAAATATTCTCCTGACCCGGCTCCTGTTCTGCGGGTTGCCGGTGTTGATATAGCAAACCCACTAGATGTTGCCAATGAAATTGGCAATCATCTGGTCCGTATTTCTCAGGGCCTCCATCTATGCCCCTTGTTTCTTTCCTCAAAGTCTGCCAGAGAGTTAGCACCCTTGGACTTTTCTTCTCTCAGAGAAGAACAGTATAATGTGCCTTTTACACTTCAGGAAATGGAGGCAACACTCTCAGCTTGCCAATCATCGGCAGCTGGGCCCGACGACATTCATATTCGTATGCTACAACATTTACATCAGTCAGCCCTTGCAGTCCTATTATGCCTTTTCAATTTTATTTGGTCACAAGGAGTTCTTCCACAGCTGTGGAAATCTCCCATTGTTTTCCCTTTCCGCAAACCGGGTACTACGGGATATGAAGCCTCCCACTATCGTCCCATTGCTCTTACCAGTGCAGTTTGCAAAGTGATGGAACGCCTGGTAAATAGACGTTTAGTGTGGTATTTGGGCCACCACACATGGGTTTAAATTTTCCAGTACCAAAACTCTCCAAATTACTTTCACTAGATGCTCTGTCATCTCCAATCATCCTTTGTACCTCTATGGTACCCGTATCCCTGAATGTGATACAGTCAGGTTTCTAGGCCTCCTCTTTGACAGTAGGTTATCCTGGAAACCTCACATTACCTCTCTGAAGACAACTTGTCACAGCCGGCTGAATCTTCTTAAAACCCTTGCTCATCTTTCATGGGGAGCTGACTGTCGAGCTCTCCTTCGCCTACATTCTACCCTCATTTTATCGAAACTTGACTATGGTGACCAGATCTATTCAGCTGCCTCTCCTGCTACTCTATCTAGCCTCAGCCCTATTCATCACCAAGGATTACGTTTATGCCTTGGTGCTTTTCGCTCTTTCCCTGTTGAGAGCCTCTATGCAGAAGTGAACGTTCCATCCTTATCCGATCGCCGTGATGCCCATTGCCTTCGCTACTATGTACGCTCTCATGATCTCCGCAATCCTTCCATTTATAGAATGGTCACCGATATTAGTAGACATTCTTTATTTTTTCGCCGCCCCTGTTTGCTCCATCCCTTCTCTCTTCGCCTACATTCACTCTTGTCTTCTCTCAATTTCCCTTTTTATGTTCATGTAGCATCTCACTTTTCCCTACCCTCCTGGGAAGTTCCAGCTGTTTGAGTCTGTTCTTTCTCACTCCCTTGCTCGAAAGCCCAACTGTCTACGGTAGCTTCCCGCTCTCTTTTTCTTGACCACTTCCACTCTCATTCTCATGCCATTGCAGTGTACACAGATGGCTCTAAGTCTTCTGATGGCGTAGGATTCGCAGCAGTTTTTCCGGACAGTGTTGTACGAGGGCATTTACTATCTTCGGCTAGTATCTTTACCGCTGAATTGTATGCCATTCTTGCAGCACTAATCCGTATTGCGTCTATGCCTGTGTCATTTGTGGTTGTCTCAGACTCCCTTAGTGCTTTACAGGCTATACAGAAATTTGATACACCTCACCCCTTAGTCCTCCGTATCCAACTTTGGCTATGCCACATCTCTACCAAGCATAAAGATATTGTTTTTTGTTGGGTCCCTGGCCATGTTGATGTACAGGGAAATGAACAGGCAGACACTGCTGCGCAGTCAGCAGTACATGACCTACCAGTTTCATATAGAGGTGTTCCATTTACGGACTATTTTGCTGCAATAGCTACCCACCTTCACACCCGTTGGCAACAACGTTGGTCTACCCTACTCGGTAACAAACTTCAATCTATTAAACCGAGTATAGGTTACTGGCCGTCTTCTTGTCACCAGTGCCGAGGTTTACTCTCTCCCGTCTCCGCATTGGCCATACTCGTCTTACTCATGGATATCTCATGGAGAGGCGCCCTGCTCCTCTCTCTGAGAATTGTCAAGTTCCATTATCGGTCAGCCACATTCTGTTAGACTGCCCACTTTACCAACGAGCACGCAGAATTTACCTCCGTCGTAATCTTCGTTCCGCTGCTCTCTCTTTACCTTCCCTTCTCACTGATGGACCCACCTTTCATCAAGACTCTCTCATTGACTTTTTGACAACTCGCTCACTTCACAAACTCTGATGATAACTTCAGCCTTTTCTACCTTGATCTCTTGCTACCCTCGACCCTGCACTATCCCCTGCCCTGCTGTTTTCTGTAACCTACTGATCGCCCCTCCCCCCTTCTGCCGCCCAATACCCTCGCTTCCTTTCCTACCCTGCAGCGCTGTATAGCCCTTGTTGCTTAGCGATTCTTTTTGATTATAATAATAATAATTCACCACCAACTATTTTATTCAGCCACTCGTCTATACGTTTTCTTTGAATAAAACTTAATGATCTCATCTATATGTTTCATATTTTTCTAGTCCTGCCTCGTGCATGAAGTGCTCGTAATAGCTCTTGCATCTTTACCTTTTCTAAATTTCTGTTCTGGGCATCATTTTGTCATTTTTGGTTATAAATAAGTAAGTTTATTCAGGTATACACAAATACGGTTACATAGATTATCGTACACAGCAGCATATGTGTAGAGAAAATGGGATAACTCAAAATCAAGTTACTTCCACTGGGGTTCTTTGCTTATTTCCATTGGGGTTCTTTGCTTATTTCCATTGGGTTCTTTGCTTATTTCCATTGGGGTTCTTGGCTTATTTCCATTTGGGTTCTTTGCTAATTTCCATTGGGGTTCTTTGCTTATTTCCATTGGGGTCCTTTCACTTTGTCGGGCTCTTGATGTTGTCCCATCAGACACACAACGCTTACCAGGACAAATTTCAGGTAATGTAACTTAGTTTGAAATTATAGTCTGTGCCTCGATGAAAAGGAGGAGGAAATCAATACTTTTTTATTGTCAAGTTGTCCTGGCCTCCGCTCTCCTGCAAGACTCTTCTTCCTCTGATGATAATATTTTATGATACTCGGTGTCCGGTCTCTGTGATGCTCAGTTTTCCTGCTCAATAAATAAAATATTGGTGGCGCCAATGATCCTCAAGTGGAAGTCTGTAGCTACAAGGATCGGGTATAATGCTTGTAGCAAGAGACGTAAAGTTAGTTCAAAATATGAATGTATTATTCTTAGTTACGACTGTCGTAAAAGTCGGACTTTAGATGTATAATGCTTAACCTACCACATACAGCAAATAGAATCATGGTTGCGCCTCTGATCCTCAAATGGAAATCTCTAATTACGAGAACCAGGTATATGGTTAGTTTAGAACATGAATGTATTATTCTTAGTTACGACTGTCGTCAACGTTGGACTTAAGACGTATGAAGCTTGACCTGCTTGTTTTGTATAATCGTCTTGATCAAGTATTTTGTGGCCCGGTGGCCTGGTGGCTAAAGCTCCCGCTTCACACACGGAGGGCCCGGTGGCCTGGTGGCTAAAGCTCCCGCTTCACACACGGAGGGCCCGGTGGCCTGGTGGCTAAAGCTCCCGCTTCACACACGGAGGGCCGGTGGCCTGGTGGCTAAAGCTCCCGCTTCACACACGGAGGGCCCGGGTTCGATTCCCGGCGGGTGGAAACATTTCGACACGTTTCCTTACACCTGTTGTCCTGTTCACCTAGCAGCAAATAGGTACCTGGGTGTTAGTCGACTGGTGTGGGTCGCATCCTGGGGGACAAGATTAAGGACCCCAATGGAAATAAGTTAGACAGTCCTCGATGACGCACTGACTTTCTTGGGTTATCCTGGGTGGCTAACCCTCCGGGGTTAAAAATCCGAACGAAATCTTATCTTATCTTATCTTATCTGACTACTCAACTCTCAAACACAGATGTGTGTTATAATGTACCCCGGACACTAGGCTTCAGACATGTGCAACATGGCATTAAAGGTAGCCAAGTGTTGCACATGTGTTTTATTCATTAAAATGTAGATTGTTGATATTTTATGAAAATTGTCTGTCTGGAGGCGGAAGTTGCAATCATCACGTTGATTGCTCTTCATTTCAACAACTACAAATAATTACTGTCAGATTACTTTTCCGAATGATTTATTGTTTCTCACTAGTTAATAATGTTTGGTGAGTTGTGTATATTGGTGTTTGCAACCACATGTTAAAATGTACGTGCAGTATAACATGACTGATTGTACAACACTACAGTCACATGACTGGTCTGCACTATAACAATACCGTACAACACACTACAGTCACATGACTGGTCTGCACTATAACAATACCGTACAACACACTACAGTCACATGACTGGTCTGCACTATAACAATACAGTACAACACACTACAGTCACATGACTGGTCTGCACTATAACAATACCGTACAACACACTACAGCCACATGACTGGTCTGCACTATAACAAGACTTTACAACGCACTACAGTCACATGACTGGTCTGCACTATAATAAGACTGGACAACACACTACAGTCACATGACTGGTCTGCACTATAAGAAGACTGTACAGCGCACTACAGTCACATGACTGGTCTGCACTATAACATGACTGTACAGCACACTACAGTCATATGACTGGTCTGCACTATAACAATTTAACTGACTGTAGGGCACATACTATGTGGCCAAGAGTTCATTACCGTTTTCTTATATGGCATTGATATTCTTACCTTCGGTTTACCTTACGTCGGTTCTGGGGGTCACCGCCCCCGTGGTGACTCCCGGAATCGACTGTGACCCCCGCGGGTCACCGTCCCCGTGACCTCCCAGTTGCTGGCCTGATAGACAAGGCTGTTAGTGCCGACCGCACACGATCCATCGTTGTCCCCTGCTAATCAAGGTAAGAATATTTTAATAGTAGGCGATTCTCAAGATATATGGACCGTGCATTTTGTAACAAAGTAAGGTCAGACAGTGTGCCTTCCTGGAGCTGGTGTTGGTGACATAGTCAGCAGGTTGGATAATATTATGGCAGGTAATGGGAACAAGCCCATTATCTGTCTTAGTACTGGGGGTAATGGCATTGGGAAGGGCAGGAGAGAGGAGCTGCTGGATAAGTACAGGCCAGCCATAGAAGTAGTTAGGTCTAAGGGAGGGATCCCAGTCATATGTAGCATCTTGCCTAGAAAGGGAGTGGGCAATGAATGGATGCTTAAGGCGGTTGGTATAAATTGCTGGCTAGACAGGTACTGCAAGGAACTTGCAATCCCATTCATTGATAACTGGGACCTATTCTTTGGCAAACGATTGAGAGGGTAATTGATGACTTGTCTAGGAATTTAAACTGATAGATTATAGAGGTATGGGTGTTTGTGGGAAACAACCAGGCTGCAGGATTAGGGTTAAAAACAGCACTTATTGCCGGGATACCTCAGGGATACATTTAAAAAACAATATTCAAAATAAAGTTGATAGTAATAGCAAATGAAATGATCAAACAAACAAAGAGAGATAGTAGAGGGCAACGAGTGATTAGCTCCCTTAAGGTTTACTATACAAATAGTAGGAGTCTAAGAAATAAGATAGATGAGCTAAGATTACTTGTAAGTGTAGGGAATATAGATATTATTGGTATAACAGAGACGTGGTTCAACCTGAAAGATAGAGAAATGCCTTCTGAATGCAACATACAGGGTTATAAACCATTCCACACTGATAGAGTCAACAGGAAGGGTGGTGGAGTGGCGATGTATGGCAGAGAAAATTTAAATTGTCTTAGACATGATATAAGATTAGAAACATCGAACACAGAATCTGTTTGGCTACAGTTTCTCGAGGGACGTGACAAATTAATTTTGGGTGTGATTTATAGGCCCCCAAACCTTGATAGGGAGTGCAGTAAGCTGTTATGGGACGAAATTCATAGGCATCTAGATATGAAAATGTTGTGATAATAGGAGATTTTAACTTTAGACAAATTGATTGGAACAATATGACAGGAAATCTTGGGTCAAGTGACTTTCTTGATACGGTTCAGGATTGCTTTTTAGAACAAGTTGTGACAGAACCAACTAGAGGAAACAATCTGCTTGACTTGGTTCTTGCCAACAAAGATTCACTAATTAATAATCTTGAGGTTAATTATGAGCTTGGGGAAAGTGATCACAAATCACTTAGTTTCAATATATCATGGAATTACCCAGATAACTGCAATCAAATCTGTCCCAGATTTTCGCTTGGCCGACTTCATGGGACTGAAAAATTACCTGGGTGGGCTAAATTGGGATGTCCTGACTATGGGTCAGGTAGGTGATCTTGGTTGCCAATATGACGTTTTTCAGAGCATAGTTCTAGCTGCCCAGACAAATTTTGTTCCGAGTAGGGAAATTAGATCTAACAAAAATGATCCCAAATGGATGAACAATAGATTAAAACATCTCATTGGTCAAAAGAGAGGCATATATAGGCATATCAAAAGAGGGGATGGGCAGTTAAGAAATCAATATATTCAATTAAAGAGAGAAATACAGAAAGGAATAAGAAAAGCAAAAAGGAATTATGAGGCTAAGGTCGCAAGGGATTCAAAGACTAACCCAAAAGGGTTTTTTCAGGTATACAGAAGTAAGATTAGGGACAAGATTGGCCCACTTAAGAGTAACTCTGGTCAAATCACTGACAGTGATAAGGATATGTGTGAAATTCTTAATACTTCCTTTCAGTTTTCACCCAGGAAAATACTAGCGATATTCCTGAAATAATAGATAATGTACAAGAGGATAATAAATAATGCACGATTGCAGTAACTAGTGACATGGTCCTCAGACAAATAGAAAAACTAAAACCTAACAAATCCCCAGGCCCTGAGGAACTGTTTGCAAGGGTATTAAAGGAATGTAAAGAGGAACTTAGCATACCTTTGGCTAATCTTTTTAACATATCACTACAAACTGGCATAGTGCCTGATAAGTGGAAAATGGCAAATGTAATACCTATTTACAAGGCAGGTGACAGGTCCTTGGCTTCGAACTATAAACCAATAAGTCTCACCTCCATAGTGGGAAAATTTATGGAATCAATAATTGCCGAAGCATTCGTAGCCATCTTGACAGGCACAGATTGATTAATGAATCTCAACACGGTTTTACAAAGGGGCGTTCCTGTCTTACGAATTTGCTAACTTTTTTCACTAAGGCGTTTAAGGAGGTAGATCATGGTAATGAATATGATATTGTGTATATGAACTTCAGTAAGGCTTTCGATAGAGTTCCACACCAGAGGCTATTGAGGAAACTTAAGGCACACGGAATAGGAGGAGAAATTTTTTCCTGGGTAGAGGCATGACTGACAAATAGGCAGCAGAGAGTTTGCATAAATGGGGAGAAATCAGAATGGGGGCATGTCACAAGCGGTGTTCCTCAGGGGTCAGTGTTGGGCCCGTTGTTGTTCACAATTTACATAACCGACGAAGATGAGGGAATAAATAGCGACACCAAAATAGGCCGTCCAATTCATTCTAATGAGGACATTAGAGCACTCAAGGATGATTTGAATAGACTGATGCAATGGTCGGAGAAGTGGCAGATGCAGTTTGATATTGACAAATGCAAAGTTCTAAATGTTGGAGAGGTAAATAACCATGCCACATATAAACTAAATAATGTAGAACTTAATACTACTGAATGCGAAAATGATTTAGGAGTTCTGGTTAGCAGTAATCTAAAACCAAGACAACAGTGCATTAGTGTTCGCAATAAAGCTAACAGAATTCTTGGCTTCATATCTAGAAGTATAAATAATAGAAGTCCTCAGGTTGTTCTTCAACTCTATACATCCTTGGTTAGTCCTCATTTAGATTATGCTGTACATAAGAGAACATAAGAACATAAGAAAGAAGGAACACTGCAGCAGGCCTACTGGCCCATGGGAGGCAGGTCCAATTCTCCCACGGGCTTAAGTACAGTTCTGGTCACTGTATTACAGAATGGATATAAATGCTCTGGAAAACGTACAGAGGAGGATGACAAAGATGATCCCATGTATCAGAAATCTTCCCTATGAGGATAGACTGAGGGCCCTGAATCTGCACTCTCTCGAAAGGCGTAGAATTAGGGGGGATTTGATCGACGTGTATAAATGGAAAACGGGAGTAAATAAAGGGGATGTCAATAGCGTGCTGAAAATTTCCAGCCAAGACAGGACTCGCAGCAATGGTTTCAAGTTGGAAAAATTCAGATTCAGGAAGGATATAGGAAAGCACTAGTTTAGTAATAGAGTTGTGGGTGAGTGGAACAAACTCCCGAGTACAGTTATTGAGGCTAAAACGTTGTGTAGTTTTAAAAATAGGTTAGATAAATAAATGAGTGGGTGTGAGTTGGACCTGACTAGCTTGTGCTGCTGGGTCTGGTGCCGCGCTCCTTCCTTGAATGGAGGTGACCAGACTTGGTGGGTCATTGGGCTAATCCGTGGGGGTGGGGTCATTGGGCTAATCCGCGGGGGGGAAGGACATGGGCCTGCTCCGCATGGGTCAGTAGGCCTGTTGCAGTGTTCCTTCTTTATTATGTTCCTAAATCTGTTACCGTGATGTTCTCTGTACCGAGATTCCACTGGGGATTCCCTCCTACCAGTGACAACGTCTCGGTCTGCAGCACGTCCTACACCTGTCGCTCATATATAAGCTCCGAGCTCCAGGACTGCTTCACTTCCTTCAAGACAACGCTGATCTTCACCAACTCTCAGGCTGAGGGACTGATTACCTTGTGTTTTGTATATAATTCTTCACATTATGTCCTTGTATTGGTAAAGCCACTCACTGGTGAAACGTCTACAAATAAAGATACCCAGATGTTGCACATGTGTCTGATTCTTCATCTTGTCGGTATTGTTTACCATTTTTACAGCAGATCTGTTTGTGACTTGTTAGATAAGACACATATGCAACAGTTAGGTATCTTTATTTCGAAACGTTTCGCCTACACAGTAGGCTTCTTCAGTCGAGTACAGAAAAGTTGATAGAAGCAGAAGATACTTGAAGATGATGTAATCAGTCCATCACCCTTAAAGTTTTGAGGTGGTCAGTCCCTCAGTCTGGAGAAGAGCATTGTTCCATGGAATGAAACAATATTGTTTCATTCCATGGAACAATGCTCTTCTCCAGATTGAGGGACTGACCACCTCAAAAATTTAAGGGTGATGGACTGATTACATCATCTTCAAGTATCTTCTGCTTCTATCAACTTTTCTGTACTCGACTGAAGAAGCCTACTGTGTAGGCGAAACGTTTCGAAATAAAGATACCTAACTGTTGCATATGTGAGGAAATGGTATGGTGATACCGACAAGATGTGGAAAAAGACACTTATGTACAGTTCAGGACATTTATTAAAGGAAACGTTTCGCCACGAGTGGCTTCTTCAGTCCTAATACAGTCCTGTATTTAGGACTGAAGAAGCCACTCGTGGCGAAACGTTTCCTTTAATAAATGTCCTGAACTGTACATAAGTGTCTTTTTCCACATGTTGCATATGTGTCTTATCTAACAACCTGTCGGTATTTTATACCATTTTAATGTTTGTGACTTGATAAAATCCACTGTGTGAGCGAAACGTTGTTAATATAGGATCACATTATACTGTCATTTGTGTTTATTTTTCCATCGTGTCGGTGTTTTATACCATTTATCTCAACAATGACTAGTTTATTGTGCACCTCACATCCATCCTATAGACGGTGCTGGCTAGTTTATTGTGCACCTCACATCCGTCCTGTAGACGGTGCTGGCTAGTTTATTGTGCACCTTACCCGTCCTGTAGACGGTGCTGGCTAATTTATTGTGCACCTCGCATCCGTCCTGTAGACGGTGCTGGCTAGTTTATTGTGCACCTCACATCCGTCCTGTAGATGGTGCTGGCTAGTTTATTGTGCACCTCACATCCTGCTGTAGATGGTGCTGGCTAGTTTATTGTGCACCTCATATCCGTCCTGTAGACGGTGCTGGCTAGTTTATTGTGCACCTCATATCCATCCTATAGACGGTGCTGGCTAGTTTATTGTGCACCTCATATCCGTCCTGTAGACGGTGCTGGCTAGTTTATTGTGCACCTCATATCCGTCCTATAGACGGTGCTGGCTGGTTAACTGTGCATCAGGTAT
This sequence comes from Cherax quadricarinatus, assembly GCF_026875155.1. Classification (NCBI taxonomy): domain Eukaryota; kingdom Metazoa; phylum Arthropoda; class Malacostraca; order Decapoda; family Parastacidae; genus Cherax; species Cherax quadricarinatus. The sequence continues at coordinate 17,298,676 of NC_069495.1, read as the reverse complement.
CCATCCTGTGAAGGGCAGGCAAGAGTATTTGGATACACAAAAATCCTAGTAACTAGACTCCAGAAGTTAACTGGAGAAAATTATGATACATATTTACAATTTCTGTTACATCTATTGCAAGGAAACTTAGGATATTTGCTTAAAATATTTGGTATCGTGTTGCAGCTGAGGTATCACGTGACCAATACCTCACTTGCAACTTGATAGTGGGACGATCAATAAGGCATGTGCAACACTCTGGTAGCTTTATTTCCGAAACGTTTCGACTACACAGTTCGTTTCTTCAGTCGAATACAAAGGTGACTAAAATTGGTAACAGCAGAAGCATTGGAGAGGTAAACAGATTAGTCCGTCAACCTTGAAGTTGTTGTAAGGTGGTCAGTCCCTCAACCTTGAAGTTGTTGTAAGGTGGTCAGTCCCTCAACCTTGAAGTTGTTGTAAGGTGGTCAGTCCCTCAACCTTGAAGTTGTTGTAAGGTGGTCAGTCCCTCAACCTTGAAGTTGTTGTAAGGTGGTCAGTCCCTCAACCTTGAAGTTGTTGTAAGGTGGTCAGTCCCTCAACCTTGAAGTTGTTGTAAGGTGGTCAGTCCCTCAACCTTGAAGTTGTTGTAAGGTGGTCAGTCCCTCAACCTTGAAGTTGTTGTAAGGTGGTCAGTCCCTCAACCTTGAAGTTGTTGTAAGGTGGTCAGTCCCTCAACCTTGAAGTTGTTGTAAGGTGGTCAGTCCCTCAACCTTGAAGTTGTTGTAAGGTGGTCAGTCCCTCAACCTTGAAGTTGTTGTAAGGTGGTCAGTCCCTCAACCTTGAAGTTGTTGTAAGGTGGTCAGTCCCTCAACCTTGAAGTTGTTGTAAGGTGTCAGTCCCTCAACCTTGAAGTTGTTGTAAGGTGGTCAGTCCCTCAACCTTGAAGTTGTTGTAAGGTGGTCAGTCCTCAACCTTGAAGTTGTTGTAAGGTGGTCAGTCCCTCAACCTTGAAGTTGTTGTAAGGTGGTCAGTCCCTCAGCCTTGAGGAGAGTCCTGTGCCAGGGTCTTGATAGACTGACAGTGGTACACGATGGTACGATACATTGTTCACTTTAATTTCCTGTCTGTGCTTTTATTCTATTGTTCCTGCTACTGGCTAAGAATTGAGTGAGAGAGAGAGAAAGAGAGAGAGCAAATGAACTAACTTTAAGAGGGACTTGACAAGTTTCTCCAGTCAGTTTCTTGTCAGCTTGGCTGTAGTTCGTACATTAGATTGCGTGCGACCAGCAGTAAGAGCCTGGTTGATCAAGTCTTCATCCACCATGATGCCTGGTCAGGGACCAGTCCGCTAGGATGTTCACCCTCTAAACCATCCTTCAGCGTCTGAATAAAAGCATCCTTGACAAATTGTGTTGAACGAGATGGGTTCAGTGCCACCATATAATCTTCACTTAATTAAAAAAAACACGTAAACAAACACTAGGACATAGTATTAGAAAATGCTTCGGTATTTCGACTTTTGTTCACTTCTAACAATAGATGATAAAAATAACAGCATATATATGGAGTGTGTACAGTATGGGGCGTGAGTGACACAGTGACCTGTAAAATATTTGAGATGAGGACAGGTATACATCGAGGTCAGGTGATTCCTGTGTTGTTAGGTAAGACATATACAACAGTTATGTATTTTTATTTCGAAACGTTTCGCCTACACAGCATGCTTCTTTAGTCGAGTACAGAAAAGTTGGTAGGAGCAGAAGAGATGTGAAGACGATGCTTCTACCAACTTTTCTGTACTCGACTAAAGAAGTCTACTGTGTAGGCGAAACGTTTCGAAATAAAAATACCTAACTGTTGCACGTGTCTTACCTAACAACGTGTCGTAGGTAGGTGGTACCTTGTCTGGTTGAGTATCATATATGCCAGTTTGTCGATATTAATTACCAAGGTTTATACCAGTCTTTACTTGGTACATGTGCAGCGGTTGAATATATTTATTGCGTACACAGTAGGTTTCTTCAGTCAAATACAGAGGCAGCAGGTATAGTAGGGAAATAATGATGTAATCAGTCCATCAGCCTTGGAGAAATAATATTTGAGGTGGTCAGTCCCTCAGCTTATTTTATACCATTTTTATCATTTACTGGATAGGTTTCGGTCCTGGGATCCTGATACCATAAACTGTGTCAAGACCAATGACCAGAAGCAATAATTATGTTGTGCATAACTATACCTCTGACCTTCGATGTACGTTTGATGGGTTTAGTGTTTTTCTGCTGCAACATTGTCCTGGGCCAGGCTTGTCTGGTGCTTGCCTAGACACCCAGGCTGTTGCTGCTGGCAGCCCGCTGGCCCTTGTACCCATCACCATTTTAGGACAAAAAAAGTGTTGCTTGAATTTTAAATATCACATCTTATGATGTGATATTATTTTTTTTACTAGTTAGACTGGTAAGCCAGTACAAGGTATCGCGCAAATGACTAAAAGTTTTGTTGAAAATGGTATAAAATACCGAAAAGTTGATTAAGACATGTGCAAGAGTTGGGTATCTTTATTGTTGAAACGTTTCGCCTGCACAGTAGCCTTCTTCAGTCAAATACAGAGGCAGCAGGTGTAGTACTGAATATGTAATCAGTTCATTAACATTAGAGATATGAGGAGGTCAGTCCCTCAGTCTGGAGAAGAGTTCAGCTCCATGGCTAAGGGACTGATCACCTCATATCTCCAAGGTTGATGGGCTTATTACATCTTCAATACTACACCCGCTACCTCTGTTTGTGACTGAAGAAACCTACTGTTTCAACAGTATACATACCCAACTGTTGCACATGTCTTCATCATCGACCAAAAGTTTGTAACTGTTAGTGTATTTGTCAGGTTAAAACCTTAACGCTGATATTTGTTGTAAATACAAGATTAAACGTTTATTAAAACCTACAATAGTGGTTTTATTGGTCTTATCAATCCGGAGCGCTAGTAAGTCACTTTAACCCGATAAAGTCACTATGGCTTATTTCCATTAGGGTTTGTTAATCCTCTTCCCCAGGATGCCACCCACACCAGGAAATGAACACCCGGGTATCTACTTATTGCTAGGTGAACAGGGACAACAGGTGTAAGGAACACCCAGGTACCTATTTACTGCTACGTGAACAGGTTCAACAGGTGTAACTAAAACCCAGGTACCTACTTACTGCTAGGTGAACAGGGACAAAAGGTGTGAGGTAACTAAAACCCAGGTACCTACTTACTGCTAGGTGAACAGGGACAACAGGTGTAAGGTAACCAACACTCGGGTACCTACTTACTGCTAGGTGAACAGGGACAAAAGGTGTAAAGTAACCAAAACCCAGGTACCTACTTACTGCTAGGTGAACAGGGACAACAGGTGTAAGGTAACCATCACTCGGGTACCTACTTACTGCTAGGTGAACAGGGACAACAGGTGTAAGGTAACCATCACTCGGGTACCTACTTACTGCTAGGTGAACAGGGACAAAAGGTGTAAGGTAACCAAAACCCAGGTACCTACTTACTGCTAGGTGAACAGGGACAACAGGTGTAAGGTAACCATGATGAACATCAAAATGGCATACAATACCGACAGGTTGTTAGGTAAGACACATATGCAACAGTTAGACAACTTTATTCCGAAACTGTGTAGGCGAAACGCCTACTGTGTAGGCGTTTCGCCTACTGCTAGGTGAACAGGGACAAAAGGTGTAAGGTAACCAAAACCCAGGTACCTACTTACTGCTAGGTGAACAGGAACAACAGGTGTAAGGTAACCAACACGGGTACCTACTTACTGCTAGGTGAACAGGGATAACAGGTGTAAGGTACCTAACACTCAGGTACCTACTTACTGTTGGGTGAACAGGGACAACAATTGCAAGGTAACTAACATTCAAGCACCTACTTACTGCTAGGTGAACAGGGATAACAGGTGCAAGGGAACTAGCATTCAGGCACCTACTTACTGCTAGGTGAACAGGGATAACAGGTGTAAGGTAACTAACATTCAGGCACCTACTTACTGCTAGGTGAACAGGGATAACAGGTGCAAGGGAACTAGCATTCAGGCACCTACTTACTGCTAGGTGAACAGGGATAACAGGTGCAAGGGAACTAGCATTCAGGCACCTACTTACTGCTAGGTGAACAGGGACAACAATTGCAAGGTAACTAACATTCAAGCACCTACTTACTGCTAGGTGAACAGGGATAACAGGTGCAAGGGAACTAGCATTCAGGCACCTACTTACTGCTAGGTGAACAGGGATAACAGGTGTAAGGTAACTAACATTCAGACACCTACTTACTGCTAGGTGAACAGGGACAACAGGCTGTACTGCAGCGGCAGCATCTGTAGTACAGCCAAGATATAAACATGCCGAGTACTATTGAAAATAGTATAAAATACCGACAAGTTAAAGAAACGTTTCGCCTACACAGTAGGCTTCTTCAGTATTTGTATTTGAAGAAGCTACTGTGTTGGCGAAATGTTTGATCAATAAAGTTACCCAACTGTTGCACATGTGTCGTAATCCTCAACAGGCCGAGTAATGGGTCACAGTAGCTATAACTAGTAAGAGTTTCATTTGATTTCCCGTCACAGCAATATGCAAATGTAATGCTGAGGGGGGGTGGAGAGGGAGGGGGGACGGCCACTACTACCCCCTTCCCCCATTAACCTTTCACACAGGAATGTAGATAAATGGTTCAGGGAACCGATAAGTTGATAAATTAGACACATGGACAACACTTGGGTATCTTTATTGATGGAGTGATTACACCGACTCCAGGCTGAGGGACTCATTACTTCGTGTTTGTTTATAGTACTACTCTCTTCAACTTATGTCCTTGTATTGATAGTCACTGGACGGTGAAACCTCTACATATAAATACACCCAGATGTTGCACATGTGTCTAATTCTTCATCTTGTGTTGTAAAGTAAAAGGACACAAATGCAACTAATGTGACATTTTATTGTGGCAACGTTTCGGTCTCCAGGAGCTTTATCAAACCATTACAAACAATACATGGACACAGGGTATACAAAGGCTCAGAGTGAGGTGCAATACTAGTGAGGTACCATTTCGATGTTCACTAGTGGTAGTAGTAGTGGTAGTAGTAGTAGTAGTAGTAGTAGTGGTAGTAGTAGTAGTAGTAGTGACAAAAGTAATACAATATGGTAGAGCAATTAATTCGTACATGAGTAAAACGATATAAAAGCTATTACTTGGGTAACATAAAAATAGGTTGGACAAATATAGACTGGATAGAGGCAGCTTGTTTCAGTGTTCACTCTGTGATGTGCTTTGTGTAGTATAACAGGAGAGACTATGTGATGGCAGGGTTTACTGTTTTCAGGAGGATTCTTGCTAAGACTTCGGAGATTGTGAAACTGCCGTTGTTTTGTTTAATTGTATTCGAAACAGCGATCATTGCTGATTCGAGGCACTTGCGTCTGCGGAAATTAATTTCTTTGATCACTAATTGGGCGTCTCTGAATTTCATGAGATGATTGGTGGAATTTCGGTGTTGTACACAGGCGTTGTTCAAGTTATCGTTCCTACATGCGTAAATGTGTTCATTGAGGCGGGTGTCGAGGTTTCTTGCTGTTTCACCTACGTAAATCTTGTCACAGCCTCCACAGGGTATAGTGTAAACTCCTGCATTGACTGGTTCGTGGTGATTGGATTTTGTCCTGGTTAGATCCTTGACTGAAGTGCTAGAAGCGATGGCGACTCTGGTGTTAGCTTGTGAAAGTACTTTTGAGACGTTCAGTGCAACCTGGCTGTTGGGAAGAATTATAACTTTGTTGGGAGCGGTGTTGGTGCGTGGAGAATTAATGATCTGAAGAGCTCTTTTCTTGCAGTCTTTGATGAAAAAAGAAGGAAAATGTAACTCAGTGAATGTTTGGTGAATGTATGTACATTCCTCGTCAACCTATTTATGTTATATTTTTATGTTACCCAAGTAATAGCTTTTATATCCTTTTACTCATGTACGAATTAATTGCTCTACCATATTGTATTACTTTTGTCACTACTACTACTACTACTACTACTACTACTACCACTACTACTACTACTACCACTACTACTACCACTAGTGAACATCGAAATGGTACCTCACTAGTATTGCACCTCACTCTTGAGCCTTTATATACCCTGTGTCCATGTATTGTTTGTAATGGCTTGATAAAGCTCCTGGAGAGCGAAACATTGCCACAATAAAATGTCACGTTAGTTGCATTTGTGTCCTTTTACTTTACATATTGTCGGTAATTCTACCAACTTTATTACCATCTTGTGTTGTGTTTACATGCTGACGGTACATTATCATTGTGTTATCATGGTGCAAGTATTCTTACGTATATAATGTAGTTTTATTGTGTCCAGGTATGATAGTTGAAGATACCAGGAGGTATGATAGTTGAAGATACCAGGAGGTATGATAGTTGAAGATACCAGGAGGTATGATAGTTGAAGATACCAGGAGGTATGATAGTTGAAGATACCAGGAGGTATGATAGTTGAAGATACCAGGAGGTATGATAGTTGAAGATACCAGGAGGTATGATAGTTGAAGATACCAATAGGTATGATAGTTGAAGATACCAGGAGGTATGATAGTTGAAGATACCAGGAGGTATGATAGTTGAAGATACCAGGAGGTATGATAGTTGAAGATACCAGGAGGTATAATAGTTGAAGATACCAGGAGGTATGATAGTTGAAGATACCAGAGGTATAATAGTTGAAGATACCAGGAGGTATGATAGTTGAAGATACCAGGAGGTATGATAGTTGAAGATACCAGGAGGTATGATAGTTGAAGATACCAGGAGGTATGATAGTTGAACATTAAAATGGTATAAAATACCGACAGGTTGTTAGGTAAGACACATATGCAACAGTTAGGTATCTTTATTATGAAACGTTTCGCCTACACAGTAGGCTTCTTCAGTCAAGGACAGAAAAGTTGATAGAAGCAGAAGATACTTGAAGACGATGTAATCAGTCCATCACCCTTAAAGTTTTGAGGTGGTCAGTCCCTCAGTCTGGAGAAGAGCATTGTTCCATAGTATGAAACAATATGGAGAAGAAGTGACAGGATGGAGCTTTTTATAGCGCCAAGAGGTGAGACGTAGGCCACTAGGAGAGGTAAGAACTCAGATGTTGAGAAGTCAGGTCCCTCTCAAATCCAGCCCCTCTCACTAGTGGAAGTTGTCGAAGTTGATTGCAGGTCTGTACCAAGATACCCTTGTGTTGCAGTGTCTGACAGATTGAACATTGTTCAACATTGTTTCATACTATGGAACAATGCTCTTCTCCAGACTGAGGGACTGACCACCTCAAAACTTTAAGGGTGATGGACTGATTACATCGTCTTCAAGTATCTTCTGCTTCTATCAACTTTTCTGTACTTGACTGAAGAAGCCTACTGTGTAGGCGAAACGTTTCATAATAAAGATACCTAACTGTTGCATGTGTGTCTTACCTAACATGATAGTTGAAGATACCAGGAGGTATGATAGTTGAAGATACCAGGAGGTATGATAGTTGAAGATACCAGGAGGTATAATTATTGGAATAATAAACACAAATGCAGTATAATGCTATCTTTTATTGACAACGTTTCGCCCACGCAGTAGGCTTTATCAAGTCACAAACAGATTATTCACGTACTCTCAAAATCGTAATGACACGATTGCAAACAAACCACGGTACGGGTGGGGATTGAACTCGCGGCAAGCGAGTAAGTTGCTGTGCTAGGTGGCCTAGTGGTTTACGCGCTGGCCAGGAATTTTACCACTCACTTGCCGCGATTTCAATACCACCCGTACCGTGGTTTGTCTACTCTATGTACTCTTTTCTCATGTAGATCTGTTTGTGACTTGATAAAGCCCACTGTGTGAGCGAAACGTAGCCAATAAAGGGTCATGTCGGTATTTTATACCATTTATCCATGTATGTTATTAAGCAGAAATAACTACATGTGTACTAATGGTGCGACTTGTATGAGAGTCTGGAGGGACTTGGTCATCATGGAGGCTTAGTACTGATGCTGTCTGCATTGTGAAAACGAAGGTGAGGGAGGGAGAATAAGGAGTAGAGAGGGAGTGGAAGGGGGAGAAAGAAGGGAAAAAGAGGGAGGGAGAATAAGGAGCAGAGGAGGAGTGGAAGAGGAATGGAAAGAAAGGGAAAAGAGGGAGGGAAATGAGTGAAGAAGAATAAGCAGAGAGAGGAGAGTGAGAGAGAGGGGTAGCCACTAAGACATTTAAATACTTTTATATAATTGTTTGTTAAAGTATAAGTATAGTGTATGGTGTGAGAGTAATGTTGGGAGTGGGAATCCGTGGCATGGTAGTGGGCGGGCGGCACCAGACTATATATATCTTGTGTACCACTGGTGTCAAGCCTCGCACGCTTACAACCCTTCACTACTTTCTTACTCCATTTCTTCTTCCGTCTCACTTCCGAGTAGCAACTTGAGATTGTCTTTGCATTATTATAATACTCTTCACACAAGTGTATCTTAATAAAGGTTCCAAAGTTTGTATTGTCCACTGTAGCCCCCCTGGTGGCTGTTGAAGGAACCAGTTTCATGTTTATAGGTGGATGGGAACTTAAAAAGTCTGGAGCAGTGAAGAATATTCACACCTAACTGAAGTTGCCAGATAAATATCCTAGTCACTCAGGATGTCTAGGATGCTCTCACTTTAAATATCCTAGTCACTCAGGATGTCTAGGATGCTCTCACTTTAAATATCCTAGTCACTCAGGATGTCTAGGATGCTCTCACTTTAAATATCCTAGTCACTCAGGATGTCTAGGATGTTCCCACTTTAAATATCCTAGTCACACAGGATGTCTAGGATGTTCCCACTTTAAATATCCTAGTCACACAGGATGTCTAGGATGTTCCCACTTTAAATATCCTAGTCACACAGGATGTCTAGGATGTTCCCACTTTAAATATCCTAGTCACACAGGATGTCTAGGATGCTCCCACTTTAAATATCCTAGTCACACAGGATGTCTAGGATGTTCCCACTTTAAATATCCTAGTCACACAGGATGTCTAGGATGTTCCCACTTTAAATATCCTAGTCACACAGGATGTCTAGGATGTTCCCACTTTAAATATCCTAGTCACACAGGATGTCTAGGATGTTCCCACTTTAAATTCATCTCAGTTGTTTTCTAAAGCAAATTTAATAAAGTCCTACGACTTTTATAATATATAAAAAAATCTCATTCACTGGAAACTGGAAATAATTTGTGCAGGTAAACAAAGAAAACTTTATATTGTTAATGGGTTATTGATCTTGCTGGTTTACCAAGTAAACTTGGTATACAATATCGACGAGATGAAGAGTTTTTAAAAGGGCTGAGCTTGCTACCATCTGCAGCTCATAAGACTGCCATCCCCACGAGCCCCTTTGAGGCGGGGTAGATGGCAGACCAGAGGCCTAGCTTCTCCCTACGAGCCCCGTGAGGGCGGGGAATGTAGCTAGGCCTGGGGACACTTGGTCCCAAAGATGAGGAGGTACTTGTACCTCCTCCCATGGGAGACTTAAGTCTCGAGACACTCCCCAGATAGGGAGCCAAGGCCGGGTCACCACTACTTGGAAAAGACCCGGGACGGGAGAATACCGGCGAATAAAAAAAAATAAAAAAAAAAAAAGATGAGTTAGACACATGTGCAACATCTGGGTGTCTTTGTTGTAGACGTGTCACCATCCAGTGGCTTTATCAATGCAAATTCAAGGACATAATTGTATATAGTTCTACTGTCTTCGAGTTATGTCCTTGAATTTGTATAGATAAAGCCACTGGATGGTGACACTCGACAATAAAGATACCCAGATGTTGCACATATGTCTAATTTTCATGTTAAGAAACTTGTTTTATGTTTGTCATTAAGTTTATTTAGGTACATTTACACATAAATATAAATACACAAATAATCATACATATTAACATGTGTAAATTATCCACCAGGATAACCTAAGATAGTAACTTACTTCCAGTGGGGACCTTGTAGTATCTTATTATTTAAACATAAGATAGTGACTTACTTCCAGTGGGGACCTTGTAGTATCTTATTATTTAAACATAAGATAGTGACTTACTTCCAGTGGGGACCTTGTAGTATCTTATTATTTAAACATAAGATAGTGACTTACTTCCAGTAGGGACCTTGTAGTATCTTATTATTTAAACATAAGATAGTGACTTACTTCCAGTGGGGACCTTGTAATATCTTGTTATTTAAGCTTAAAAGTTAAAACAGGTAAGTAATTCAACTGTGTGAGAATCACAATAAAACGAGATGTACTAGGAATAACTGAGTGTTTTATATAGTAAACTTGGATATATCAGCAGTGTTACTACTTTATTCTATATGAGAGTTTAATTGTAGAAACCAATTCTACATTGGTGCTGTCATATTGCATCACGCAGGATTGTGTTCATACTGTTGAAATGTACCAGTGTAAGATTGGGGACCTAAGTAGGGCTATGAGGATGTCGTCAAGTATTCCGTTCAGCAGCAACGGCAGATTCAAAGTGATAGTAACTCCAGCGGTGCTAGAGTTACTATCACTTGGGAAATACCATCTCTCAGGGGAGTATGTATAATTCAGTAAGTGGTGTGGAAGGAGAGAGAGAGAGAGAGAGAGAGGAAAGAGGAGAGAGAGAGGAAAGAGGAGAGAGGAAGAGGAGAGAGAGAGAGAGAGAGAGAGAGAGAGAGAGAGAGAGAGGGGGGGGAGGTTCCTTCTGTACACCCAGAGTGTTTACAAATAATATACAGTTTACTATAGTTAAGTGATGGTCCGGATACCTTCTCTTAACGCTAAAGTTAAAATATCTACACTAGAACAAATTTTCTTAAATATCAAGATTATACGTGTTGAAAATGGTATCAAATAGCGACAAGTTGAAGATTAAGACATGTGCAATACCTGGGTATCTTTATTGTTGAAACATTTCTCCTACACAGTAGGCTTCTTCAGTCATATAGAGAGGCAGTAGGTGTAGTAGTGAAATGAAGATGATGTAATCAGTCCGTCAACCTTCATTTCACTACTACACTTGCTGCCTCTGTATTTGACTGAAGAAGCCTACTGTGTAGGCGAAACGTTTCAACAATAAAGATACCCAGGGGCACGATTAGTACACTAAGAGAAAACAAAATAAGTGTCCGGGGCCCAAGACTGTTCAAAAGCCTCCCACCAGCCATAAGGGGCATTACTAGTAGACTCCTGGTTCATTTCAAGAGGGAGCTGGACAGATACCTAAAGTCAGTGTCGGATCAGTCGGGCTGTGGCTCGTACGTTGGGCTACATGCGGCCAGCAGTAACAGCCTGGTTGATCATGCCCTGATCCCTGGTTATGGACCAGGCCACGGGGGCGTTGATCCCCAGAATACCCTCCAGGTAGACCCAACTATTGTACATGTTTTTAGTCGAGATATCAGAATGGTGTCACAACATTGTTCCGAGTTTCATATATATTTATCACGTAACATAAGAACATAAGAAAGGAGGAACACTGCAGCAGGCCTGTTGGCCCATACTAGGCAGGTCCTGGGAACTGGTGTTACTTGATGCCAGCAGGTCCCTCTCTTGCCTCACCTCCTTGGTTCCATTACTACTACTACTACTACTACTACTACTACTACTACTACTACTACTACTACTACTACCACCTCTACCCACGCGTCACCTCACCTGACTCCTGCCACTATATATATAAATGTTTTCTTAGTTTTCTCTGTATTAGGACTGAAGAAGCCACTCGTGGCGAAACGTTTCCTTTAATAAATGTCCTGAACTGTACATAAGTGTCTTTTTCCACATCTTGTCGGTATCACCATACCATTTCCTCAGGTCCTTTACAATTCATCCCACTAACAAACATTTGACAGCCATGACGTAGTCTACCCTGGACTGTTGTGTCTTCTGCTCACCATTCACACTTCTAGATTACAAAATAAATATAAAATAATTGGGTCATTGTATTTCCGAATGATATTAAGAGTGAACATTAAAATGGTATAAAATACCGACAGATTGTTAGGTAAGACACATATGCAACAGTTAGGTATCTTTATTTCGAAACGTTTCGCCTACACAGTAGGCTTCTTCAGTCGAGTACAGAAAAGTTGATAGAAGCAGAAGATACTTGAAGACGATGTAATCAGTCCATCACCCTTAAAGTTTTGAGGGTTTTAAGGGTGATGGACTGATTACATCGTCTTCAAGTAACTTCTGCTTCTATCAAGCAGAAAGAGGAGAGTGGAGGAAAGAGGAGAGTGTTCAGTGGTCAGTCGTCACGTGAGGTCACAGACCCTGAGCTGCTTTGGGGATTAGCGTGGACGGTTACAAAGCATGGCTTGCTTCTGCAGTGTTTTAAAAACTGAGTTTGGAGAGTTGAAGGAGGAGGTCTTGCTTCTCCAGGAGGAGATTAGGAGGCTGAAGGTCCACCTCAATGGGCCTGGGAGAGAGTGTGAGGTGGTTGGAGATGTGGGGAATGAGGCTTCTAGCAGTGAGGTGCAGTCTGTCTCTCACTGTGAGGAGGCTGTAGGTGGGGAGGTAGCAACGGGTACCAGCAGTGAGGTGCAGCCCAGCACCTGCTACAATGGCGAGTTGTTCACAGTAATGGGAGGCGCATCAGAGTAAGGAAAGTTAAGAGTGAAGATCTGAAGGTAGGAAATCGCTTCTCTGTTCTCCAGGATGAATGTACTTCAGTGGCCAGTGAAGGTAAGGGTACTACTGCCCCTGCTAATGAAGGTAAGCGCATTCTTGTGGTTGGTTGACTCTCAGGTAAGATATGTTGACCGTTGCTTTTTGTAATGGGAATAAGAAGATGAGAGATAGAGTGTGCTTCCCTGGAGCTGGTGTTGGGGACATTGTCAACAGACTGGATAATATCATGTCAGGTAATGGGAACAAGCCCATTATCTGTCTCAGTGCTGGTGGAAATGATATTGGGAAGGGTAGGAGAGAAGAGCTGCTAGATAAGTACAGGTCAGCTATAGATTTCATTAAGTCTAAGGGAGGGATCCCAATCATATGTAGCATCTTGCCTAGAAGGGGAGTAGGAAATGAATGGTTGTCTAGGGCAATTGGTGTAAATTGCTGGCTAGGCAGATACTGCAAGGAACTTGCAATCCCATTCATTGACAACTGGGAAAAACTTTTTATGGCAAACATGATATGTATGCAAGGGATGGGGTTTCATCCTCTGGGGCAGGGGTGGTAGCACTTGCAGACTCGATTGAGAAGGCCATTGGTGAAATGCCTATGATTTTAAACTGATGGAAGATAGAGGTATGGGTGTGTGTGGGAAACAAGCAGGTTGCAACACTAGGGTTGGAAACAGTAAATGTATAAAAGGCATTCAGCATGAAGTTATAAATAAAGACAATAGAACAGGTCAGAAAACAAAGGGGACAGCAGAGGGCAGCAAGGGACTAGCTCCCTTAAGGTTTACTATTACTAATGCAGGAGTGTTAGAAATAAGATAGATGAGCTAAGATTAATTGCAAGTGCAGGAAACATAGATATTATTGCTATAACAGAGACTGGCTCAATCTGAAAGATAGAGAGATGCCATCTGAATGTCACATACAAGGCTATAAATTATTCCACACTGACAGGGTCAACAGGAAAGGTGGTGGAGTAGCGATGTATGTCAGAGACAATTTAAATTGTTGTGTTAGACAAGATATTAAATTAGAAGCGTCAGCCACTGAATCTGTTTGGTTACAGCTTCTCGAGGGCCGAGAAAAACTAATTTTGGGGTGTGATTTACAGGGCCCCAAATCTTGATAGGGAGTGCAGTAAACTTCTATGGACGAAATTCGTAAGGCATCTACATACGAAAATGTTGTGCTAATGGAGATTTCAACTATAGACAGATTGACTGGAGCAATTTGACAGGAAATTTAGAGTCGGGTGACTTTCTTGATACATCCAGGATTGTTTTTAAAACAGTTTGTGACCAGAGCCAACTAGGGGGAAAAAACCTCCTTGACTTGGTTCTTGCCAGTAGGGAAACACTAATTAATAATCTTGAGGTTAATGATGACTTGGGGAGAGTGATCACAAATCACTCAGTTTTAACATATCATGGAATTCCCTAATAATGGCAATCAAGTCTCCGTCCCTGACTTTCGCTTGGCTGATTTCATAGGACTGAAAAATTACTTAGGGGGCTGAACTGGAAGACCTGACTAGGGGTCAGGTAGGTGGTGATGGTTGCCGATATGATGCTTTCCAGGCAAGTTTCTAGCTGCTCAGTCAAATTATGTTCCAAATAGGAAAACAGATCAAAAAAAAATGATCCTAAATGGATGAACAATAAAATTAAATATCTGATGGTCAAAAGAGAGCATATATAGGCAAATCAAAAAAGGAAGGGGCAATTAAGAAATCGTAATTTTTAAAGAAGAAATAAAAAAGGAATTTTAAAAAAGCAAAAAGGGAAAAATTATGAGGTAAAGTTGCAAAGAATCGAAGACAACCCAAAAGGTTTCTTTCAGTATACAAAAAAAAATCAGGGAAAAGATGGCCCACTCAAAATTCCTCGGTCACCACTGACAGGAAAAGGAAAGTGAGAATTTTTAAACACATACTTCCTCTCAGTTTTACACAGGGATACCATGATATTCCATAATGAAAATTATGTAAACAGGGCGATAATAAACTGTGCACTATTTGGGTCACAAGTGACATGGTCCTTAGGCAAAAAAGTAAATTTAAAAACCAACAAATCCCCAAGGGCCCCGAGAACGTATGCAAAGGTTTTAAAAGGAATGTAAGAGGCTTAGCACACCTTTGGGTAATCTTTTCAAATACACTACAAACTGGCATGGTGCCAGAAAGTGGGGAAAAAGGCAAAAAGTGATACCTATTTTCAAAAATGACAGGGCCTTACTTCGAACATAGCCAATAACCCAACCTCCATAGGGGGGAAAATTTTGGGAAACAATAATTCCGAGGCATTCGTAGCCACCCTTTAAACATAAATTAATCAACGAATCTCAGCATGGTTTTTACAAAGGACGTTCCGCCTTACGAATTTATTAAAATTTTTTTTTTCAAGGTATTTGAGAGGGAATCTGGTAACGAATATATATTTTGTAATGGACTTAGTAAGGGTTTTGACAGGGTCCCACATCAGAGACATTGGGAAAAAAATTTAAAGCACTGGAAAAGGAGGAGAAATTTTTTCCCGGGTAGAGGCATGGTTACAAATAGGCAGCAAGGTTTTCATAAATGGGGGGGAAAAACAGAGTGGGGAAACGTCACGAGCGGGGTTTTTCCCCAGGGGGCATTTGGCCCCTGCTGTTCACAATCTAAAAAAGACAAGATAGGGATAAAAGCGACATCGGGAAATTTTCGATGACACCCAAAATAGGCCCTCGAATTCATTCTGACGAGGGCATTCGAGCATCCAGGAAAATTTTAATAGACGATGCAGTGGTCGGGGAATGGCAATGCAGTTTAATATAGACAAATGCAAAATTTTTAAATGTTTTGGGCAGAAATAAACCCTCCACATTTAAAAAATAAAAAAAGTAGCTTAAAACGGTTGCGAAAAAAAAATTTGGAGTCTGGTTGCAGAATCGAAACCAAACAACATGCATAATGTTCGCAAATAAAGCAAATAGAATCCTTGGCTTCTTTATCAAGAAGCATAAAAAATAGGAGTTTTCAGGTTGTTCTTCAACTTATACACCCTTTGGGTTTAAGGCCCTCATTTAGATTATGCTGCACATTTTTGGGTTCCCGTATTCCCGAATGGTTTAAAAATTTCGGGGAAAATGTAAAAGGAGGATGAAAAAATGACCCAGGGATCAAAAACCTTCCCTATGGGGATAGACAAAGGGGGCCCTGAAACCCCAACTCTTGAAAGACGTGAATTGAAGGGGGATATGTTTGAGGTTTATAAGGGGAAAGGCGGGGAAAAAAATAAAGGGGATGTAAAAAGTTTTGCTGATAATTTTTAGTAGACGGGCCTCGCCCCCCCAAAAGGGGTTTTTAAGTTGGAAAATTCAATTCAGGAGGGATTATAAAAAGTCCCGGGTTTTTGGTTAATGGGAGTTTTTGGATGAGGGGAAACAAACTCCAAGTTACCGTTATAGAGGCCAAAACGTGTGTAGCTTTAAAAAATGGGTTTTTGGATAAATACATGATTTGATGGGGGGGGGTTTGGGGTTAGCCCTGATAGCTTGTGCAACGGGGTGGGGTTGGGGGGTTTTCCCTTTCCCTTGATTTCAAGTGACCTGACCGGGACTAGGTTGGGTGATTGGCTTAACCCGGTTTAGGGACTTGGACCTGCCTCGCTTGGGCAGTGGGCCCTTCGAAAGTGTTCCTTGGGTTTTTTTGTTCTTATGTTCTTATTTCTTATGTACTCGATGAAGAAGCCTATGTGTAGGCGAAACGTTTTCATTTTAAAGATACCTAATTTTTTTCATATGTGTCTTACCTAAGGGAATTAAGATTTTTTTTTTTTAAAACCCTTTAAAACTGTCCAAGCGATCTACGTTCACTTTTGTAGTGCTAAAAATTTTTGTTCTACTTTTTTTTTACATATTTTCAAATATAAAAAAAAAAAGTATATTAAAGTTTTTTTACACTTTTTTAAATGTAAAAAAAAAAAAAAGTCTACTTTTTTTTACCTTTCTTTTAGATGTTGAAAAAAACGTATATATACGTTTGGGGCGTTTACGGGGCTAACTTATTAAAATTTGAAAAATTTTTTGTGCTTTTATAACAGAACTTTGTTTTAATTTTTTTTTTGGGGGTTCCCCTTTTGAGTTTTTTTTTTTTGGGCGTGCTGGTTTTTTTTTTTAAAAGTTTTTGCTTTTGGGAAAAAGTTAAAAAACAGTGGGACCCCCGGGTTAAAAGAACCCTTTTTTTATTCCAGTGTATGTTTAGGGGCCAGTATGACCGAATTTTTTTTCCCATAAGGAATATTTTGAAGTTGATTAGTTTCCCTTTTCAGACCCCCCAAAAAAATACACGTTAAAAAAACCATTACGTAAAAAACACTTAAATTTAAATTTGGGCGCATTGGAAAAGGGGATCGTTAAGCGGGGGGCCCTGTACTTTGGGAAAAATTTTTTAGGTAAAGGAAGTTATGGCTTCATGTGTGGTTTTTCGTGGCCTTAAAACTCTGTTTTTGTTCACTCATGTTAACTTCTTGGTAACTGTTCTGGTAGAATACCCAAATTTTTTTTAAAACAACGGCCGTCTCCCACGAGGAAAAGGGGGACCCGAAAAAAGAACAACAAATTTAAAATTTTTTTTTTTAGTTTAAAAATTACGTGCTTCATACAACATTTCATGGCTTTTCGGAGGGTAACAATTCTTATCCAATTCCCCAAAAATTTTTTCCAAATTTGTCTTTCTAGGGTTTGTAAATTTTTTTGGGTTTTAAAGTATTTAAATTTAAAGTATACATTTAGTAAAAAAGAAGACTCGTGTTTTGCGTATACCGTTGCAAAAATCAAGAAAAAAAAACAATGTTTCGAACTTTTGGGGGAAGGAAATTTAAACAAAAATGGTAGCAGGCAAAAAAAGTGTTTAAAAAAACGTTTCGCCTACACAGTAGGCTTCTTAGTTTGAGTACCCGAAAAAATTGTTTGAAGCAGAAAAGACTTGAAAACGATGTAATCAGTCCATCACCCTTAAAGGGTTTTTAGGTGGTTAGTTCCCCCCGTTGGAAGGAAAAGCATTGTTCCATGGGCTTCTCCCCGGACTGAGGGACTGACCACCCCCAAAAATTTAAAGGGGGATGGACCGATTTCATGGGCTTAAGTCTTTTGCTTCTATCAACTTTTTTTTTATCACAGTTTTTAAAAAACCGAAAGGGTGATCACATTGTCTGAGACATTGACACAAGTTAATAGAAAAAATAAGTAGATTGACGTCACAGCTTAAAGCGAATTTTCCTTTGATCAATTCATGTTTTTTTCACAAAGAACCTTATAAATCATAATTTGTAGATGGATTTTTCAGAAAACCCGACTGTTGATAAATTAGACACATTGCAACTCGGGGGAATTTTTTTGGGGAAACGTTTCGCCACACAGGGGCTTATCAGCCAAACATAGGAAACTTGAAGAACGGGGAGGAAAATGAGGTAATCGTCCCTAAACCCTGAGTCGATGTTTTTCAGTCCATCAATCTATCAAGATTGATGGACTGAAAAACCGACTCAAGGTTGGGGGGACGATTACCTCATTCTCCCCGTTCTTCAAGATTCCCCTATGTATGACTGATGAAGCCCGTGTGGCGAAACTTTTCCCTCAATAAAGAACCCAAAGATTGCACTGGTCTAATTTATAAATCATAATTGCCTTGAAGCTAAATACGATGCATCGAGTTATATGGAAATCTTAGTCACAGAGCATTCTTCCACAAATTGTGTATGTTAGATAAGTTTAGATTTAGAAAGGACATAGGAAAGCATTGGTTTGGAAATAGGGTAGCTGATGAGTGGTACAGTCTACCTAGTTGGGTTATTGAGGCTGGGACTTTGGGTAGTTTCAAATTTAGGTTGGATAGATATATGAGTGGGAGGGGTTGGATTTGAGTGGGGCTTGCACATCAGAGCTTATTTCTTGGGTAGCATTGAAAATTGGGTTGGCAAAGAAATTAACTTGGCAATAAGACTCCATCAGTGATGGAAGGTGTGTGTGGTATCCAGGTAATATATTGCAGTGATTTTTGTTCACAGATGTGAAATAGCATTAGACAATTGTAATAATGTTGGTAGAATTACCGACAATATGTAAAGTAAAAGGACACAAGTGCAACTAATGTGACATTTTATTGTGGCAACGTTTCGCTCTCCAGGAGCTTTATCAAGTCCATGTACTGTTTGTAACGGCTTGATAAAGCTCCTGGAGAGCGAAACGTTGTCACAATAAAATGTCACATTAGTTGCACTTGTGTCCTTATACTTAAACATTAGACAAGTGTTATTCCAGCAGGTAGGTCCATTTGTGAGCTCATGCAGCTCACAAATTCACACGGTGAGACGTCCGGGTTCGATTCCCGGCGAGGGTGGAAACATTGGGCGTGTTTCCTTAAACTGGTTGTCTATGTTCACCCATCAGTAAAATGGGTACCTGGGTGTTAGTGGACTGGTGTGGGTCGCATCCTGGAACAAAACTGACCTAATTTGTCCGAAATACTCCGCATAACAAGCGGCTTTCTATATAGTAATATGTCATTGATGTCAGTTAGGCCTATATACTCTGTACATGTACTTGTAGAAATAAATATATTATTGTTATTAAGAACCTGTAGTTTACTGTAGACTAGAGAGTAACTCAAGTGACACTTGTTGCCTACAGTTAGTAACGTTATTTACTGCTCCAGAATACAATCATGGTTGAACATTAAAATGGTATAAAATACCGACAGGTTGTTAGGTAAGACACATATGCAACAGTTAGGTATCTTTATTATGAAACGTTTCGCCTACACAGTAGGCTTCTTCAGTCAAGTACAGAAAAGTTGATAGAAGCAGAAGATACTTGAAGACGATGTAATCAGTCCATCACCATAGAGCTCCACCAGGTTAGTAAGACAGGAGTTGCCATCTGTGAACCCGTGCTTGTTATTGTTTGTGGAATAATTTCTTGCCTAGTGATATACCACTGCTGCAGAGACCAACTTGATTGAGAGGAAGCCTCTATACAGGCTGAGCTATGAGAGGAAGCCTACTTACAATCGAAACCTGAAGAAGCCTGTCTACAGGTGAAGCCTTGTGACGAACCCTGTCTACAGGCGAAGCCTTGTGACGAACCCTGTCTACAGCGAAGCCTTGTGACGAACCCTGTCTACAGGCGAAGCCTTGTGACGAAGCCTGTCTCAGGTGAAGCCTTGTGACGAAGCCTGTCACAGGTGAAGCCTTGTGACGAAGCTGTCTACAGGCGAAGCCCTTTTGACGAACCCTGTCTACAGGTGAAGCCCTTGTGACGAAGCCTTTTCAACAGGTGAAGCCTTGTGACGAAGCCTGTCTACAGGCGAAGCCTTGTAACGAACCTGTCTACAGGCGAAGCCTTGTGGGCGAAGCCTGTCTACAGTGAAGCCTTGTGACGAAGCCTGTCAACGGGTGAAGCCTTGTGACGAAGCCTGTCTACAGATGAAGCCTTGTAAACGAAGCCTGTCTACAGGTGAAGCCTTGTGAAGAAGCCTGTCTACAGGTGAAGCCTTGTGAAAAGCCTGTCAACAGGTGAAGCCTTGTGAAGAAGCCTGTCACCAGGTGAAGCCTTGTGAGAAGCCTGTCACCGGTGAAGCCTTTGTGAAGAAGCCTGTCACAGGTGAAGCCTTGTGAAGAAGCCTGTCACCAGGTGAAGCCTGTGGAAGAAGCCTGTCACCAGGTGAAGCTTGTGACGAAGCCTGTATACAGGTGAAGCCTTGTGACGAAGCCTGTCTACAGGTGAAGCCTTGTGACGAAGCCTGTCTACAGGTGAACCCTTTGTGAGAAGCCTGTCTTACAGGTGAAAGCCTTGTGACGGAAGCCTGTCTACAGGTGAAGCCTTGTGAAAAGCCTGTCTACAGGTGAAGCCTTGTGACGAAACCTGTTACAGGTGAAGCCTTGTGACGAAGCCTGTCTACAGGTGAAGCCTTGTGACGAAGCCTGTCTACAGGTGAAGCCTTGTGACGAAGCCTGTCTACAGGTGAAGCCTTGTGAAGAAGCCTGTCTACAGGTGAAGCATTGTGACGAAGCCTGTCTACAGGTGAAGCCTTGTGACGAAGCCTGTCTACAGGTGAAGCCTTGTGAAGAAGCCTGTCTTCAGGTGAAAGCCTTGTGACGAAGCCTGTCAAACAGGTGAACCTTGTGAAATGCCTGTCTACAGGTGAAGCCTTGTGACGAACCTGTATACAGGTGAAGCCTTGTGAAGAAGCCTGTCTACAGGTGAAGCCTTGTGATGAAGCCTGTCAAAGGTGAAGCCTTGTGACGAAGCCTGTCTACAGGTGAAGCCTTGTGACGAAGCCTGTCTACAGGTGAAGCCTTGTGACGAAGCCTGTCTACAGGTGAAGCCTTGTGACGAAGCTGTCACAGGTGAAGCCTTGTGAAGAAGCCTGTCTTCAGGTGAAGCCTTGTGACGATCCTGTGTACAGGTGAAACCTTGTGAAAAAAGCCTGTGTACAGGTTTGAAGCCTTGTGACGAACCTGTCTACAGGTGAAGCCTTGTGACGAACCCTGTCTACAGGCGAAGCTTGTGACGAAGCCTTCCTACAGGTGAATGCCTTGTGAAGAAGGCCTGTCTACAGGTGAAGCCTTGTGAAGAAGCCTGTAACAGGTGAAGCCTTGTGAAGAAGCCTGTCAACAGGTGAAGCCTTGTGAAGAAGCCTGTCAACAGGTGAAGCCTTGTGAAGAAGCCTGTCAACAGGTGAAGCCTTGTGAAGAAGCCTGTGTACAGGTGAAACCTTGTGAAAAAGCCTGTGTACAGGTGAAACCTTGTGAAAAAAGCCTGTCTACAGGTGAAGCCATTGTGACGAAGCCTGTCTACAGGTGAAGCCTTGTGACGAAGCCTGTCTACAGGTGAAGCCTTGTGAAGAAGCCTATCAACAGGTGAAGCCTACAAACAGGCGGAACCTCTCAATGAACTTCCTCTCTAAGAAAACACCACAAGTGTCCGGGGCCCAAGACTGTTCAACAGCCTCCCACCATGCATAAGGGGAATTACCAATAGGCCCCTGGCTGCCTTCAAGAGGGAGCTGGACAGATGCTTAAAGTTGGTGCCAGATCAGCTGGGCTGTGGTTTATACGATGGACTACGTGCGACCAGCAGTAACGGCCTGGTTCATCAGGCCCTGATCCATCGGGAGGCCTGGTCATGGACCGGGCCGCGGGGGCGTTGATCCCAGGAATACCCTGCAGGTAAACTCCAGGTAGATAGATCAGCTCTGTATAATTTTCCTCTACGCTCTACCACCATCAGAAAACATTTAAACAAAGCACCTATACATATGTATACATATACATTTGTGTATAACAGAAGAAAGATATGGAATTAAGAGTATTTCAGATAGTAACTATTTTCAGATAAGAAATACTATCATCACAGAGATAAATATTGTACGCTGAATTATAGGAATTTAAGTTACTCTTCTCTGTGGATAAAAATCTGATGCTGTGTTATTCTTCATTGTCAGTAAAACCGCTGAGTTAGAGCTTCAGTGTTAGTAATAATACCAAGAGTCCATTGTAATGATAAATTGTAGTACATCTGTAAAATCTGGACACAAACATTCACTGTCCAGTGTAGACAGTATCATTCACTGTCCGATGAAGACAGTATCATTCACTGTCCAGTGTAGACAGTATCATTCACTGTCCAGTGTAGACAGTATCATTCACTGTCCAGTGTAGACAGTGTCATTCACTGTCCAGTGTAGACAGTATTATTCACTGTCCAATGTAGACAGTGTCATTCACTGTCCAGTGTAGACAGTATCATTCACTGTCCAGTGTAGACAGTATCATTCACTGTCCAGTGTAGACAGTGTCATTCACTGTCCAGTGTAGACAGTGTCATTCACTGTCCAGTGTAGACAGTATTATTCACTGCCCAATGTAGACAGTGTCATTCACTGTCCAGTGTAGACAGTATTATTCACTGTCCAGTGTAGACAGTGTCATTCACTGTCCAGTGTAGACAGTATTATTCACTGCCCAATGTAGACAGTGTCATTCACTGTCCAGTGTAGACAGTATTATTCACTGTCCAGTGTAGACAGTATTATTCACTGTCCAATGTAGACTGTCATTCACTGCCCAATGTAGACAGTGTCATTCACTGTCCAGTGTAGACAGTATCATTCACTGCCCAGTGTAGACAATATCATTCACTGTCCAGTGTAGACAGTATCATTCACTGTCCAGTGTAGACAGTATCATTCACTGTCCAGTGTAGACAGTATCATTCACTGCCCAGTGTAGACAGTATCATTCACTGTCCAGTGTAGACAGTATCATTCACTGTCCAGTGTAGACAGTATCATTCACTGTCCAGTGTAGACAGTATCATTCACTGTCCAGTGTAGACAGTATCATTCACTGCCCAGTGTAGACAGTATCGTTCACTGTCCAGTGTAGACAGTATCATTCACTGTCCAGTGTAGACAGTATCATTCACTGTCAGTGTAGACAGTATCATTCACTGCCCAGTGTAGACAGTATCATTCACTGTCCAGTGTAGACAATATCATTCACTGCCCAGTGTAGACAGTATCATTCACTGCCCAGTGTAGACAGTATCATTCACTGTCCAGTGTAGACAGTATCATTCTTTAATTTGCATATCTCTGTTTATTTTCTTAATATAATTATGCCTTGATTAACATTGTTATTGTAGACTTCCTAAAGATGATTTGAGGGGTCATCATCCCTGTGGCCCGGTCCCGGACCTGGCTTCCAGGTTGCTGGCTTGATCAACCAGTCTGTTAGTGCTAGGCTAACCATTCTCCCCAGGTGACACTGATTTACCGGAAAAATGAAGGAGTGGATAATGAGAACTTTCAAAACAAGGGAAACAGTCGTACTATTCAAGTCACTTGAGCTCTCTAATTTAGAATATTGTTCAGTGTTGATGGCCCTGTTCAGGCCGGGGCAGATTTCAGAACAAGAATAAATTGAGAGATCATTTACGGTTCGCATAAAACCAATAAGTATTTGAATTAGACCATTGACAAAGTCACACTAACAGAGGTGGAGCAGGACGGCTATATATAGGCAGGAAGAGGTGGAGGTAGTAGTAGTAGTAGTACAAGAATTGTATATAATACCGACGGTATTATATACAATTCTTGTACTACTACTACTACTATTACTACTACTACTACTACTACTACTACTACTACTACTACTACTACTACTACTACTACCTCCACCTCTTCCTGCCTATATATAGCCGTCCTGCTCCACCTCTGTTAGTGTGACTTTGTCAATGGTCCAAGTCGGACCGAAACGTCGTCGTAAGCTTCTCTCTTTTATGTGCGGGTTATTTGTGTATCGTTCCAGTCACGGTATTGTGCCTTTTTGTTATTTAAGTATTTGAATTACTGGGAACGCCTCAGTGTCCTAAATATGTGCTCGCTGGAGCGGAGGAGAGATACATAATAATATTTATGTGGAAAGTAGTGAGAAAGAGATTTCGTTCGGATTTTTAACCCCGCAGGGTTAGCCACCCAGGATAACCCAAGAAAGTCAGTGCATCATCGAGGACTGTCTAACTTATTTCCATTGGGGTCCTTAATCTTGTCCCCAGGATGCGACCCACACCAGTCGACTAACACCCAGGTACCTATTTGCTGCTAGGTGAACAGGACAACAGGTGTAAGGAAACGTGTCGAAATGTCTCCACCCGCCGGGAATCGAACCCGGGCCCTCCGTGTGTGAAGCGGGAGCTTTAGTGATGATCTTTTCCCAAATCTACATACTGCCATAACGACATACTGGAGTGAGAGATATGGGAGGAATTGCAAAATAAACCCAGTGAAAAGCAGGGGTGCGGTGAGTACAATAAGGGAACACTATATCAACATCCGGGGTCCCAGACTATTCAACATCTTACCAGAAGATATCAGAAACACTGCTGGAACAAGTGTAGAAGCCTTCAAGAGGAAACCGGACAAGTATCTTCACCAGGTGCCAGATCAACCAGTCTGTGATGGATATGTAGGTCAGTGGGCCTCCAGCAACAACAGTCTGGTTGACCAGGCAAGCACAAGACAAGCCTGACCTATGACCGGGATCCGGGAGTTGGAAAAACTCTCGAAACATTAAATGTATATCAAAGGTAAAAGTATACACCACTGAAGTCACAATGTATTGTTCGTAGTTAATTTAGTGTTGAAATTAAATGTTGTTTATCTGGAGAGAGTTCCGGGGGTCAACGCCCCCGCGGCCCGGTCTGTGACCAGGCCTCCTTAGGTCAGTGTCCCAGGATGCGACCCACACCAGTCGACTAACACCCAGGTACCCATTTTACTGATGGGGAACATAGACAACAGGTGGAAAGAAACACGTCCAATGTTTCTACTCTGGCTGGGAATCGAACCCAGGCCCTCACCGTGTGAAGCGAGAGCGTTAACCACCAGGCCACCAGAGCCTTGTGAATGCAACTTTATGAGAGTTTTCATTAGACCGCTGATGTCTAGTGTTTTCATTAGACCGCTGATGTCTAGTGTTTTCATTAGACCGCTGATGTCTGGTGTTTTCATTAGACCGCTGATGTCTAGTGTTTTCATTAGACCGCTGATGTCAAGTGTTTATGATGGTCTGAAGTTATGTTTCCTATTATATTATTATTATTTATGAATATAACAATTTATCCTTTAAGTTAATGTTCTTGGTGATAACACAGTGTATAACATCTTCCCCCACAAGTTGTGTTAATTTCATAAGCTAACTTAATGACTAAGGTTTAACGACCAAACACTTCTGTCTGAAGTGAAGTGTTGTGTTGCAGAGGTCTGAGCAAAACTTAGACCTCTGCAACACAATTGTCCTCAAAGATTTGTTAAGTTATACCATGAATTAAGGAAAGATCCTGGACTTCACCTTACGAAACAGACTAAGCAAATGTGGCAGTAATTATGGACAAGGTAGATCATAGGGGAAAAATGAACATATTAGAAGACTTGGGTAATTAGGTGCCCCTTAACTCATGACCATCTAGCGTAGAAACAATCATCTTGAACACTGTCTCTCAGTCTGTGAGTATAGACTGTTAGGTAAGACACATATGCAACAGTTAGGTATCTTTATTATGAAACGTTTCGCCTACACAGTAGGCTTCTTCAGTCAAGTACAGAAAAGTTGATAGAAGCAGAAGATACTTGAAGACGATGTAATCAGTCCATCACCCTTAAAGTTTTGAGGTGGTCAGTCCCTCAGTCTGGAGAAGAGCATTGTTCCATAGTATGAAGCAATATGGAGAAGACGTGACAGGATGGAGCTTTTTATAGCGCCAAGAGGTGAGACGTAGGCCACTAGGAGAGGTAAGAACTCAGATGTTGAGAAGTCAGGTCCCTCTCAAATCCAGCCCCTCTCACTAGTGGAAGTTGTCGAAGTTGATTGCAGGTCTGTACCAAGATACCCTTGTGTTGCAGTGTCTGACAGATTGAACATTTAAAATGGTATAAAATACCGACAGGTTGTTAGGTAAGACACATATGCAACAGTTAGGTATCTTTATTATGAAACTGTTGCATATGTGTCTTACCTAACAACCTGTCGGTATTTTATACCATTTTAAATGTTCAATCTGTCAGAGTATAGACTCCTCCTTTGCTCAAGTATAATAGATAAATGTAGTCTAGATGTCTTCATGAGTTGTGTTTAAGGCCTATTAAAGGCAGTATATGTAATAAAGTTGGTAGAATTACCGACAATATGTAAAGTAAAAGGACACAAGTGCAACTAATGTGACATTTATTGTGGCAACGTTTCGCTCTCCAGGAGCTTTATCAAGCCATTACAAACAATACATGGACACAGAGGGTATATAAAGGCTCAGAGTGAGGTGAATACTAGTGAGGTACCATTTCGATGTTCACTAGTGGTAGTAGTAGTAGTAGTAGTGGTAGTGACAAAAGCAATTAATTCGTACATGAGTAAAAGGATATAAAAGACTATTACTTGGGTAACATAAAAATAGGTTGGACAAATATAAACTGGAATGAGGCAGGTTGTTTCGTGTTTCACTCTCTGTGCTTTGTGTAGTATAACAGGAGAGACTATGTGATGGCAGGGTTTACTGTTTTCAGAGGATTCTTGCTAAGACTTCGGAGATGGTGAAGCTGCCGTTGTTTTGTTTAATTGTATTCGAAACAGCGATCAGTGCTGATTCAAGGCACTTGCGTGTGCGGAAATTAGTTTCTTTTATCACTAATTGGGCGTCTCTGAATTTCATAAGATGATTGTGGGAATTTATATTTGTCCAACCTATTTTTATGTTACCCAAGTAATAGCTTTTATATCCTTTTACTCATGTACGAATTAATTGCTTTTGTCACTACCACTACTACTACTACTACTACCACTAGTGAACATCGAAATGGTACCTCACTAGTATTCACCTCACTCTGAGCCTTTATATACCCTCTGTGTCCATGTATTGTTTGTAATGGCTTGATAAAGCTCCTGGAGAGCGAAACGTTGCCACAATAAATGTCACATTAGTTGCACTTGTGTCCTTTTACTTTACATATTGTCGGTAATTCTACCAACTTTATTACAATCTGTCGGACACCGCAACATAATGGACATTTCATGCAGACGTTATTTGGACACCCTTCTTCGTGCTCACAGCTATCGCAACAGACACAACTTCCTACTAGATTGCCTGGCAGAGAAGGTGATCCCTAAAGTCTACTCCTGCACAACTCTCCAACTCCAAGCACCCCTTCTCTCCAGCTACCCAAGCTTACTTAACTGAATGTGCCGAAGAACTTTCTAACATCGCTAAGGAAACCTTTGAAACTGCAAGGAATATGAGGGCCAATCTTCCAGATTGACCAACACACTGCTGAGCATAATTCTCAGCACAGTCACCCACAGCTAACCTCCAACAGAAGATCAAACTCAATCGCAAACTTCAGTACTTCTGCACTAACAGTCGATGGAAGGAAATAGGACGCGAATCCCTGATAAACAACTTATCGTCACGCACCTTAACCGACTACGAGAAACAAGCACTGAGTCTGGGACTCAAATTTACCACCAACATACGCAAACCTAACTATCAACTCAATCTTGTTACCAGGAACCATAGACACAGTGACAGCAACTTCCAGAAGGGTTATATACAGGGCCTTCTCACTGCACTTTATGTGAACCTTCTTCTTCTAATCTTCCTAGAAGATACATCACTGCCCTTAAGGACCTCGCCAACGACCCCAACATTATCGTCACCACCGCCCGACAAAGGAGGTGGAGTCGTCATACTCAACACCAGTGACTACAACACTAAAATGATGGGACCTTTTGAATGATCAATCTACATACGAACCTATCAGCACTCAACAGTGGGAGACGCTCACCAAAGACTTTCTATACAAAAGCAGACAAATACTCAAACGCACTAGAGAAGGGAAGAAACTTCTGTACTTGTTACCAAGCAACCCTAACACCAGCACACATGTATGGTTTACCCAAGACCCATAAACACAATATTCCTCTCAGACCAATCACGTCAGGAATAGGCAGTGCTCCACACAAGCTAGCCGGAGTTCTTGCCAAACATCTTTCCTGCCTTCTGGGGACCATCAGCCCCGCTCATCTTAAACACTCAGGCGACCTTCTCAACCGCATCCGTAACCTCTCCCATCCGTAACAAGAAACTAAGCAGTTTGGATGTGACTTCCCTCTTCACAAAAGTACCTACCAAAAAAGCCATCGAGGTTCTACGACGTAAAGTCAACCAGGACCTTAATCTTCCTTTACCTCCCGGAGATTTTGTTGACTTGATTGAAACTCTGTGTTAACTTCAACTGTTTTTTTCCTTCAATAACAAGCTCTACAAACAAACCTACGGCATGGGAATGGGGTCCCCAATAAGGGCCGTCCCTAGCCAACTTATACATGGAACCTAGAGTCTGAACACTTCGCCAACATCATCCCTTCAAGCGTCACTTAGTTTACGTTACGTGGACGATGTCCTCGTAATAACTCCAAAACGTTTTGATGTACGGGATCTTCAGGCAAGGCTCAACGCAGTTGAACCAGCGATTCAGTTTACACTGGAAGAAGAGTCCAATGACAAGCTACCTTTCCTCGACGTCCTCATTCACAAAGTAGACAACAACCTAAGATTTCAAGTTTTATCGGAAACCCACCAATAAAAATGATCTCACACATTCTATTCCAGTCAAGATACCAAGACCAAAAGAGGCATCATCATCGGGTTTTTCCTAAGAGCATACCGAATTTGTAGTCCTGAGTTTCTTGACGAGGAATGTACTTACATTCACCAAACATTTACTGAGTTACAATTTCCTTCTTTTTTCATCAAAGACTGCAAGAAAAGAGCTCTTCAGATCATCAATTCTCCACGCATCAACGCCGCTCCCAACAAAGTTATAATTCTTCCCAACAGCCAGGTTGCACTAAACGTCTCAAAAGTACTTTCACAAGCTAACACCAGAGTCGCCATCGCTCTACCACTTCAATAAAGGATCTAACCAGGACAAAACCCAAGCACCACGAACCAGTCAATGCAGGAGTTTACACTATACCCTGTGGAGGCTGTGACAAGATCTACGTAGGTGAAACAGCAAGAAAACCTCGACACCCGCCTCAATGAACACATATACGCATGTAGGAACGACAACTTAAACAACGCCTGTGTACAACACCGAAATTCCACCAATCATCTTATGAAATTCAGAGACGCCCAATTAGTGATAAAGAAACTAATTTCCGCACACGCAAGTGCCTTGAATCAGCACTGATCGCTGTTTCGAATACAAATTAAACAAAACAACGGCAGGCTTCACCATCTCCGAAGTCTTAGCAAGAATCCTCTGAAAACAGTAAACCCTGCCATCACATAGTCTCTCCTGTTATACTAACACAAAGCACAGAGAGTGAACACTGAAACAACCTGCCTCATTCCAGTTTATATTTGTCCAACCTATTTTTATGTTACCCAAGTAATAGCTTTTATATCCTTTTACTCATGTACGAATTAATTGCTTTTGTCACTACCACTACTACTACTACTACTACCACTAGTGAACATCGAAATGGTACCTCACTAGTATTCACCTCACTCTGAGCCTTTATATACCCTCTGTGTCCATGTATTGTTTGTAATGGCTTGATAAAGCTCCTGGAGAGCGAAACGTTGCCACAATAAATGTCACATTAGTTGCACTTGTGTCCTTTTACTTTACAAAGGCAGTATAGACAGAGACCACACACTGCCGTCACCCTAACAAGGAAGCGTATTTTTAACGTTATTATTTGCAGAGTACGTATGTAACATGTGTCGTATATAAGGCCCTGAATAACTGTTGATATTCCTGAAAGTTAGGCTTAAATTTGATAAAGAAGTATTCGTTATATAGGTGAGTCTGATCTTAAGTCATTCTCCTTGAGTGAGGTTTGTAAGATCTGTCCTCAGCATATACTCAGTTTCCGATGTGTTGTGTGTGTGTGTGTGTGTGTGTGTTGTGGTGTGTGTGTGTGTGTGTGTGTACCATTTTTTTCTGTACTTGTTGCAGGGGTAGAGTGCCAGCTTCTGGCCCCGTCTCTCAACTTGTCGCTTGCAGATTCACTCCTTCCCTCCTACTTTCGTGGGCCTTGTAGTACTTGCTCTTAAAGCTATATATGGAGCCTACCTCCCACTACCTAGTCCAGGTCATCCTTTTCATTACCTTCTCTCCGAGGCTAAAAGTACTTCCTGTCATACACACACACAACTAACAGTATGTGTGTATTGTTACCATTTTGTCAAAGGCACTTGGCCTGTTTGGGTTGTGTGTGTGTGTGTGTTTTGTTTTGTGTGAGGAGAGAAAAGGAGAGGGGTGCGTGCGTGCGTGCGTGCAAGCTCACAGACTAACAATTGTAAAACATTCATCCTTGGGAGCACCTTGCCACATCCACCTCATGATGTCACTGCAACAAATTTGGGGACCAACATCATCAAAAACTACGTGTGTTATTTTGTACAGCAGTCTGCTCTCTCAACTCCCTAAAAAACTTACTTCTTTTTTTTTAGTTTAGTGACGATTTAAGTCATCTACCAAATTACTAGTTTATGCTATTTTAACTATATATACATTTAATTTTACACAAATAACCCACACATAAGAGAGAGAAGGTTATAACGATATTTCGGTCTGACTTATACCATTTACAAGTCACACTAACACACGAAGGTGAGGGAGCTAGTATATGTAGGAGAGGGGACTTGAGACACTTATGCAACACATGGGAATCTTTATTGAAGAAACGTTTCGCCACACAGTGGCTTCATCAGTCCAATACAAAGTAGAAATGGGTAAGGAGAGTTAGAAGTATGAGGTAATCAGTCCCTCAACCTGGATTCGATGTGTTCAGTCCATCACTCTTGTAGTAAGTGCAGCATAGGGCCAGAGCCAGAGAGGTGGCTTATATACTGCGGTTGTAGATGAGTTGAAGCAGTGAGGAGGCGGGATCTTAGTGGGACCTGCCACTAATGTAAGTAGGTCGTAGTCCAAAAGGGGAAAGGGGACAGGACGGGACAACGATTAAGAAGAAAGAATTGGAGTAGTAGTGATAAAGGTAGTACTACTACGCTAGTAGTAGTAGTACTTCCACTACCAGCACTGAGTAATCAGTCTTTCATTCCTGAATTGATCATTCCATCAATCTTCTACCAAGATTGATGGAATGAACACTTCGGACTCCAGGTGGGGAACTGATTACCTCAAACTACTCATCTTCTATCATTTCACTGCAATTAGACCGAAGAAGCCATTGTCTGGCAAATGTTTCCAAAATAAAGATACCCAAGTGTTGCACAGTATCTCATTTATCAGTAAATTCTTCACCGAGACTTAAAAATGAAACCTGGAAAGTTTACATTGGGTGTCATGACTCACTGAAATGTAATAACAAGATTACAAACTGGGGAACGGGTGGGGTTTGAACCCTTGGCGACTTAGTCGTAAAACTCCAGGCCAGTGCATTAAGCACTGGGCCAGCTATGGTGTAAAGAACATTCCCGTTGTTGGATAAATCATATCGTAGCCAACTGGCCCAGTGGTTTATGCACTGACCTGGAGTTTTACAACTCATTCATCATAGGTTCAAACCTCACCTGAATGAATATCAAAATGGTATACAATACCGACATGTTGGTAGGTAAGACACATAAGCAATATTTAGGCAACTTTATTCCGAAACGTTTCGCCTACACAGTAGGCTTCTTCAGTCGAGTACAGAAAGTAGGCAGGAGCAGTAGAGATGTGAAGACGATGTAATCAGTCCATCACCCTTGAAGTCGTAGATTTGAAGTTGTCAGTCCCTCAGCCTGGAGAAGTTCTGTTCCAAAATCTGGAACTAATTGAAGATCAAGTGACAATGTTGAGACTTAAATACTGTCTGAAGGAGACGTGCAGAGTAGTAGTAGTGACCTCTCAGTGGCTACATTCTCACTACTACTGCTCTACACGTCTCATTCCGACAGTATTTAAG
The DNA here is from genome assembly GCF_026875155.1 of Cherax quadricarinatus. Classification (NCBI taxonomy): domain Eukaryota; kingdom Metazoa; phylum Arthropoda; class Malacostraca; order Decapoda; family Parastacidae; genus Cherax; species Cherax quadricarinatus. The sequence continues at coordinate 17,266,473 of NC_069495.1, read as the reverse complement.
TCTCAACACTGTCACTTGATCTTCAGTTAGTTCCAGACTTTGGAACAGAACTTCTCCAGGCTGAGGGACTGACAACCTCAAATCTACGACTTCAAGGGTGATGGACTGATTACATCGTCTTCACATCTCTACTGTTCCTGCCTACTTTCTGTACTCGACTGAAGAAGCCTACTGTGTAGGCGAAACGTTTCGGAATAAAGTTGCCTAAATGTTACCTATGTGTCTTGCCTACCAAACCCCACCTACCGTGGTTTATTAGTGGGTAACTTGGGGTTGCTGCTGTAGTTCAGTTTTAACCAAGCATCTTAGGCAACGACCTAGTTAACTATTGCTTCTGTCAATTTGCACACAAACCATTCTGATAACCAGTTTCATTACATATTTTTAATTCAATTTGTTCTTTTCTGCCGTGAGCACCTCCGCTGATAGTTGTATTTTGCCTCCCACTCTCACATGTTAACTCACTAGAAAAGTCACTCGCTACACACAAATATATAATTAAATATGGAGTTCATCCATTACTCTGTGTTCATGTAAACAGTGAATTTGATGAGACACATGTTCAACAGTTCGGTATCTTTATTTTGTAACGTTCCTCCTTCAATTTGTCAGTGTTGTATACCATTATCAAGTACAGTGAATTTATTTTTTTGTGACCCGTGAGTGACTCTTCGTATGAAAGTGCCTAGTGGGTTGAGTTTAAGTTTTTGTGGCACTGACAATTGTGATGTGTTTCTTGTGGGGATGTGCCAGAGTATCGGGATCGGTAGCGGTGAAAAAGTGGCCGATACCAGCCCATATCTTTCAAATATTAATATTACACACGTTTAAAAAATAACATTAACACTACGATTGTGAGTTTCATAAGCGCGCGCGCACACACACACACACACACACACACACACACACACACACACACACACACACACACACACACACACACACACACACACACACAGTGGAATAGCTTAGAAAATGACGTAGTGGAGGCAGGAACCATACACAGTTTTAAGACGAGGTTTGATAAAGCTCATGGAGCGGGGAGAGGGAGGGCCCAGTAGCAACCGGTGAAGAGGCGGGGCCAGGAGCTAGGACTCGACCCCTGCAACCACAAATAGGTGAGTACACACACACACACACACACACACACACACACACACACACACACACACACACACACACACACACACACACACACAGGATCTATAGATAGCTTTAAAAAGAGGTATGATAAAGCTCATGGAGCGGAAAGAGTGACCGAGTAGCGTCCAGTGAAGAGGCGAGGCCAGGAACTGTAACTCGACCCCTGCAACCACAGCTAGGCGAGTACACAGTCACAAAGTATCCTGCCAGGTCCCCCACTCCCTCAGACCCTCTTTTTTCCCAGAATACGGTATTGGAAAAGAAGCTGAAGATATGGTATACCAACGAAAACGGAATAACAATTATATAAGTGTGAGGAGTAGCAGGAAAGAATTATGGAGGCAACCCCAGACATCACAGTACTCACAGAAATAAAAGTCACTGGGGTGATAACAGACGCCATCTTTCCAACTGGATATCAAATCCTGAGGAAAGACAGAGGGAGTGGAGGAGTTGCACTGCTCATCAAAAACTAATGGAGTTTTGAGGAGTTGGAAGGATTGAACAGAGGCGAAGCAAGGGACTACACAGTAGGAACACTTTAGACTGGGGGTTCCAAGGTGGTGATTGCAGTGATGTACAACCTGCCGCAAAATAGCAGGAGACCAAGACAAGAGTATGATAAAAGCAACAGAGCAATGGTGGACACACTAGCTGAGGTGGCCAGAAGGGCCCATATGGGCAGCGCGAAGTTACTAGTTGTGGGTGATTTCAATCACAAGGAGACTGACTGGGAAAACTTGGAGCCACATAGGGAACCAAAAGCGTTAGGAACACTACCAGAGAGAGAGAGAAAGAGAGAGAGAGAGAGAGAAACGGGAGAGGAGGGGATGAACCAGCAAGACTAGACCTCGTATTCACCTCGAGTAGTTCAGACATTGGGTATATCACATATGAAAGGCCCTTCGGAGCTACTGATCACGTGGTCCTGAGCTTGGAATACATTGTAAAGTTAACAGTGGGGAAGGAAGCAGCATGAGTAGGATGGGAGAATCCAAACTGAGGTGCAGTGGGAAGAAGAACTGTAGGAAAACACAGTAAATGAAATAATGGATGCTACACACCTTCCATCATTTGATGGAAATAAGTGGAATCTTATTGACAAGTTAATTTCTTTGTTGAAAATATTAAAAAAAAAACTATACGTCTTATTGAATGAAACTGTCTCAGAAATACTGCCTCAAGTAAAATATTTAAAACATTTAAAGATCCTCAGGCTTGGCTAACACTACCAGCTCTCAATGTTTTAATGTTAAGTAGGTTGGAGAGTTAAGCCATTAATTCAGAACTATATAACCCTTGTGGGTTTAGCTCCCAGTTCTGGTTATATTATTACTATTATTATTTACACCATTGACTACAACACTAAACTCAGCACATTTCTTGATCTCAATGTAAGAATAACTTGGACGAGTCATGTAAAACTAACCTAAACAATGTTGTGAATGAACTTTAAACTCTGGAGAGAATTCTGCAGCTCAAGAACTGAGAGAGTGCAGCTGGTTTGCTGGCAGTATATAGTAGCTCAAGAACTGAGAGAGTGCAGCTGGTTTGCTGGCAGTATATAGTAGCTCAAGAACTGAGAGAGTGCAGCTGGTTTGCTGGCAGTATATAGTAGCTCAAGAACTGAGAGAGTGCAGCTGGTTTGCTGGCAGTATATAGTAGCTCAAGAACTGAGAGAGTGCAGCTGGTTTGCTGGCAGTATATAGCAGCTCAAGAACTGAGAGAGTGCAGCTGGTTTGCTGGCAGTATATAGTAGCTCAAGAACTGAGAGAGTGCAGCTGGTTTGCTGGCAGTATATAGTAGCTCAAGAACTGAGAGAGTGCAGCTGGTTTGCTGGCAGTATATAGCAGCTCAAGAACTGAGAGAGTGCAGCTGGTTTGCTGGCAGTATATAGCAGCTCAAGAACTGAGAGAGTGCAGCTGGTTTGCTGGCAGTATATAGCAGCTCAAGAACTGAGAGAGTGCAGCTGGTTTGCTGGCAGTATATAGCAGCTCAAGAACTGAGAGAGTGCAGCTGGTTTGCTGGCAGTATATAGTAGCTCAAGAACTGAGAGAGTGCAGCTGGTTTGCTGGCAGTATATAGTAGCTCAAGAACTGAGAGAGTGCAGCTGGTTTGCTGGCAGTATATAGCAGCTCAAGAACTGAGAGAGTGCAGCTGGTTTGCTGGCAGTATATAGCAGCTCAAGAACTGAGAGAGTGCAGCTGGTTTGCTGGCAGTATATAGCAGCTCAAGAACTGAGAGAGTGCAGCTGGTTTGCTGGCAGTATATAGCAGCTCAAGAACTGAGAGAGTGCAGCTGGTTTGCTGGCAGTATATAGCAGCTCAAGAACTGAGAGAGTGCAGCTGGTTTGCTGGCAGTATATAGCAGCTCAAGAACTGAGAGAGTGCAGCTGGTTTGCTGGCAGTATATAGCAGCTCAAGAACTGAGAGAGTGCAGCTGGTTTGCTGGCAGTATACAGCAGCTCAAGAACTGAGAGAGTGCAGCTGGTTTGCTGGCAGTATATAGCAGCTCAAGAACTGAGAGAGTGCAGCTGGTTTGCTGGCAGTATATAGCAGCTCAAGAACTGAGAGAGTGCAGCTGGTTTGCTGGCAGTATATAGTAGCTCAAGAACTGAGAGAGTGCAGCTGGTTTGCTGGCAGTATAAAGTAGCTCAAGAACTGAGAGAGTGCAGCTGGTTTGCTGGCAGTATATAGCAGCTCAAGAACTGAGAGAGTGCAGCTGGTTTGCTGGCAGTATATAGCAGCTCAAGAACTGAGAGAGTGCAGCTGGTTTGCTGGCAGTAAATAGTAGCTCAAGAACTGGAGAGTGCAGCTGGTTTGCTGGCAGTATATAGTAGCTCAAAACTGAGAGAGTGCAGCTGGTTTGCTGGCAGTATATAGCAGCTCAAGAACTGAGAGAGTGCAGCTGGTTTGCTGGCAGTATATAGCAGCTCAAGAACTGAGAGAGTGCAGCTGGTTTGCTGGCAGTATATAGTAGCTCAAGAACTGAGAGAGTGCAGCTGGTTTGCTGGCAGTATATAGTAGCTCAAGAACTGAGAGAGTGCAGCTGGTTTGCTGGCAGTATATAGTAGCTCAAGAACTGAAAGAGTGCAGCTGGTTTGCTGGCAGTATATAGCAGCTCAAGAACTGAGAGAGTGCAGCTGGTTTGCTGGCAGTATATAGCAGCTCAAGAACTGAGAGAGTGCAGCTGGTTTGCTGGCAGTATATAGCAGCTCAAGAACTGAGAGAGTGCAGCTGGTTTGCTGGCAGTATATAGTAGCTCAAGAACTGAGAGAGTGCAGCTGATTTGCTGGCAGTATATAGTAGCTCAAGAACTGAGAGAGTGCAGCTGGTTTGCTGGCAGTATATAGCAGCTCAAGAACTGAGAGAGTGCAGCTGGTTTGCTGGCAGTATATAGCAGCTCAAGAACTGAGAGAGTGCAGCTGGTTTGCTGGCAGTATATAGTAGCTCAAGAACTGAGAGAGTGCAGCTGGTTTGCTGGCAGTATATAGCAGCTCAAGAACTGAGAGAGTGCAGCTGGTTTGCTGGCAGTATATAGCAGCTCAAGAACTGAGAGAGTGCAGCTGGTTTGCTGGCAGTATATAGTAGCTCAAGAACTGAGAGAGTGCAGCTGGTTTGCTGGCAGTATATATTAGCTCAAGAACTGAGAGAGTGCAGCTGGTTTGCTGGCAGTATATAGTAGCTCAAGAACTGAGAGAGTGCAGCTGGTTTGCTGGCAGTATATAGTAGCTCAAGAACTGAGAGAGTGCAGCTGGTTTGCTGGCAGTATATAGTAGCTCAAGAACTGAGAGAGTGCAGCTGGTTTGCATGGCAGTATATAGTAGCTCAAGAACTGAGAGAGTGCAGCTGGTTTGCTGGCAGTATATAGCAGCTCAAGAACTGAGAGAATGCAGCTGGTTTGCTGGCAGTATATAGCAGCTCAACTGAGAGAGTGCAGCTGGTTTGCTGGCAGTATATAGCAGCTCAAGAACTGAGAGAATGCAGCTGGTTTGCTGGCAGTATATAGCAGCTCAAGAACTGAGAGAATGCAGCTGGTTTGCTGGCAGTATATAGCAGCTCAAGAACTGAGAGAGTGCAGCTGGTTTGCTGGCAGTATATAGCAGCTCAAGAACTGAGAGAGTGCAGCTGGTTTGCTGGCAGTATATAGCAGCTCAAGAACTGAGAGAGTGCAGCTGGTTTGCTGGCAGTATATAGCAGATCAAGAACTGAGAGAGTGCAGCTGGTTTGCTGGCAGTATATAGCAGCTCAAGAACTGAGAGAGTGCAGCTGGTTTGCTGGCAGTATATAGCAGCTCAAGAACTGAGAGAGTGCAGCTGGTTTGCTGGCAGTATATAGCAGCTCAAGAACTGAGAGTGCAGCTGGTTTGCTGGCAGTATATAGCAGCTCAAGAACTGAGAGAGTGCAGCTGGTTTGCTGGCAGTATATAGTAGCTCAAGAACTGAGAGAGTGCAGCTGGTTTGCTGGCAGTATATAGCTCAAGAACTGAGAGAGTGCAGCTGGTTTGCTGGCAGTATATAGCAGCTCAAGAACTGAGAGAGTGCAGCTGGTTTGCTGGCAGTATATAGTAGCTCAAGAACTGAGAGAGTGCAGCTGGTTTGCTGGCAGTATATAGTAGCTCAAGAACTGAGAGAGTGCAGCTGGTTTGCTGGCAGTATATAGTAGCTCAAGAACTGAGAGAGTGCAGCTGGTTTGCTGGCAGTATATAGCAGCTCAAGAACTGAGAGAGTGCAGCTGGTTTGCTGGCAGTATATAGCAGCTCAAAACTGAGAGAATGCAGCTGGTTTGCTGGCAGTATATAGCAGCTCAAGAACTGAGAGAATGCAGCTGGTTTGCTGGCAGTATATAGCAGCTCAAGAACTGAGAGAATGCAGCTGGTTTGCTGGCAGTATATAGTAGCTCAAGAACTGAGAGAGTGCAGCTGGTTTACTGGCAGTATATAGTAGCTCAAGACTGAGAGAGTGCAGCTGGTTTGCTGGCAGTATATAGTAGCTCAAGAACTGAGAGAGTGCAGCTGGTTTTGCTGGCAGTATATAGCAGCTCAAGAACTGAGAGAGTGCAGCTGGTTTGCTGGCAGTAATAGCAGCTCAAGAACTGAGAGAGTGCAGCTGGTTTGCTGGCAGTATATAGTAGCTCAAGAACTGAGAGAGTGCAGCTGGTTTGCTGGCAGTATATAGTAGCTCAAGAACTGAGAGAGTGCAGCTGGTTTGCTGGCAGTATATAGTAGCTCAAGAACTGAGAGAGTGCAGCTGGTTTGCTGGCAGTATATAGTAGCTCAAGAACTGAGAGAGTGCAGCTGGTTTGCTGGCAGTATATAGTAGCTCAAGAACTGAGAGAGTGCAGCTGGTTTGCTGGCAGTATATAGTAGCTCAAGAACTGAGAGAGTGCAGCTGGTTTGCTGGCAGTATATAGCAGCTCAAGAACTGAGAGAGTGCAGCTGGTTTGCTGGCAGTATATAGCAGCTCAAGAACTGAGAGAGTGCAGCTGGTTTGCTGGCAGTATATAGTAGCTCAAGAACTGAGAGAGTGCAGCTGGTTTGCTGGCAGTATATAGTAGCTCAAGAACTGAGAGAGTGCAGCTGGTTTGCTGGCAGTATATAGTAGCTCAAGAACTGAGAGAGTGCAGCTGGTTTGCTGGCAGTATATAGTAGCTCAAGAACTGAGAGAGTGCAGCTGGTTTGCTGGCAGTATATAGCAGCTCAAGAACTGAGAGAGTGCAGCTGGTTTGCTGGCAGTATATAGCAGCTCAAGAACTGAGAGAGTGCAGCTGGTTTGCTGGCAGTATATAGTAGCTCAAGAACTGAGAGAGTGCAGCTGGTTTGCTGGCAGTATATAGCAGCTCAAGAACTGAGAGAGTGCAGCTGGTTTGCTGGCAGTATATAGTAGCTCAAGAACTGAGAGAGTGCAGCTGGTTTGCTGGCAGTATATAGTAGCTCAAGAACTGAGAGAGTGCAGCTGGTTTGCTGGCAGTATATAGCAGCTCAAGAACTGAGAGAGTGCAGCTGGTTTGCTGGCAGTATATAGCAGCTCAAGAACTGAGTGTGTGCAGCTGGTTTGCTGGCAGTATATAGCAGCTCAAGAACTGAGAGAGTGCAGCTGGTTTGCTGGCAGTATATAGCAGCTCAAGAACTGAGAGAGTGCAGCTGGTTTGCTGGCAGTATATAGCAGCTCAAGAACTGAGAGAGTGCAGCTGGTTTGCTGGCAGTATATAGCAGCTCAAGAACTGAGAGAGTGCAGCTGGTTTGCTGGCAGTATATAGTAGCTCAAGAACTGAGAGAATGCAGCTGGTTTGCTAGCAGTATATAGCAGCTCAAGAACTGAGAGAGTGCAGCTGGTTTACTAGCAGTATATAGCAGCTGGTTTACTAGCGGTATATAGATTAGATTTTTTAGATTTTGCCATCGAAGTGGCTAGTTTATTGTGCACCCCATATCCATCCTGTGGACGGTAGCGCAAGAGCACATAGATACACAAAAGGTCTAGGAACTAGGTCCCAAAAGGGTTAACAGGAGTACATATGGGTTTATATCTACATATCTATAGTTCACTTATCTGTTACAAGCAAATTTAGGAAATTTGCTTAGTATATCTGATATCTTATTTTCATTAATAAGATATCTTGACATGTCACATAGGCTATTATACTGTCTGTCTCTGTATTCCTCAATAAGTGGACAATTAAGCACATAGTGTTCAAGACAGTGACCATATGCCTGATCACAGTGACCACATGCCTGATCATCTGCCAGAAGTACTTGTAACCAGCCTAAGCCTGGCCACTACAACATCAGTGTTCACATTGCAAGTTGCTCCATGAACATACTTATCTATGTTCATGTTATCATAGTGGGTTATAGATCTACTCAGACTTCTAACTACATTCCTATAACAATCGTTTTTATTATTTACTTCTCTCCTAATATTATTCCTAATGCTAGACACAGATATACCAAAGTTATATTCTACATTCTCCTTCTGGGTACACTTCTTGGCTAACATATCAACTTTATCATGAAGGAGTAATCCAATGTGTGATGGGATCCATAGCAATTGTACATTAATTCCTTTGTCCCTGATTTTTGAGTATCTATACCTGGCTTCTCCAATGAACATGTTGTTGGAGTCATTATATGAGTCAAGAGCCTTCATTGTATATAGCAGTATATAGCAGCTCAAGAACTGTGTAAAAACTCTATGCACATAAAGGGCCCCAAAATTTGGAATTCATTACCAGAAAATACTAAAGTAACCCAATCTGAAAATTAATTTAAGACTCTTCTCAAAAGCCACTTACTCACCCTAGACTAAATACTCAATATTTAACTTTACCAAAAAATCTCCCAATTACCTAAATCTTAAAACTTCAAGACTAGACGCCCAAGTTCATACATTGACTAATACTACATAGTAGTATAAATATCTACCCAAAACAGTACTGCCCTACACCCAATTGTAACATTCTCATACTGTAACCTACTTTTAGCAAATCACAATGATATATTCCCATAATATGTCTTCAGATTACTAAATACAAAACAACCACTGTGAAAAAATGGTGAACTTCAAAGGGCTTTCGTGATTTCTCACATTATCAAGGAAATTGACCTTGATAATGTGAGAAATCACGAAAATGCTGGGAAGTTCACTATTTTTCCAGTGGTTCTTGTGCATATTGCGACATCACCTGTTTACTGTGATCTTATTTGCAACGGATTACTAAATATGTAACTAGATTCATATTTGTTTCATTTTGTAAGCTTGACAGGGCTGCCTGTAATTAGTAATAACATTGGCATCTCAGGGAAATTAAGTTATTTCATATCTAACCATTAAACTGCCGAAGGATCTAAATTTAATGTACCTTTCAGTGCCAGCAATTTTGATCAAAATGACCGTACCAGAAAATTTTCTCTGGTTTTAGAAGAGTAATAAGAATGGGCGACTTTTTATTATTTACGACAGTGATTATCTGACTGTGAGTTGTCTTGGTGACTCTCGGTTGTTAGTTTTATGATTCAAAGATGTTAGTTATGTTGAATGTCGCCTTTTAGTTAGTTGTGTCGGTAGTTTGTTGTGGAGCCGCAGCTCATCATGTGAGCGGTGGTGCAGTAAACAGGATCAGGTCACAGTGGGTGTCAGACCACAACACTGTGAGCGGTGGTGCAGTAACCAGGATCAGGTCACAGTGGGTGTCAGACCACAACACTGTGAGCGGTGGTGCAGTAACCAGGATCAGGTCACAGTGGGTGTCAGACCACAACACTGTGAGCGGTGGTGCAGTAACCAGGATCAGGTCACAGTGGGTGTCAGACCACAACACTGTGAGCGGTGGTGCAGTAACCAGGATAGGTCACAGTGGGTGTCAGACCACAACACTGTGAGCGGTGGTGCAGTTAACCAGGATCAGGTCACAGTGGGTGTCAGACCACAACACTGTGAGTGGTGGTGCAGTAACCAGGATCAGGTCACAGTGGGTGTCAGACCACAACACTGTGAGCGGTGGTGCAGTAACCAGGATCAGGTCACAGTGGGTGTCATACCACAACACTGTGAGCGGTGGTGCAGTAACCAGGATCAGGTCACAGTGGGTGTCAGACCACAACACTGAGCGGTGGTGCAGTAACCAGGATCAGGTCAGTGGGTGTCAGACCACAACACTGTGAGTGGTGGTGCAGTAACCAGGATCAGGTCACAGTGGGTGTCAGACCACAACACTGTGAGCAGTGGTGCAGTAACCAGGATCAGGTCACAGTGGGTGTCAGACCACAACACTGTGAGCGGTGGTGCAGTAAACCAGGATCAGGTCACAGTGGGTGTCAGACCACAACACTGTGAGCGGTGGTGCAGTAACCAGGATCAGGTCACAGTGGGTGTCAGACCACAACACTGTGAGCGGTGGTGCAGTAACCAGGATCAGGTCACAGTGGGTGTCAGACCACAACACTGTGAGCGGTGGTGCAGTAACCAGGATCAGGTCACAGTGGGTGTCAGACCACAACACTGTGAGCGTGGTGCAGTAACCAGGATCAGGTCACAGTGGGTGTCAGACCACAACACTGTGAGCGGTGATGCAGTAACCAGGATCAGGTCACAGTGGGTGTCAGACCACAACACTGTGAGCGGTGGTGCAGTAACCAGGATCAGGTCACAGTGGGTGTCAGACCACACACTGTGAGCGGTGGTGCAGTAACCAGGATCAGGTCACAGTGGTGTCAGACCACAACACTGTGAGCGGTGGTACAGTAACCAGGATCAGGTCACAGTGGGTGTCAGACCACAACACTGTGAGCGGTGGTGCAGTAACCAGGATCAGGTCACAGTGGGTGTCAGACCACAACACTGTGAGCGGTGGTGCAGTAACCAGGATCAGGTCACAGTGGGTGTCAGACCACAACACTGTGAGCGGTGGTGCAGTAACCAGGATCAGGTCACAGTGGGTGTCAGACCACAACACTGTGAGCGGTGGTGCAGTAACCAGGATCAGGTCACAGTGGGTGTCAGACCACAACACTGTGAGCGGTGGTGCAGTAACCCAGGATCAGGTCACAGTTGGTGTCAGACCACAACACTGTGAGCGGTGGTGCAGTAACCAGGATCAGGTCACAGTGGGTGTCAGACCACAACACTGTGAGCGGTGGTGCAGTAACCAGGATCAGGTCACAGTGGGTGTCAGACCACAACACTGTGAGCGGTGGTGCAGTAACCAGGATCAGGTCACAGTGGGTGTCAGACCACAACACAGTGAGCGGTGGTGCAGTAACCAGGATCAGGTCACAGTGGGTGTCAGACCACAACACTGTGAGCGGTGGTGCAGTAACCAGGATCAGGTCACAGTGGGTGTCAGACCACAACACTGTGAGCGGTGGTGCAGTAACCAGGATCAGGTCACAGTGGGTGTCAGACCACAACACTGTGAGCGGTGGTGCAGTAACCAGGATCAGGTCACAGTGGGTGTCAGACCACAACACTGTGAGCGGTGGTGCAGTAACCAGGATCAGGTCACAGTGGGTGTCAGACCACAACACTGTGAGCGGTGGTACAGTAACCAGGATCAGGTCACAGTGGGTGTCAGACCACAACACTGTGAGCGGTGGTGCAGTAACCAGGATCAGGTCACAGTGGGTGTCAGACCACAACACTGTGAGCGGTGGTGCAGTAACCAGGATCAGGTCACAGTGGGTGTCAGACCACAACACTGTGAGCGGTGGTACAGTAACCAGGATCAGGTCACAGTGGGTGTCAGACCACAACACTGTGAGCGGTGGTGCAGTAACCAGGATCAGGTCACAGTGGGTGTCAGACCACAACACTGTGAGCGGTGGTGCAGTAACCAGGATCAGGTCACAGTGGGTGTCAGACCACAACACTGTGAGCGGTGGTACAGTAACCAGGATCAGGTCACAGTGGGTGTCAGACCACAACACTGTGAGCGGTGGTACAGTAACCAGGATCAGGTCACAGTGGGTGTCAGACCACAACACTGTGAGCGGTGGTACAGTAACCAGGATCAGGTCACAGTGGTGTCAGACCACAACACTGTTGAGCGGTGGTGCAGTAACCAGGATCAGGTCACAGTGGGTGTCAGACCACAACACTGTGAGCGGTGGTGCAGTAACCAGGATCAGGTCACAGTGGGTGTCAGACCACAACACTGTGAGCGGTGGTGCAGTAACCAGGATCAGGTCACAGTGGGTGTCAGACCACAAACACTGTGAGCGGTGGTACAGTAACCAGGATCAGGTCACAGTGGGTGTCAGACCACAACACTGTGAGTGGTGGTGCAGTAACCAGGATCAGGTCACAGTGGGTGTTCAGACCACAACACGTGAGTGGTGGTGCAGTAACCAGGACAGGTCACAGTGGGTGTCAGACCACAACACTGTGAGCGGTGGTGCAGTAACCAGATCAGGTCACAGTGGGTGGTCAGACCACAACACTGTGAGCGGTGGTGCAGTAACCAGGATCAGGTCACAGTGGGTGTCAGACCACAACACTGTGAGCGGTGTGCAGTAACCAGGATCAGGTCACAGTGGGTTCAGACCACAACACTGTGAGCGGTGGTGCAGTAACCAGGATCAGGTCACAGTGGGTGTCAGACCACAACACTGTGAGCGGTGGTGCAGTAACCAGGATCAGGTCACAGTGGGTGTCAGACCACAACACTGTGAGCGGTGGTGCAGTAACCAGGATCAGGTCACAGTGGGTGTCAGACCACAACACTGTGAGCGGTGGTGCAGTAACCAGGATCAGGTCACAGTGGGTGTTCAGACCACAACACTGTGAGTGGTGGTGCAGTAACCAGGATCAGGGTCACAGTGGGTGTCAGACCACAACACTGTGAGCAGTGTGCAGTAACCAGGATCAGGTCACAGTGGGTGTCAGACCACAACACTGTGAGCGTGGTGCAGTAACCAGGATCAGGTCACAGTGGGTGTCAGACCACAACACTGGTGAGCGGTGGTGCAGTAACCAGGATCAGGTCACAGTGGGTGTCAGACCCCAACACTGTAATATTTCGTTTATTGCCTTTGTGCTCTGTTACAATTGATTAATTTTTATTAAAGAGTCGACAGTCTAACTTTACCTAACAATGATGTTAGTCGAGAAATTTGTCGAAAACTGCATGTGGCGAGGACAGGAGGATGCGAGGACAGGAGGATGCGAGGACTGGAGGATGCGAGGACTGGAGGATGGAAGAACAGGAGGATGGGAGGACAGGAGGATGGAACAACAGGAGGATTTGAGGGCAGGAGGATAGGAGGGTGGGAGGGCAGGAGGATAGGATGATGGGAGGGCAGGAGGATGGGAGGACAGGAGGATGCAAGGACAGGAGGATGTCATGACAGGAGGATGTAAGGACAGGAGGATGTAAGGACAGGAGGATGTAATGACAGGAGGATGTAAGGACAGGAGGATGTCATGACAGGTCACTACCATCTTCATCTCTCCATGGATATACTTATAATATTCAACACGTTACATAACTACAGGTGTGACCCAGTCTGTGTTGTGACATTACACAGCAAAATTTCATCACTTGTCTGCCCCTCAAGGGAGATTCCTTGATGCTGTTGAAGGGCTCTTCATCTAGAGAATTGGATCTGTGCTCCAATACCCTTAATTAAGCCTGAATGCCTTCCATCTCCCCCCCCCCTCCCCACAGTCGCTGTATAATCCCTAGGGGTTTAGCGCTTCTCATGATAATCACATGTATACAGTTTATCAAGAATTGGTTGTTTCCTATTATGTCAAGTTTACTGTCTACCTGCTTAAGTTGGGAGTAAAAATTCCTATACATTTTCCTTACGTTTTTCATTCAGTAAATTAAGTAAGGTAATTGTCTTGAAATTTCATTATATTAAAAATTAAACTGTAGGTAGTCGGGTGAGGCGACACTGACAGTTACTCTGGTGTAGCTTACACAATCCACAGGAAAAAAATACTATTTTCCATCGTATAAGGCTCACAGTCGTACATGACGATGTTTCCAAGCAGTTGTAACGTAACGTTGGTAAACAACTGCTAAAGCGTAACCCATTGACCGTGACCTTGAGCATATAAGGCGCGCCTTATATGCCGAAAAATGCGGTAGATAAAACGAGACATTAACTATTTGATTTTTTAATGTTTGTCTTGCACTGTTGTGGTTGTCCAGTGTAACCATTTTATGAAGGAGGTTATTATAACCGTGTTCTGAGGAGGTTATTGTAACCGTGTTATGATGGAGGATATTGTAACCGTGTTGTGAGGGAGGTTATTGTAACCGTGTTATGATGGAGGTTATTGTAATCGTGTTATGATGGAGGATATTGTAACCGTGTTATGACGGAGGTTATTGTAACCGTGTTGTGAGGGAGGTTATTGTAACCGTGTTATGATGGAGGATATTGTAACCGTGTTATGACGGAGGTTATTGTAACCGTGTTGTGAGGGAGGTTATTGTAACCGTGTTATGATGGAGGTTATTGTAATCGTGTTATGAGGGAGGTTATTGTAACCGTGTTGTGAGGGAGGTTATTGTAACCGTGTTGTGAGGGAGGTTATGTAACCGTGTTGTGAGGGAGGTTATTGTAACCGTGTTGTGAGGGAGGTTATTGTAACCGTGTTGTGAGGGAGGTTATTGTAACCGGTTGTGAGGGAGGTTATTGTAACCGTGTTGTGAGGGAGGTTATTGTAACCGTGTTGTGAGGGAGGTTAATTGTAACCGTGTTGTGAGGGAGGTTATTGTAACCGTGTTGTGAGGGGGTTATTGTAACCGTGTTGTGAGGGAGGTTATTGTAACCGTGTTGTGAGGGAGGTTATTGTAACCGTGTTGTGAGGGAGGTTATTGTAACCGTGTTGTGAGGGAGGTTATTGTAACCGTGTTGTGAGGGAGGTTATTGTAACCGTGTTGTGAGGGAGGTTATTGTAACCGTGTTGTGAGGGAGGTTATTGTAACCGTGTTGTGAGGGAGGTTATTGTAACCGTGTTGTGAGGGAGGTTATTGTACACCGTGTTATGAGGGAGGTTATTGTAACCGTGTTGTGAGGGCGGTTATTGTACACCGTGTTGTGAGGGAAGGTTATTGTAACCGTGTTGTGAGGGAGGTTATTGTAACCGTGTTGAGGGAGGTTATTGTAACCGTGTTGTGAGGGAGGTTATTGTAACCGTGTTGTGAGGGAGGTTATTGTAACCGTGTTGTGAGGGAGGTTATTGTAACCGTGTTATGATGGAGGATATTGTAACCGTGTTATGAGGGAGGTTATTGTAACCGTGTTGTGAGGGAGGTTATTGTAACCGTGTTGTGAGGGAGGTTATTGTAACCGTGTTGTGAGGGGAGGTTATTGTAACCGTGTTGTGAGGGAGGTTATTGTAATCGTGTTGTGAGGGAGGTTATTGTAACCGTGTTGTGAGGAGGTTATTGTAACCGTGTTGTGGGGAGGTTATATGTAACCGTGTTGTGAGGGAGGTTATTGTAACCGTGTTATGATGGAGGATATTGTAACCGTGTTATGAGGGAGGTTATTGTAACCGTGTTGTGAGGGAGGTTATTGTAACCGTGTTGTGAGGGAGGTTATTGTAACCGTGTTGTGAGGGAGGTTATTGTAACCGTGTTGTGAGGGAGGTTATTGTAACCGTGTTGTGAGGGAGGTTATTGTAACCGTGTTGATGAGGGAGGTTATTGTAACCGTGTTGTGAGGGAGGTTATTGTAACCGTGTTGTGAGGGAGGTTTATTGTAACCGGTTGTGAGGAGGTTATTGTAACCGTGTTGTGAGGGAGGTTATGTAACCGTGTTGTGAGGGAGGTTATTGTAACCGTGTTGTGAGGGAGGTTGTTTGATAAATAGATCGCAGTCGTAACAGATAATGTGAAATATTGTTTAAATGCCAAGAATGTGAAGAGAGACGCACCACACAAGACTTTGTTTACAATTTTTGTTTCAGCGACATTTTTTTTCACCTTCTCTTTTGACTGTTGAATATTGTGGACCCCCAACATAGCTTCCTAAAAATATTTGTCTCGGTAGTTACTGTTGTTGCCCATTTTTCTTGGAACTGAATAGATAAACCCTTTTTCGTCGCTATTTGGCCCTACTCTTGTCTAAACTAAGCTGTATGATGTAAGTGGTTTAGAAAACCGACAAGTTGAAGCCTGTGTCACTTGTGCAACATTTGGGATTAATGGACTAACCACATCGACTCCATCCCGAGGGACTGATTACTTTATTCTCCTTCTCATCTTCCATCTGTGTTGGACTGAAGAAGTCACTGGCTGATAAAACGTTACCTCAATAGATTCCCAAATGTTGCACAAGTGTGTCATTCTTAAAACTAAGGTAAATTCTCCTCAAGGAAGGTACTTTGATACCAATGAAGGTTTTTTTTTTCCAAGAATTGAACCTACCATAACTTTCCTTGGATAGAACGTAACTGAATATAATAATAAATTAGGCTATGAAGAACAAGTATATTCATCTGTTTCTTCATTTTATTTTTTAAACTTAATACCATTCACCATCATCAGGAATTACACTTGTCTATGTCGACCTGTAGATCCATACACACAAGTGTAGGTCTTCCTCAGTTTAAAGCCTATATACAGTCAGTTTAAAGCCTATATACAGTCAGTTTAAAGCCTATATACAGTCAGTTTAAAGCCTATATACAGTCAGTTTAAAGCCTATATACAGTCAATTTAAAGCCTATATACAGTCAATTTAAAGCCTATATACAGTCAATTTAAAGCCTATATACAGTCAATTTAAAGCCTATATACAGTCAATTTAAAGCATATATACAGTCAATTTAAAGCCTATATACAGTCATTTTGAAGCCTATATGCAGTCAGTTTAAAGCCTATATACAGTCAAAGCCTATATACAGTCAGTTTAAAGCCTATATACAGTCAGTTTAAAGCCTATATACAGTCAGTTTAAAGCCTATATACAGTGAAGTGTCCCCTCTTTGCAGGGTCGACAAGATGCCCATTGTCTCCAATATTTTGTTCATTTCCAAGTTCTTCACTCTCCTGCTACCTAAAGAATAATCACTGACGTTATTAAAGCTAATATCTTTAATTTTCACCCCCATTTATTGCTTTCTTATAATCTAATCATTCATATCTTTGTAACAAACATACCCCAGGTTATATTTCCTATATCTTGCTATTCCTTACGACCTCGGGAAGTCCCAGTGGTCAGGGTCTGTTTTTTTTTCTCTTCCATACCCTAAGTCTCGCCTTTCTCCTGTGAAATCGTGCTCTCTTCCTTATCTGTGAAATTGAGCTCCTTTCCTTGGTTGTCAAATCGTACTCTCTTGGCTGTGAAATCTGCTGCCGTGTACAACTACTGTATTGTTCTAAATCCCTAAATGAGGTAGAATCTGCTGTATTTCAAATAGTGATTCAAAGACACTCAGAGACAGCTAGTATTTACAGAGCCGTTATACGCATTTCTTCCCACCGTCATCCTCGTCACGACCATGTCAGCCTTATTCGTTTTGATATCACTTCCAGAATGTGATTCCAGTGATCTAGAGTTTGGACTGCCCATACCCCATTCTACTTTGCCCTCAGCTGTGGCTGTGGGACATCTTCATCAGACACCAAGATGTTTTGACCAGCTCGCAGACTCCTCTGCTTGCTCCACAGTTCAAGAATTAATTTCGCACAGGGATAGGAGAGGTGTCCTATTTTCTGAAAGTGTTTTCCAATACCGTTTCATCACCTTCGTACCGCTGACGACGTGTTTTCTAGTACTGTCTCGGCAACTTCAAGGCTCCTGACGAAGTCCTTGGTATCGGGAAAATAAAAATTATTTTGTGGATGAATGGTTCACAGAACCGACACGTTGATAAATTAGACACATGTGCAACTCTTGGGTATCTTTATTAAGGAAACGTTTCGCCACACAGTGGCTTCATCAGTCCATACACAGGAGAAACTTGAACAGGAGGAGAACGAGGTAATCAGTCCCTCAACCTTGCGTCGATGTGGTCAGTCCATCCATTCAAGATTGATGGACTGACCACATCGACGCAAGGATGAGGGACTGATTACCTCATTCTCCTCCTGTTCTTCAAGTTTCTCCTGTGTATGGACTGATGAAGCCACTGTGTGGCGAAACGTTTCCTTAATAAAGATACCCAAGAGTTGCACATGTGTCTAATTTATCAAAAAATATTTTGTATCGGGCTTTCGTTCCCGGCAACTTTTCCTTCATCCCCATGGATTTTGGGAAACGATATGAGCATATTTAACACACAAAAGAACAAAAAAGGAACAATACCGTGACTGGAACAATATACAACTAACCCGTGCATAGGAGAGAGAAAAGCTTATGACGACGTTTCGGTCGGTCTTGGACCATTCACAAGTCACACTGACAGAAGAGACAGAGTAAGCGTGTTTATGTAGGCGAGGAGGACAGTGACGGGATAAAGAGATGTAGTAGTAATGCTGGACACAACTCTGCACAGACTGTCACGGTGTGTTGACAGCATAATACCTATTAATTGTTCTACTTATCAAGAGATCACGCACACTTCAGTTGCAACAACTTCAACACTCACCTTACCATGGAGAGCTGAATGACCCACATTCGTTTACACTTGAGAGCTTTTGTTTAAAATAACCCTTCAATAATGGATCAGAGTCTAACTTAGGGCATTCACAAGCTTCACTGGGATACTCTTTTGAGAGAAGTTACTGGTGCAAGCAGCAGCCTTGAATGTGACTGTGCGAGTACATGGCGAGTTAAGTACAGTTGAATTTCTGTATCTTGAAGTTTAATAAATTCAACAAACAAGTTGAGTTTAAGATCTGAAATTGACTGTATACGGTAAATATTTCATATCAAAGGACACAGAGGTGCCTGTGCTAACCTTCCTATGGTGTAGAAATATACCTAGTTGGATGAATCTTATTGTGGCTAGCTGGTCTAGTGGCTAACGCGACGGGCTGGAGTTTTGAGACTCTATGACCGCGGGTTCAATCCCGGCCGGGGGTATGGTTTATATCAAAGGAGTAAGTATAATGCCGCCATAAATATGAAGTGTATCATAAACTGAGGCCGGCAGCTGTACCTCCCTAGCGTCAACACAACTTAATAAACGAATGCTTGGAACAAAACACCCCTTCGTTGAAGCTGCCAGTCCTACCTTAAGATAATACCTCAACAATGGGGTATATACACCGAGAGGTGTATATACACTGTATATTCACTGAGAATTTGCTTTACTCCCTATTTAATGGTTTAAGGTATTTTTGGTGTTAATTTAAATTTAACAAACTACTGCATATTAACTAAACTCTGAACCCCCACTGTTATACTTCCCTAATAAACAGTAAATATGATCATAACAGTATGACACTATACTGGCATCCTTAGTAACGGCATGTATGGAACATGCTGGGCACCAGTACTGGCTGCACTGATCCATTCATACACAGATAAGCAATAAGCGTTTTGGCAATCGTTCCTAGACTCCTGGACACTGTTAACCTTGTATGTGGTACACAATACCGACAAGATGAATTAGAAACATGTGCAACGTCTGGGTATCATTACTTGTTGATGTTTCGCCAACCAGTAACTTTATCAATACAATACAAGGACGTAGTGTAAAGAATGTAGTATTATATACAAAAGATGAGGTAATCAGTCCCTCATCCAAGGCTCTGAGGGACTGATTACGCAGGCTAAATAACACCTACAACTGAGCTGCCTCTATTGTCCCCACCTCCCTCCCCTCCTGCTACAAATCTGCTGCAAGCCTTCTGCAAGCTACCTAGACTTCCACCAGCTAAGAACGATGCATTCTCGTCCTCAGACCACCGTTCCTGCTTCTCCAGTCCTCCCCTCGAGCTCCTAGCTGCTGGGTTAAGCCCTGGCACTATCTCTACTCATAATCTTCCTCTCACCAATCTACTCTTTCCCTGTCCTCACTTCCCCGCTCACTCCACAGGGATCTTACCTATACTCTCTTGTAGACCATGCCAGGGAACTCCTTAGGCTCAGAGAAGAGTTATCATTGGATCAACAATATTTGATTGTCGCAAATAATGAACTAATCAGAGACTTATCATCTAGAGTACAATCACTTCTGGTCAAAACTTCATTGAAGTGCAAACAAGTATAAAATTAAGTGTGGCTAACCTAAGATAGAGCCAGTGAGAGTGAGGCTTACTAAATTTAATTTCAATAATCCAAGAATTGATGTGGATGAAACACACAGTAAATTAAACATTCCACGGGAAACCATCCTGAGTACTCTTTACACTCACCAATGTATGGGAAAACTGCTTGAAGAAGTTTACCAGCTTGTTTTAATATATATCCCACACCGATTTTACAGAATTTATTTTTAAACTTTTAAAAAGAAAAAAATAACGCAAGTAACTCAAGAAATTAATGGAAAAATTTTAAGTACTTTTTCACATGTGCAAAGTCTAAGTCAGAAGCTTCTACCAATATTGGTCCTCTACTCTGCTCAGAGCAGATTCATACATGATAAATTAGATACATGTGCAACTCTTGGGTATTTTTATTGAGGAAACGTTTCGCCACACAGTGGCTTCATCAGTCCATACATAGGAGAAACGTGAAGAACAGGAGGAGAATGAGGTAATCAGTCCCTCAACCTTGAGTCGATGTGGTCAGTCCATCAATCTTGAATAGAATACAGCATATGTGCAAAGAAGTAGCTTATATACCATAGGCAGGAGAGGTGCAGCAGTCGTAGGTGTTGTCACATTTGTTCATTGTGGAAGTAGGTCGTGCCCAAGGGTTAGGCAAGCGAAGAATTCCCAAGTATTAAGATCCCAAGAAGTTGCAGTGTCTGACAGGATTGTAGATGAATGTCTCCTCCTGCTCTTCACGTTTCTCCTTTGTATGGACTGATGAAGCCACTGTGTGGCGAAACATTTCCTCAATAAAGATACCCAAGAGTTGCACATGTGTCTAATTTATCAACGTGTCGGTTCTCTGAGCCATTCATCTACAGATTCATACATAAACACTAGCGACACCGTGAGAACAAGATTTAGGTGATTTCTTCACTAATTCTGCCTACTTATATATAGATAACATACCCATGCACGCAGCACCTGGGCCTGTACACAACCCGCACGTGGGAGAAACTTACGACAACGTTTCGGTCCAACTTGGACCATTAACTAGTCACACCTAAACGTTGTCATAAGTTTTTCTCTTATGTGCGGGTTATTTGTATATTATTCCAGTCACGATATTGTGCCATTTTATTCTTTTTGCCTGCACCTGATTCTTGGAGTTCAGTATTTACAAAGAAATGTCAATTACCATTAGGACGAGCACTTATTGTTCTTTGATGAAGAATTTATGTTCAGGTGAAGTTCCAGAAGAGCAAAATAACTCTTGGTTCACCCAAAGATGTAGAGAGGACAGAATTAAGTGTGTTAGAGAATGGAAAATTTATAGAACATAAAGGACCAAGAAAATATAAGAACATAAGAAAGAAGGAACAGGCCTACTGACCCATGCGGAGCAGGTCCATGTCCCCCCCCCCGGATTAGCCCAATGATCCACCCAGTTTGGTCACCTCCAATCAAGGAAGGAGCACAGCACCAGACCCAGCAGCACAAGCTAATCAGGTCCAACTCACACCCACCCACACCCACCTGGAGTCTTACTGGAGGGTACTCCGGGGGTCAACGTCCCCGTGGCTCAGTCCATGACCAGGCCTCGCGGTGGATCAGGGCTTGATCCTCCAAGCTGTTACTGCCGCCTGCATGCAATCCAATGTACGAACCGAAGCCCGGCCGGTCAGGTGATTGTCCAGTTCCCTGTTGAGGATAGCCAGGGATCTTGATAGCCAGGGGTCCTGAAGACAGCCAGGGGTCCTGAAGACAGCCAGGGGTCTTGAAGACAGCCAGGGGTCCTGAAGACAGCTAGGGGTCTATTGGTAATCCTCCTTATGTATGCTGGAAAGCAGTTGAACAATCTTGGACTAGTGACAGTGTTTTATCTCTTAATGTTGAAGATTGAAACACTTATGCAGCATATGGGAATCTTTATTCAGGAAACGTTTCGCCACACAGTGGCTTCATCAGTCCAATACAAAGAGGAAGGCGTAAGGAGAGGAGGAGTATGAGGTAATGAGTCCCTCAGCCTGGAGTCGATGTGTTCAGTCCATCAATCTTGTAGAATTCTACAAGATTGATGGACTGAACACATCGACTCCAGGCTGAGGGACTCGTTACCTCATACTCCTCCTCTCCTTACGCCTTCCTCTTTGTATTGGACTGATGAAGCCACTGTGTGGCGAAACGTTTCCTGAATAAAGATTCCCATATGCTGCATAAGTGTCTCAATCTTCAACTTGTCGGTTTTTCAAACTATTCATCACACACATCTCTTAATGTACTCATGACACCCATGCTTTCATTATGATTAGCCAATGAGCGTAGTGGCCTGCCCGGTAAAGGGTGATCGAGGATAGGATCTTGGGTAGCTTTAAAAAGAGACTGAACAGATATATGAGTGGGAGGGGCTGGGTTTGATTGGTGTTGGGTACGGGAGTAAATTCTTAGGTAGGGGTGGTTTTGATAAGGGCCTGCCTTGTATGGGCCAGCAGGCCTTCTGCAGTGTTCCTCCATTCTTATGTTCACAGAGGAAGCAGTAGAGCTATGACAAGATATTACAGACCAGCAGATTAGCAGACATAGAAAAACACTAGTTATACCTTCAGTAGCGGACGATACCAAAACAAGTATCAATGTCGCCTTAGTAGAATTTACAGAAAAAATGGGATCAGATATCAAAAGTCTTTCAGTGGGCAAATTAAAATAAAATAGTGTTTAATGGTGATACATTTTGGTTGTTAATGATATTTAGTATTTCAATATATAGATAAAATCCCAGGAATTAGATCCAGGTGCTGCATGTGTGAACATGTTTTTAATAATAATAATACTCATTATTTCTACAACTTACACAGACCATAGCTGACATCAGTGACATGCTAAATAAAGAACCCTGGTTATAAAGAACATTTCTGGCGACTTGGGTTATTTTTGTCCCCAGGCTCTGGTGGCCTGGTGGTTAACGCTCTCGCTTCCCACGGTGAGGGCCTGGGTTCGATTCCCAGCCAGAGTAGAAACATTGGACGTGTTTCTTTCCACCTGTTGTCTATGTTCCCCATCAGTAAAATGGGTACCTG
The DNA here is from genome assembly GCF_026875155.1 of Cherax quadricarinatus. Classification (NCBI taxonomy): domain Eukaryota; kingdom Metazoa; phylum Arthropoda; class Malacostraca; order Decapoda; family Parastacidae; genus Cherax; species Cherax quadricarinatus. Next base: position 17,243,654 of record NC_069495.1, on the reverse strand, counting down.
GGTGTTAGTCGACTGGTGTGGGTCGCATCCTGGGACACTGACCTAAGGAGGCCTGGTCACAGACCGGGCCGCGGGAGCGTTGACCCCCGGAACTCTCTCCAGGTAAACTCCAGGTAAACTCCAGGTAAACTCCAGGATGCGACTCACACCACTCACCTAACGCCCAGGTAACTGTTTACTTCTAGGTGAATAGGACCAGCAGGTGTCTTAAGGAAGCACATCCCCAATGTTTCCACTCGTACCGGGGATCGAACCACGGTCCTTATTGTGTGAGCTAAGTGCATTACTATCCGAGCTACGGGGTACCTTTTATTTCTTTGTTAAATAACAAAAAAAGGCACAATACCGTGACTGGAACGATATACAAATAACCCGCACATAAGAGAGAAGCTTACGACGACGTTTCGGTCAGACTTGGACCATTGACAAAGTCACACCATTGACTTTGTCAATGGTCCAAGTCGGACCGAAACGTCGTCGTAAGCTTCTCTTTTATGTGCGGGTTATTTGTGTATATTTCTTTGTTGTTCGAATTTTGAGGGATTTTTTTGCTGATGTCAAATATATAATTAATAGGATGGACAAAGGTAATGAAAGCCGTGTTTGGGACCTCAACAGTGCGGTGCATTACCTATCATTAATTCATTTTATTCTTTCAGGATTTCGCTCATTTTCTTTTCGTCGTCGGTGTATTGAACCTCTTGTGAGTAGTTGTTTATTTCTCAATGTGGTTTTTGACTTGGGTTTTGAGTATGTTAAGACTTATTTAGGAATTTTCTTTTTACCTTTTTTTGATGGTTATGTGATGATGATGCTGCTGCTGCTGCTGCTGCTGCTGTTGCTGCTGCTGCTGCTGCTGCTGCTGTTGCTGCTGCTGCTGCTGCTGTTGTTGCTGCTGCTGTTGCTGCTGCTGCTGCTGCTGTTGTTGCTGCTGCTGGGTGCTGCTGCTGCTGTGCTGCTGCTGCTGCTGCTGTTGTTGCTGCTGCTGCTGCTGCTATTGATGTTGCTGCTGTTGCTGTTGCTGTTGCTGTTGCTGCTGCTGCTGCTGCTGCTGCTGTTGCTGCTGCTGCTGCTGCTGTTGTTGCTGCTGCTGCTGCTGCTATTGATGTTGCTGCTGTTGCTGTTGCTGTTGCTGTTGCTGTTGCTGTTGCTGCTGCTGCTGCTGCTGCTGCTGCTGCTGCTGCTGCTGCCGCCGCCGCCGCCGCCGCCGCCTGGTACGATTGTTGTAGTTAGTTATCTCTCTTCCGTGTACATTATCTCTCCTCCGTGTACATTATCTCTCCTCCGTGTACACCATCTCTTCTCCGTGTACATTATCTCCTCCGAGTACGTCATCTCTGTGTACGTCATCTCTCCTCCGTGTACGTCATCTCTCCTCCGTGTACATCATCTCTCCTCCGTGTACATTATCTCCTCCGTGTACGTCATCTCTCCTCCGTGTACATCATCTCTCCTCCGTGTACATTATCTCCTCCGTGTACGTCATCTCTGCGTACGTCTTCTCTCCTCCGTGTACATTATCTCCTCTGTATACATTATCTCTCCTCCGTGTACATTATTTCTCCTACGTGTACATCATCTTTCCTCCGTGTACATCATCTCTCCTCCGTGTGCATCATCCCTCCTCCGTGTACGCCATCTCCCCTCCGTGTACATTATCTCTCCTCCGTGTACATCTCTCTTCCGTGTACATTATCTCTCCTCCGTGTGCATCATCTCTCCTCCGTGTACGCCATCTCCCCTCCGTGTACATTATCTCTCCTCCGTGTACATCATCTCTCCTCCGTGTACATTATCTCTCCTCCGTGTACATCATCTCTGTGTGCATCATCTCTCCTCCGTGTACGCCATCTCCCCTCCGTGTACATTATCTCTCCGTGTACATCTCTCCTCCGTGTACATTATCTCTCCTCTGTGTATATCATCTCTCCGTGTACAATCTCTCCTCCGTGTCATTATCTCTCCGGTGTATATCATCTCTCCTCCGTGTACTCTCCTTTTTTCTTTTCATTTTCCCCCTGTCTTATTCCCTCCTTGGGAATATTT
>NC_069495.1:17204325-17241108 GCF_026875155.1 Cherax quadricarinatus | reverse complement strand
ATTTTTTTTTTTTTTGCTGCAGTTCATTTAATATTTCCTCTTTACATTTGTCAACGTTCTCCTTTTTTAAACTTCATTATAGACGTCTCAGAGGAAAATTTTTAGGGAGATCTTGTAGGTTTCTGTGAGACCTTGTAGGAATCTGTAAACCTTGTAGGCTTCTGTAAGCCTTGTAGGCTTCTGTAAGACACTGTAGGCTTCTGTAATACCCTGTAGGCATCTGTAAGACCCTGTAGGCATCTGTAAGACCCTGTAGGCTTCTGTAATACCTTGTAGGGTTTTGTAATACCCTGTAGACTTCTGTAATTTCCTTTAGGCTTCTGTAATACCTGTAGGCTTCTGTAATACCTTGTAGGCTTCTGTAAGACCTTGTAGGATTCTGTAATACCCTGTAGGCTTCTGTAATACCCTGCAGGCTTCTGTAAGACCTTATAGGCTTCTGGAATATCCTGTAGGCTTCTGGAATATCCTGTAGGCTTCTGGAATATCCTGTAGGCTTCTGGAATATCCTGTAGGCTTCTGTAATACCCTGTATGCTTCTCCAATATCTTGTAGGGTTTTGTAATACCCTGTAGACTTCTGTAATTTCCTTTAGGTTTCTGTAATGCCTTGTAGGCTTCTGTAAGACCTTGTAGGATTCTGTAATACCCTGTAGGCTTCTGTAATACCCTGCAGGCTTCTGTAAGACCTTATAGGCTTCTGGAATATCCTGTAGGCTTCTGTAATACCCTGTAGGCTTCTGTAATACTGTAGGCTTCTGTAAGACCTTGTAGGTGAACATCAAAATGGTATACAATACCGACAGGTTGTTAGGTAAGACACATATGCAACAGTTAGACAACTTTATTCCGAAACGTTTCGCCTACACAGTAGGCTTCTTCAGTCGAATACAGAAAGTAGGCAGGAACAGTAGAGATGTGAAGACGATGTAATCAGTCCATCACCCTTAAAGTCGTAGAATTTGAGGTTGTCAGTCCCTCGGCCTGGAGAAGTTCAGTTCCATAGTCAGGAACTGTCGCTTGTCGCACTGTCGCTTGATCTTCAGATAGTTCCTGACTATGGAACTGAACTTCTCCAGGCCGAGGGACTGACAACCTCAAATTCTACGACTTTAAGGGTGATGGACTGATTACATCGTCTTCACATCTCTACTGTTCCTGCCTACTTTCTGTATTCGACTGAAGAAGCCTACTGTGTAGGCGAAACGTTTCGGAATAAAGTTGTCTAACTGTTGCATATGTGTCTTACCTAACAAGACCTTGTAGGCTTTTGTAAGACCTTGTAAGCTTCGGTAATACACTATAGGCTTCTGTAATACCTTGTAGGCTCCTGTTAACCTTGTAGGCTTCTGTAAGACTCTCTAGGCTTTTGTAATACCTTGTAGGCTTTTGTAAGATCTTGTAGGCTTCTATAAGACCTTTTAGGCTTGTTAGGTAAGACACATATGCAACAGTTAGGTATCTTTATTTCGAAACGTTTCGCCTACACAGTAGGCTTCTTCAGTCAAGTACAGAAAAGTTGATAGAAGCAGAAGAGAATTGAAGACAATGTAATCAGTCCATAACCCTTAAAGTTTTGAGATGGTCAGTTCCATAGTCTGTTTCAGACTATGGAACAATGATCTTCTCCAGACTGAGAGACTGACCACCTCAAAACTTTAAGGGTGATGGACTGATTACATTGTCTTCAATTCTCTTCTGCTTCTATCAACTTTTCTGTACTCGACTGAAGAAGCCTACTGTGTAGGCGAAACGTTTCGAAATAAAGATACCTAACTGTTGCATATGTCTTACCTAACAACCTGTCGGTATTTTATACCATTTTAATGTTCACCTTGTAGACTTCTGTGAGATCTTGTAGGAGTCTGACAGAACTTGTAGTCTTCTGTAAGAAATTGTAGACTTCTATGAGATTATGTAGGCTTCTGTGAGACCTTGTAGGCTTCTGTGAGACCTTGTAGGCTTATATAAGACCTTGTAGGCTTCTGTAAGACCTTGTAGGCTTCTGTAAGACTCTGTAGGCTTCTGTGATACCTTGTAGGCTTCTGTGAGACCTTGTAGGCTTCTGTGAGACCTTGTAGGCTTATATAAGACCTTGTAGGCTTCTGTAAGACCTTGTAGGCTTCTGTAAGACTTTGTAGGCTTCTGTGATACTTTGTAGGCTTCTGTGAGACCTTTTAAGCTTAGGTACATAAACGTTCCCATGCATTGTTTGGGTTCAGAGCGTTCAAGAGGGTTTTCCTGTGTTCCTTCCTCTATTACTGTGTTTGCTAGTGTTATCTGTTGGTTTTTGGGATATCTTCCCCACAGCCTGGTCTCAGAGTAGGCCTCCTAGGCTGTTCTGGGGATTATCTATCCCACAGCCTGGTCTCAGAACGGGCCTCCTAGGCTGTTCTGGGGATTATCTTCCCCACAGCCTGGTCTCAGAATGGGCCTCCTAGGCTGTTCTGGGGATTATCTTCCCCACAGCCTGGTCTCAGAATGGGTCTCCTAGGCTGTTCTGGGGATTATCTTCCCCGCAGCCTGGTCTCAGAATGGGCCTCTTAGGCTGTTCTGGGGATTATCTATCCCACAGCCTGGTCTCAGAATGGGCCTCCTAGGCTGTTCTGGGGATTATCTATCCCACAGCCTGGTCTCAGAGTAGGCCTCCTAGGCTGTCCTGGGGATTATCTATCCCACAGCCTGGTCTCAGAATGGGCCTCCTAGGCTGTTCTGGGGATTATCTGTCCCACAGCCTGGTCTCAGAATGGGCCTCCTAGGCTGGAAAGGAAATATTACTGGATTAATAATATTTAAGAAGGTGATAGGAGGATCAAGATGTGTATAGTGAGTATTAATAAGTATGTAAGACTTTCCTGACATCTTATGTCTTCTTAAGACGATAGTAAAGATTAATTATCATCAGTGAGGCATGCAAATAACTGTTACTTTAACACTCACACCATGCAAGTAACTGTTACTTTAACACTCACACATTGCAAATAACTGTTACTGTTACTTTAACACTCACACCATGCACGTAACTGCTACTTTAACACTCACACCATGCAAGTAACTGTTACTTTAACACTCACACATTGCAAATAACTGTTGCTGTTACTTTAACACTCACACCATGCAAATAACTGTTACTTTAACACTCACACCATGCAAGTAACTGTTACTTTAACACTCACACCATGCAAGTAACTGTTACTTTAACACTCACATCATGCAAGTAACTGTTACTTTAACACTCACACATTGCAAATAACTGTTACTTTAACACTCACACATTGCAAATAACTGTTGCTGTTACTTTAACACTCACACCATGCAAATAACTGTTACTTTAACACTCACACCATGCAAGTAACTGTTACTGTTACTTTAACACTCACACCATGCAAGTAACTGTTACTGTTACACTCACACCATGCAAGTAACTGTTACTTTAACACTCACACCATGAAAGTAACTGTTACTTTAACACTCACACCATGCAAGTAACTGTTACTTTAACACTCACACCGTGCAAGTAACTGTTACTTTAACACTCACACCATGCAAATAACTGTTACTGTTACTTTAACACTCACACCATGCAAGTAACTGTTACTTTAACACTCACACCATGCAAGTAACTGTTACTGTTACTTTAACACTCACACCATGCAAGTAACTGTTACTTTAACACTCACACCATGCAAGTAACTGTTACTTTAACACTCACACCATGCACGTAACTGTTACTTTAACACTCACACCATGCAAGTAACTGTTACTGTTACTTTAACACTCACACCATGCAAGTAACTGTTACTTTAACACTCACACCATGCACGTAACTGTTACTTTAACACTCACACCATGCACGTAACTGTTACTTTAACACTCACACCATGCAAGTAACTGTTGCTTTAACGCTCACACCATGCAAGTAACTGTTACTTTAACACTCGCACCATGCAAGTAACTGTTACTTTATCTCTCAAACCATGCAAGTAACTGTTACTTTAACATACACCATGCAAGTAACTGTTACTGCTACTTTAACACTCACACCATGCAAGTAACTGTTACTGTTACTTCAACACTCACACCATGCAAGTAACTGTTACTTTAACACTCACACCATGCAAGTAACTGTTACTGTTACTTCAACACTCACACCATGCAAGTAACTGTTACTGTTACTTCAACACTCACACCATGCAAGTAACTGTTACTGTTACTTTAACACTCACACCATGCAAGTAACTGTTACTGTTACTTTAACACTCACACCATGCAAGTAACTGTTACTTTAACACTCACACCATGCAAGTAACTGTTACTGCTACTTTAACACTCTCACCATGCAAGTAACTGTTACTGTTACTTTAACACTCACACCATGCAAGTAACTGTTACTGTTACTTCACTCACACCATGCAAATAACTGCTACTGTTACTTTAACACTCACACCATGCAAGTAACTGTTACTGCTACTTTAACACTCACACCATGCAAGTAACTGTTACCTTAACATACACACCATGCAAGTAACTGTTACCGTTACTTTAACACTCACACCATGCAAGTAACCGTTGCTTTAACTCACACCATGCAAGTAACTGTTACTTTAACACTCACACCATGCAAGTAACTGTTACTTTAACACTCACATCATGCAAGTAACTGTTACTTTAATACTCACACCATGCAAGTAACTGTTACTGTTACTTGAGCACTCACACCATGCAAGTTACTGTTACTTGAGCACTCACATCATGCAAGTTACTGTTACTTGAGCACTCACACCATGCAAGTTACTGTTACTGTTACTTGAGCACTCACACCATGCAAGTTACTGTCACTTGAACACTCTCACAACATTCTGGTCAGTGTTGCTGATTGCTTCACACATCATGCAAGTGTTGCTGCTTGCTTCACACATCGTGCAGGTCAGTGTTGCTGCTTGCTTCACACACCATGCAGGTCAGAGTTGCTGCTTGCTTCACACACCATGCAGGTCAGTGTTGCTGCTTGCTTCACACACCTTGCAGGTCAGTGTTGCTGCTTGCTTCATACACCATGCAGGTCAGTGTTGCTGATTGCTTCACACACCATGCAGGTCAGTGTTGCTGCTTGCTTCACACACCATGCAGGTCAGTGTTGCTGATTGCTTCACACACCATGCAGGTCAGTGTTGCTGCTTGCTTCACACACCATGCAGGTCAGTGTTGCTGCTTGCTTCACACACCATGCAGGTCAGTGTTGCTGCTTGTTTCACACACATGCAGGTCAGTGTTGCTGCTTGCTTCACACACCATGCAGGTCAGTGTTGCTGCTTGCTTCACACACCATGCAAGTCAGTGTTTCTGCTTGCTTCACACACATGCAGGTCAGTGTTGCTGCTTGCTTCACACACCATTCTGGTCAGTGTTGCTGCTTGCTTCACACACCATGCAGGTCAGTGTTACTGCTTGCTTCATACACCATGCAGGTCAGTGTTGCTGCTTGCTTCACACACCATGCAGGTCAGTGTTGCTGCTTGCTTCACACACCATGCAGGTCAGTGTTGCTGCTTCACACGCCTTGCAGGTCAGTGTTGCTCCTTGCTTCACATACCATGCAGGTCAGTGTTGCTGCTTGCTTCACACACCATGCAGGTCAGTGTTGCTGCTTGCTTCACACACCATGCAGGTCAGTGTTGCTGCTTGCTTCACACACCTTGCAGGTCAGTGTTGCTGATTGCTTCACACACCATGCAGGTCAGTGTTGCTGCTTGCTTCACACACCATGCAGGTCAGTGTTGCTGCTTGCTTCACACACATGCAGGTCAGTGTTGCTGATTGCTTCACACACCATGCAGGTCAGTGTTGCTGCTTGCTTCACACACCATTCTGGTCAGTGTTGCTGCTTGCTTCACACACCATTCTGGTCAGTGCTGCTGCTTGCTTCACACACCATTCTGGTCAGTGTTGCTGCTTTCTTCACACACCATTCTGGTCAGTGCTGCTGCTTGCTTCACACACCATTCTGGTCAGTGTTGCTGCTTGCTTCACACACCATTCTGGTCAGTGTTGCTGCTTGCTTCACACACCATGCAGGTCAGTGTTGCTGCTTGCTTCACACACATGCAGGTCAGTGTTGCTGCTTGCTTCACACACCATGCAGGTCAGTGTTGCTGCTTGCTTCACACACCATGCGGGTCAGTGTTGCTGCTTGCTTCACACACCATGCAGGTCAGTGTTGCTGCTTGCTTCACACACCATTCTGGTCAGTGTTGCTGCTTGCTTCACTCACCATTCTGGTCAGTGTTGCTGCTTGCTTCACACACCATTCTGGTCAGTGTTGCTGCTTGCTTCACACACCATTCTGGTCAGTGTTGCTGCTTGCTTCACAAACCATTCTGGTCAGTGTTGCTGCTTGCTTCACACACCATGCAGGTCAGTGTTGCTGCTTGCTTCACACACCATGCAGGTCAGTGTTGCTGCTTGCTTCACACACCATGCAGGTCAGTGTTGCTGCTTGCTTCACACAGCATTCTGATCAGTGTTGCTGCTTGCTTCACACACCATTCTGATCAGTGTTGCTGCTTGCTTCACACACCGTTCGGGCCAGTGCTGCTGCTTGCTTCACACACCATTCTGGTCAGTGTTGCTGCTTGCTTCACACACCATTCTGGTCAGTGTTGCTGCTTGCTTCACACACCATGCAGGTCAGTGTTGCTGCTTGCTTCACACACCATGCTGGTCAGTGTTGCTGCTTGCTTCACATACCATGCAGGTCAGTGTTGCTGCTTGCTTCACACACCATACAGGTCAGTGTTGCTGCTTGCTTCACACACCATTCTGGTCACTGTTGCTGCTTGCTTCACACACCATTCTGGTCACTGTTGCTGCTTGCTTCACACACCTTGCAGGTCAGTGTTGCTGCTTGATTCACACACCATGCAGGTTGCTTGGGTTATTAAGTCAGACCACGCTATACACTCACGCTATCATTGAGAATAGCCTTGCAGGTTTTGCGTCTGCAGTGGACGAGGCCACATCACTATATCAGGGTAAAGGTCTCACTTCTCTATATCAAGGTAAAGGTCACACACTTCACTCTATCAAGGTAAAGGTCACACTTCATTATATCAAGGTGAAGGTCACACTTCACTATATCATGGTAAAGGTCTCACACATTTCATTATATCACGGTAAAGATCACACACTTCACTATATAAAGGTGAAGGTCATACTTCACTATATCATGGTAAAGGTCTCACACACTTCATTATATCACGGTAAAGATCACACACTTCACTATATAAAGGTGAAGGTCACACTTCACTATATCAAGGTAAAGGTCTCACACAATTCACTATATCAAGGTAAAGTCACACACTTCACTATATCAAGGTGAAGGTCACACTTAACTATATCAAGGTAAAGATCACACACTTCACTATATCAAGGTGAAGGTCACACTTCACTATATCAAAGTAAAGGTCTCACACACTTCACTATACGTAAAGTCACACACTTCACTATATCAAGGTGAAGGTCACACTTCACTATATCAAGATAAAGGATACACCAATATATCAAGGTAAAGGTCACACTTCACTATATCAAGGCGAAGGCCACACTTCACTATATCAAGGTAAAGGTCACACTATATCAAGGTATAGGTCACACTTCACTATATCAAGGTCACACTTCAGTATATCAAGGTGAATGTCACACTTCACTATATCAAGCTAAAGGTCACACTTCAATATATCAAGGTAAAGGTCACACTTCGCTATATCAAGGTAAAGGTCACTCTTCACTATATCAAGGTAAAGGTCACACTTCACTATATCAAGGTAGAGGTCACACAATTCACTATATCAAGGTAAAAGTCACACAGTTCACTATATCAATTAAAGATCACACTTCAGTATATCAAAGTAAAGGTCACACTTCGCTATTCAAGGTAAAGGTCACTCTTCACTATATCAAGTGTAAAGGTCACACTTCACTATACCAAGGTAATGGTCACTCTTCACTATATCAAGGTAAAGGTCACACTTCACTATATCAAGGTAATGGTCACTCTTCACTATATCAAGGTAAAGGCCACACTTCGCTATATCAAGGTAAAGGTCACACTTCGCTATATCAAAGTAAAGGTCACACTTCGCTATATCAAGGTAAAGGTCACACTTCACTATACCAAGGTAAAGGTCACACATTTCACTATGTCAACGTAAAGGTCACACACTTCACTATATCAAGACAAAGTAACACATTCACTATCAAGGTAAAGGTCACACGTCACTATCAAGGTAAAGGTCACACTTCACTATCAAGATAAAGGCCACACACTTCACTATATCAAGGTAAAGGTCACACTTCACTATAGAAAGATAAAGGTGACACACTTCGCTATATCAAGGTAAAGGCCACACTTCATTATATCAAGGCAAAGGTCACACATTTCACTATATCAAGATAAAGTAACACATTCACTATATCAAGGTAAGGGATACACTTCACTATATCAAGGCAAAGGTCACACTTCACTATATCAAGATAAAGGATACACCAATATATCAAGGTAAAGGTCACACTTCACTATATCAAGGCGAAGGCCACACTTCACTATATCAAGGTAAAGGTCACACTATATCAAGGTATAGGTCACACTTCACTATATCAAGGTCACACTTCAGTATATCAAGGTGAAGGTCACACTTCACTATATCAAGCTAAAGGTCACACTTCAATATATCAAGGTAAAGGTCACACTTCGCTATATCAAGGTAAAGGTCACTCTTCACTATATCAAGGTAAAGGTCACACTTCACTATATCAAGGTAGAGGTCACACAATTCACTATATCAAGGTAAAAGTCACACAGTTCACTATATCAATTAAAGATCACACTTCAGTATATCAAAGTAAAGGTCACACTTCGCTATATCAAGGTAAAGGTCACTCTTCACTATATCAAGGTAAAGGTCACACTTCACTATACCAAGGTAATGGTCACTCTTCACTATATCAAGGTAAAGGTCACACTTCACTATATCAAGGTAATGGTCACTCTTCACTATATCAAGGTAAAGGCCACACTTCGCTATATCAAGGTAAAGGCCACACTTCGCTATATCAAGGTAAAGGTCACACTTCGCTATATCAAAGTAAAGGTCACACTTCGCTATATCAAGGTAAAGGTCACACTTCGCTATATCAAGGTAAAGGTCACTCTTCACTATATCAAGGTAAAGGTCACACTTCACTATATCAAGGTAAAGGTCACACTTCGCTATATCAAGGTAATGGTCACTCTTCACTATATCAAGGTAAAGGTCACACTTCGCTATATCAAAGTAATGGTCACTCATCACTATATCAAGATAAAGGCCACACTTCACTATATCAAGGTAAAGGTCACACTTCACTATATCAGGGTAAAGGTCACACAATTCACTATATCAAGGTAAAAGTCACACAATTCACTATATCAAGGTAAAGATCGCACTTCAGTATATCAAAGTAAAGGGCATACTTCGCTATATCAAGGTAAAGGTCACACTTCGTTATATCAAGGTAAAGGTCACACTTCACTATATCAAGGTAAAGGTCACACTTCACTATATCTAGGTAAAGGTCACACTTCACTATATCAAGGCAAAGGTCACACTTCACTATATCAAGGTAAAGGTCACACTTCACTATATCAATGTAAAGGTCACACTTCACTATATAAAGGTAAAGGTCACACTTCACTATATCAAGGTAAGGTCACACTTCACTATATCAAGGTAAAGGTCACACTTCACTATATCAGGTAAAGGTCACACTTCACTATATCAAGGTAAAGGTCACACTTCACTATATCAATGTAAAGGTCACACTTCACTATATCAAGGTAAAGGTCACACTTCACTATATCAAGGTAAAGGTCACACTTCACTATATCAAGGTAAAGGTCACACTTCACTATATCAAGGTAAAGGTCACACTTCACTATATCAAGGTAAAGGTCACACACGCTCTATATTGACTCATAAATACAGGTTGAAAGATGACAATATTTTAGATGTTTTTATCGCTGGGTGTGTTAACCCAGGATATCCCAAGAAAGCCAGGCAATGTGGCTTATCTTTCTTAAGATCATGACACAAATAACCTGACAACGTTTCGATCCAGTTTGGACCATTAATGGTCAAAGTTGGACCGAAAAGTCATAAGTTTCAATGACAATAATGGAAATAAGTCACATTGACTTATTTGGGTCATTTTGGTTAATTTACACATATGCTGCTGTGTATGATCATTTATGTAACTCTGTGTGTGCCTGTACTTACTCTCCGGGGTATTTGTATATTGTTCCAGTCACGGTGTTGTGCCTCTTTGTTGGGTGACCCGTGGCCTGGTGGCAAAAGCTCTCGTTTCACATGATGAGGGTTCGGGTTCGATTCCCGGCGAGGGTAGAAACATTGGGCGTGTTTCCCTACACCGGTTGTTTATGTTCACCCATCAGTAAAATGGGTACCTGGGTGTTAGTGGACTGGTGTGGGTCGCATCCTGGGACAAAATGACCTAATTTGCCTGAAATGCCCTGCATAACAAGCGGCTTTCTATATAGTAGTAGTAGTAATAATAATAATAATAATAATAATAATAATAATATCTTTATTTACTACCAGTACATGTACAAGGTATACAGACCATAGCTGACATCACTGACATACTACTATATAGAAAGCCGCTTGTTATGCTGAGCATTTCCCGCAAATTAGGTCAGTTTTGTCCCAGGATGCGACCCACACCAGTCCACTAACACCCAGGTACCCATTTTACTGATGGGTGAACATAGACAACCGGTGGAAGGAAACACGTCCAATGTTTCCACCCCTTCGCCAGGAATCGAACCCGGACACTCACCGTGTGAAGCGAAAGCTTTTGCCACCAGGTCTGTATACCTTGTACATGTACTTGTAGAAATAAAATTATTATTAAACCATACCACCGGCGGGGTTAGAACCCGCGATCGTGTCATTACTATTTCGTGAGTCATGTTAAAATTATTATTATTATTATTATTATTATTATTTTAAAATTATTATTATTATTATTATTATTAGCTAATCATCCCTAGGATACAAGCTACAAGTATCACCTAACACCCAGATATCTGTTTGCTGGTGGGTAAATAGGATCAGCAGGTTCATGAGGACAGGAAACTGATGGCAGCGTACTACGAGTTACCTGAACACCGAGCTGCCAGCCAACCTTGAACAAGTGACGTGAGAGATGTACAATAACAACACTCTCTCATACACAAGTACAAACTTAACCTCACTGCTTACACCATTCACTTGTTAACCAGTATTCTATTGCCTACATACACTGAGTTATAGGATAGTGACAGTTGCTTGCATCGTCTTCGTTGAGGTTATCAATATCAAGTATCAGATGTTGCAATGGCTGCCCTGCCGTCCGACCTGAAACTCAACGTAAACAAAGGCATGAGTGAGCTGCGGTCTCCTTCCTGTGTGAGACAAAGCTTTCATGGCTTCCTTTCCTCTAGTGTTCACAAGAGACTTTTTAACATCTTAACACTGATGATAACTACTGAGGATTTGACCGTGCAATACTACTGTTGTTGATGGTTGGTTGTTGTAGGTGTATGTGTGTGTATGTTTGTGTGCATGTAATCGCCTAATTGTGGTTGCAGGGGCCGAGACTCGGCTCCTGGCTCCGCCTCTTCACTGATCGCTGCTGTGTCCTCTCTGCTCCCTGAGCTTTGTCATACCTCGTCTTAAAGCTATGTATGGTTCCTGCCTCCACTACATCACTTGCTAGATTATTCCACTTCCTGAAAACTCTGAAGTACTTCATAACATCCCTTTGATTCATCTGAGTCCTCAGCTTCCAGATGTGACCCCTTGTTTCTGTGTTCCCTCTCTGGCACATCCTGTCTCTGTCCACCTTATCTATTCCACGCAGTATTTTGTATGTCGTTATCATGTCTCCCCTGACCCTTCTGTCCTCCAGAGTCGTCAGGCCGATTTCCCTCAACTTTTCTTCGTTGGGCATTCCCCTGAGCTCGGGAACTAACCTTGTTGCAAACCTTTACACTTTATCTAATTTCTTGACGTGTTGGACTAGGTGTGGGTTCCAAACTGGCGCTGCATACTCCACTATGGGCCTGACGTACACAGTGTACAGTGTCGTGAACGATTCCTTACTAAGGTAACGGAGCGCTGTTCTCAGGCTTGCCAGGCACCCATATGCTGCAGCATATGGTTGATGTGTGCTTCCGGAGACGTGCTCGGTGTTATGCTCACCCCAAGACCTTTCTCCTTGAGTGAGGTTTGCAGTCTTTGGCCACCTATACTATATTCTCTCTGCGGTCTTCTTTGTCCTTCCCCGATCTTCATGACTTTGCATTTGGCGGGGTTGAATTCGAGAAGCCAGTTGCTGGACCACGTGTCCAGTCTGTCCAGGTCTCTTTGTAGTCCTGCCTGATCCTCATCTGATTTAATTCTCCTCATTAACTTCACATCATCTGCTAACAGGGACACTTGTGAGTCTTTCCCTTCCATCATGTCATTCACATATACCAAGAATAGCACTGGTCCTAGGACCGACCCCTGTGGGACCCCACTCGTCACAGGTGCCCACTGTAATACCTCATCACGTACCATGACTCGTTGTTGTCTCCCTGTCAGGTATTCTCTGATCCATTGCAATGCCCTTCCTGTTATATGCGCCTGATCCTCCAGCTTCTGCATTAATCTCGTGAGGAACTGTGTAAAAGGCCTTCCTGCAGTGCAGGAAAATGCTTTCAACCCACCCCTCTCTCTCCTGTCTTACTTCTTTTACACAGGATTTGCCTTCCATGAATCCGTGCTGGTTGTTGTTTGTAATCTTGTTTCATTTCAGGTGCCTCACCACTCTCCTCCTGATAATCTTCTCCATGACTTTGCTTACTATACACGTCAGAGACACTGGTCTGTAGTTTGGTGCCTCGTTTCTGTCTCCTTTCTAAAAAATGGGGACTACATTTGCCGTCTTCCATACCTCAGGTAGTTGCCCAGTTTCAAGGGATGTATTGAAGATTGTGGTTTGTGGCACGCACAGTGTCTCTGCTTCTCCTCTAAGGGCCCACGGGGAGATGTCCAGTTCCATCGACTTGTGTATATGTTATGTGTGTATGTGTGTGTGTGTGTGTGTGTGTGTGTGTGTGTGTGTGTGTGTGTGTGTGTGTGTGTGTGTGTATTCACCTATTTGTGGTTGCAGGGGTCGAGACTCAGCTCCTGGCCCCGCCTCTTCACTAATCGCTACTACTGTGCATGTGTGTGCATGTGTGTATGTGTGTATGTGTGTGTGTGTGTGTATTTATGTGTATGTTCGTGTGTATGTGTGCATACTCACATAGTTGTATTCACCTAGTTGTGGTTGCAGGGGTCGAGTTACAGCTCCTGGCCCCGCCTCTTCACTGGCCGCTGCTAGTAGGTCACTCTTCCTACTCAGTGAGCTTTATCATACTTCTTAAAACTATGTATGGATCCTGCCTCCACTACATCACTTCCCAGACTATTCCACTTCCTAACAACTGTGACTTCTTAACATCCCTGTAATTCATCTGAGTCTTCAACTTCCAACTGTGACCCCCTTATTGCTGTGTCCTATCTTTGGAACATCCTGTCTCTTTCCACTTTGTCGATTCCTCTCAGTATTTTATATGTCGTTATCATATCCCCCCTATGTCTCCTGTCCTCCAGTGTTGTCAAGTCGATTTCCCTTAACCTCTCCTCGTAGGACATGCCCCTTAGCTCCGGGACTAGTCTTGTTGCAAACCTTTGCACTTTCTCTAGTTTCCTTACGTGCTTGGCTAGGTGTGGACTCCAAACTGGTGCCGCATACTCCAAAATAGGCCTGACATACACGGTGCACAGGGTCCTGAACGATTCCTTATTGAGATGTCGGAAAGCTTTTCTGTGGTTTGTTAGTCGCCCATATGCTGCAGCAGTTATTTGGTTGATGTGCGTCTCTGGAGATGTGCCCGGTGTTATACTTACCCGAGATCCTTTTCCTTGAGCGAGGTTTGTAGTCTCTGGCCCCCTAGACTGTACTCCGTTTGCGGTCTTCTTTGCCTTTCCCCAATCTTCATGACTTTGCACTTAGTGGGGTTGAACTCCAGGAGGCAGTTTCTGGACCAGGTCCGCAACCTGTTCAGATATTTTTGTAGTTCTGCCTGGTCCTCGTCCGATTGAATTCTTCTCATCAACTTGACATCATCTGCAAACAGGTCACACACTTCTGAGTGTGTGTGTGTGTGTGTGTGTGTACTTACCTAGTTGTGCTCACCTGGTTGTTGTTGCAGGGGTCGATTTATAGCTCCTGACCCCGCCTCTTCACTAGCCGCTACTGGGTCACTCTCCCTGCAACATGAGCTCTATCATACCTCTTCTTAAAGCTATGAACTACATCGCTTCCCAAACTAATCCACTTCCTGACTACTCTGTGACTGAAGAAATACTTCCTAACATCCCTGTGGTTCATCTGTGTCTTCATCTTCCAACTGTGTACCCTTGTTGCTGTGTCCCATATCTGGAACATTCTGTATCTGTCCACCTTGTCACATCCTCTCAGTATTTTATTTGTCGTTATCATGTCCTCCCTATCTCTCCTGTCCTCCAGTTCGTCAGGTTGATTTTCCTTAACCTCTCCCCTGGGACTAGTTTTGTTGCAAACCTTTGCACTTTCTCTAGTTTCTTAACGTGCGTGTGTGTGTGTATGTGTGTTAGTTACTATTTTGTCCTAGGCACATGTCGATTTGACACTAGGCCTGTTGTATATGCGTGCGTTTGTGAGTTGTGTGTGTGTGTGTGTGTGTGTGTGTGTGTGTGTGTGTGTGTGTGTGTGTGTGTGTGTGTGTGTACTCACCTAGTTGTGGTTGCAGGGGTCGAGTCACAGCTCCTGGCTCCGCCCCTTCCCTGGTCGCTACGAGGTCACACTTCCTGCTCCATGAGCTTTATCATACCTCATCTTAAAGTTACGTAAGGATCCTGCCTCCACTACATCACTTTCCAGGCTATTCCACTTACTAACAACTCTGTGACTGAAGAAATTCTTCCTAACATCCCTGTGATTAGTTGCTGTGTCCCATCTCTGGAACATCCTGTCTCTGTCCATCTTGTCGATTCATCTGTGTTTTATATGTCGTTATCATATACCCCCTACCTCTCCTATCTTGCAGTGTCGTCAGGTCGATTTCCCTTAACTTCTCCTCGTAGGACATATCTCTTAGCTCCGGGACTAGTCTTGTTGCAAACCTTTGCACTCTCTCTAGTTTCCTTACATGCTTGGCTAGTTGTGGGTTCCAAACTGGTTTGTTGTCTCTGGCCCCCTAGACTGTACTCCGTCCCCATAGACTGTACTCCGTCTGTGTTCTCCTTTGCCCTTCCCCTAGTCTTCATGACTTTGCACTTGGTGGGGGTTGAACTCCAGGAGCCAGTTGCTAGACCAGGTCTGCAGCCTGTCCAGATCCCTTTGTAGTTCTGCCTGGTCCTCGTCCGATTGAATTCTTATCATCAACTTCACATCTGCAAACAGGGACACTTCGGAGTCTATTCCTTCCGTCATGTCGTTCACGAATACCAGAAACAGCACCGGTCCTAGGACTGACCCCTGTGGCACCCCACTCGTTACAGGCGTCCACTCTGACACCTCGCCACGTACCATGACTCGTTGTTGTCTTCCTGACAGATATTCCCTGATCCATTGCAGTGCCTTCCCTGTTATCCCTGCCCGGTTCTCCATCTTTTGCACTAATCTCTTGTGTGGAACTGTGTCAAACGCCATCTTACAATTCAAAAAAATGCAATCCACCCACCTTTCTCTCTCTTGTCATACTGCTGTCACCCTGTCAAAGAACTCCAGTATGTTTGTGACACAGGATTTCCCGTCCCTGAGACCGTGCTGGCTGTCATTGATAAACTCATTCCTTTCTAGGTGCTCCACCACTCTTCTCCAGATAATCTTCTCCATGACCTTGCATACTATACATGTCAGTGACACTGGTCTGTAGTTTAATGCTTCGTGTCTGTCTCTTTTTTTTAAAAAATTGGGACTACATTTGCTGTCTTCCATACCCTAGGTAGTCGCCCTGTTTCGATAGATGTGTTGAAGATTGTTGTTAGTGGTACACATAGGGCCTCTGCTCCCTCTCTCAGGACCCATGGAGAGATGTTATCTGGCCCCATCGCCTTTGAGGTCTCTAGCTCACTTAGCAGCCTCTTCACTTCTTCCTCGGTTATATGTATTGTGTCCAGCACTTGTTGGTGTACCCCACCTCTCTGTCTTTCTTGAGTCCCTTCTGTCTTCTCTGTGAATACTTTTTTGAATCTTATGATGAGTTCCTCATATACTTCATGGTCGTTTCTTGTGATCTCCCCTCCTTCCTTCCTCATCTTGATTACCTGGTCCTTGACTGTTGTTTTCCTCCTGATATGGCTGTACAACAGCTTTGGGTCAAATTTGGCTCTTGCTGCTCTGTCATTCTCATATTGTCTTTGGGCCTCCTTGCTTGTGCATATTCCTGGCTCTACGACTGGATATTCTCCTGGGTTCTTTGCCTTCTCTACTTCTTACATTCCCTACACCTTTGGGTGAACCAGGGCTCATCCTGGCTTTTTCATTATTCCTGTTACTCTTGGGTACAAACATCTCCTCAGCTTCCTTGGATATTGTTGTCACATATTCCATAATCTCGATTACTAACTTCCCTGCCAGTTCTCTGTCCCCCTGAGCCCCGTGCAGGAAATTCTTCCTGCCTGCGTAGTCCCCTTTCTTGAAGTTTGTCTTCATTCGTCATGCCCTTGCTGCTTCCCTCTCCACTTGTAACTGTTTCATATGTGATGTCCTCAATATCTGCACTACTCAGGTGAATAATAGGTCAAGTCTGGCTGGTTCATTCTCTCTCTCTCTCTCTCTCTCTCTCTCTCTCTCTCTCTCTCTCTCTCTCTCTCTCTCTCTCTCTCTCTCTCTCTCTCTCTCTCTCCCTTGTGTATATGTGTGTGTGTGTGTTTGTAAGAGCCGCTGCTGCTCCCATCTGTGCCTACCTGCTTCCATGTTGTACCACTGCTTCCATCATGTTGTACCACTGCTTCCATCATGTTGTACCACTGCTTCCATCATGTTGTACCACTGCTTCCATCATGTTGTACCACTGCTTCCTTCATAATGTAAAACTGCTTCCTTCATGTACCACTGCTTCTTGTACCACTGCTTCCTTCATGTACCACTGCTTCCTTCATGATGTACCACTACTTCCATCATGTTGTACCATTGCTTCCTTCATAATGTACCACTGCTTCCTTCATGATGTACCACTGCTTCATGTTGTACCATTGCTTCCTTCATGTACGACTGCTTCATGTACCACTGCTTCCTTCATGTACCACTGATTCCTTCATGTTGTACCACTGATTCTTTCATGTTGTACCACTTCTTCCTTCATGTGTCACTGCTTCCTTCATGTTGCACCACTGCTTCCTTCATGTGCCACTACTTCCTTCATTCTGTACCACTGCTTCCTTCATGTTGTACCACTGCTTCCTTCATGTGCCACTACTTCCTTCATGCTGTACCACTGCTTCCTTCATGTTATACCACTGCTTCCTTCATGTACCACTGCTTCCTTCATGTAGTACCACTGCTTCCTTCATGTTATACCACTGCTTCCTTCATGTAGTACCACTGCTTCCTTCATGTTATACCACTGCTTCCTTCATGTAGTACCACTGCTTCCTTCATGTTGTACCACTGCTTCCTTCATGTTGTACCACTGCTTCCTTCATGTTGTACCACTGCTTCCTTCATGTAGTACCACTGCTTCCTTCATGTTATACCACTGCTTCCTTCATGTACCACTGCTTCCTTCATGTAGTACCACTGCTTCCTTCATGTTGTACCACTGCTTCCTTCATGTACCACTACTTCCTTCATGTACCACTGCTTCCTTCATGTACCACTGCTTCCTTCATGTACGACTACTTCCTTCATGATGTACCACTGCTTCCTTCATGTTGTACCACTGCTTCCTTCATGCTGTACCACTGCTTCCTTCATGTTGTACCATTGCTTCCTTCATGTACCACTGCTTCCTTCATGTAGTACCACTGCTTCCTTCATGTACCACTGCTTCCTTCATGTAGTACCATTGCTTCCTTCATGTTGTACCACTGCTTCCTTCATGTAGTACCACTACTTCCTTCATGTTGTACCACTGCTTCCTTCATGTAGTACCACTGCTTCCTTCATGTAGTACCACTGCTTCCTTCATGCTGTACCACTGCTTCCTTCATGCTGTACCACTGCTTCCTTCATGTAGTACCATTGCTTCCTTCATGTTGTACCACTGCTTCCTTCATGCTGTACCACTGCTTCCTTCATGTAGTACCATTGCTTCCTTCATGTTGTACCACTGCTTCCTTCATGTTGTACCACTGCTTCCTTCATGTAGTACCACTGCTTCCTTCATGTAGTACCACTGCTTCCTTCATGTAGTACCACTGCTTCCTTCATGTAGTACCACTGCTTCCTTCATGTAGTACCACTGCTTCCTTCATGTAGTACCACTACTTCATGTTGTACCACTGCTTCCTTCATGTACCACTACTTCCTTCATGCTGTACCACTGCTTCCTTCATGCTGTACCACTGCTTCCTTCATGCTGTACCACTGCTTCCTTCATGTTGTACCACTGCTTCCTTCATGTAGTACCACTGCTTCCTTCATGTTGTACCACTGCTTTCTTCATGTAGTACCACTGCTTTCTTCATGTACCACTACTTCCTTCATGTACCACTGCTTCCTTCATGTTGTACCACTGCTTCCTTCATGTAGTACCACTGCTTCCTTTATGTTGTACCACTGCTTCCTTCATGTTGTACCACTGCTTCCTTCATATACCACTGCTTCCTTCATGTACCACTGCTTTCTTTGTTGTACCACTGCTTCCTTCATGTACCACTGCTTCCTTCATGTTGTACCACTGCTTCCTTTATGTTGTACCACTGCTTCCTTCATGTTGTACCACTGCTTCCTTTATGTTGTACCACTGCTTCCTTCATGTTGTACCACTGCTTCCTTCATGTACCACTGCTTCCTTCATGTACCACTGCTTCCTTCATGTTGTACCACTGCTTCCATCATGCACCACTGCTTCCTTCATGTACCACTGCTTCCTTCATGTTGTACCACTGCTTCCTTCATGCTGTACCACTGCTTCCTTCATGTACCACTGCTTCCTTCATGTTGTACCACTGCTTCATGTTGTACCACTGCATCCTTCATGTACCACTGCTTCCTTCATGTTGTGCCACTGCTTCCTTCATGTTGTACCACTGCTTCCTTTGTTGTACCACTGCTTCCTTCATGTTGTGCCACTGCTTCCTTCATGTTGTACCACTGCTTCCTTTGTTGTACCACTGCTTCCTTCATGTTGTACCACTGCTTCCTTCATGTTGTACCACTGCTTCCTTCATGTTGTACCACTGCTTCCTTCATGCTGTACCACTGTTTCCTTCATGTTGTACCACTGCTTCCTTCATTTTGTACCACTGCTTCCTTCATGTTGTACCACTGCTTCCTTCATGCTGTACCACTGCTTCCTTCATGTTGTACCACTGCTTCCTCCATGTTGTACCACTGCTTCCTCCATGTTGTACCACTGCTTCCTTCATGTACCACTGCTTCCTTCATGTTGTACCACTGCTTCCTTCATGTAGTACCACTGCTTCCTTCATGCTGTACCACTGCTTCCTTCATGTACCACTGCTTCCTCCATGTTGTACCACTGCTTCCTTCATGTACCACTGCTTCCTTCATGCTGTACCACTGCTTCCTTCATGTTGTACCACTTCTTCCTTCATGTACCACTGCTTCCTTCATGCTGTACCACTGCTTCCTTCATGTTGTACCACTGCTTCCTTCATGTACCACTGCTTCCTTCATGCTGTACCACTGCTTCCTTCATGTACCACTGCTTCCTTCATGCTGTACCACTGCTTCCTTCATGCTGTACCACTGCTTCCTTCATGTTGTACCACTGCTTCCTTCATGTACCACTGCTTCCTTCATGTTGTACCACTGCTTCCTTCATGTACCACTGCTTCCTTCATGTTGTACCACTGCCCAGTTCCGTGGAATTCCATACTTATAAAAAATGTAAGATATCACTTTCTTTAACCTTCAGTAATTTATGGAGAAGGCGGCTGGACACGTGTTGTCCCACACCCGCTGACAACCACTGATTTCACTCCACTTTAAAATGATATCAGTCTAACATCCTCAAAAAAAATCGTAGACTTATATGCCTAACTTCATACATAATCAAAATCTTTGAACGGATCCTAAGTAGCACATGAAATTACAACAGTTGCACGGTGTGGGCCTCATGGGTTTAGGGCACGTCGCTCCTGCCTTTCACAATTGCTAGATTATTAAGGTGCAGTTCTGGATGATCCGATATTTCCAGTTTCTCTCTGCCCATGCTGTACTCTGTGTCCGGTCTGCTCTCTTGTGTTTGCTGGGCACTGCTTCATGGCTCTGTCGACTGGATTTACTTATTCTTGATCTCTAGGGGCTGATCATACGTACCCTTGAAACTGTGTATGTTGTTTGCCTTTAGCACATAAGACTACGTTGAAGTGCGTGCCTCAAAAACTGTAAACCTGATTGATGATGCTATCAGTCGGGAAGCCTGATCGTGAGACCTGTCTGCCGGGGCGATGACCCATGGAATCAGCAATTGGTAAACAACAGATGTACGAGTAATCACTGGTGATGACGCAAGCATGACGCAACGTGTGATAAAAGTAAGAAAGTCGCATCAAGTCTGTCAAGGTCACAAGTGACAGATCACAACCCACAGAAACACTCAACAGGAGACGAAGGTTAAGACTGAGTGATGTACCTATCTACAAGTACTTCATTATCTTCCTCACTCTGGGATACTCTTACGGCAAAAACAAGAATTGAAAAGAATAAAGAGTAAAATTTACGGTGCTGTGACTGGAGCAGTTCATAACTAACAAAGATAGATGTTTCACTGTCCTGGACTCTCACGACAGTAATGGTATGCGGTGTACAACAGATACTGCACACCTGGTTGTAGCACGATAACAAAGGTTGAGACGAGGAACGAGCAAAAGGCAGTGGAGAGTAAATACTTAGATATTTCTTTCACCAAACAGCAGGATATGTACAAGATGGGACACAGTAAGAACCGTCTTCGACCAGATTTGGAGGTAAGTCTGCCAAAGTTGATTCATGAGTGTACCAAAACGCTTCACAACTTTGGTGGGATTCCTTGTCATTGGCTGGTTGAACCAAGGTACTAGTATTACGATGGGGCCCATACTAGTTAAACCCTTAGTATCTGGTTCACAAGTTGGGAGGCAGCCTATATGGGTGTGTGACACGCAGAATATAATGTAATGTACTCTTAGTGTGCCACACTTAGATACTGGAGTCGGAAGTGTGGTTAGGCAAGAGAGGAAGTAAGGCATTAATACTACAAACGATGTTAAGAAAATACTAAATACAGAAAGTTGTTTATTGGTATAATGTGTCGCCAACAAACAGGGTTTGAATAACCACGTCGGCCATATGAGAGCAGTGCTTTGTTGTACACTCGACGGCTGAGGTGAAGCACCAGGATGTGTGGAGTATCAGAGGAAGATTGAAACACTTATGCAGCATATGGGAATCTTTATTCAGGAAACGTTTCGCCACACAGTGGCTTCATCAGTCCAATACAAAGAGGAAGGCGTAAGGAGAGGAGGAGTATGAGGTAATCAGTCCCTCAACCTGGAGTCGATGTGTTCAGAAAACATCGACTCCAGGTTGAGGGACTGATTACCTCATACTCCTCCTCTCCTTACGCCTTCCTCTTTGTATTGGACTGATGAAGCCACTGTGTGGCGAAACGTTTCCTGAATAAAGATTCCCATATGCTGCATAAGTGTTTCAATCTTCAACTTGTCGGTTTTTCAAACCATTCATCACACAGTATCAGAGGAGCACAGCGGAAGACCTACTGGAACACTGTGTAGATGAGAGAGTGATGGTACGTAGAGAGCAGTAGTAGAGGTGTTAGTGATGGTACGTAGAGAGCAGTAGTAGAGGTGTTAGTGATGGTACGTAGAGAGCAGTAGTAGAGGTGTTAGTGATGGTACATAGAGAGGAGACAGAAGAGATGAGATAATGATGAGCGTGAGATAAGAGCATGATACAGCATCCACTTGACTAACTTCAGTTATCTCTCCTCCACACCCACACACCCACGCCACACCCACGCCACACCCACGCCATATACACTATGGCTTTTCCACACCCACACCCACGCCCCCACACCCAAACCTCCACATCCACACCCACGCTTCCTCTCGTACATATACACCATGGGCTCTCCACACCCATACCAGCGCCTTCATTCAAATAACATATGGATGGAGAAACACTGCAGCGGACCTACTGACCCAAACTAGGCAGGTCTTTCTCTAATGCAACTACTCCCACCTTCAGTACCTCAGGTCGTAATCAGACCCAACCATTATCACTTGTATATTTTTCTAACCTAGTTTTCAAGCTTCTCTGGGTTTTAGCTTCTATAAACCTACTTGGCAGATTGTTCGTCTCATCGATAATTCAGTTTTAAAACTAGTACTCTCGTATGTCCCCTCTAAATCTAAACTTATTTAAATCCGTTATTTCTAATTCTTACTTAATATTTTATCCTCAGTTCTTTATTTATATCGCCTTTGTTTATGCCAGTCTTCCACTTATATATCTCATTGATATCTCTCATTCTTCGTATCTTAAGTAAGTAAAGGTTCAAGGTTCCAAATATATCTTCGTATGAGTCATTCCTTATACAGTGGATTAATTTTGTCATTCTTATCTGAATGTTGTCCAGTGCATTTATATCCATTGTGTTGTATAGCGACCAAAACTGAGCGGCATAATCTAAGTGAGGTCATATTAGTGATGTATAGAGCTGGAAAATAACTTTTGGATTCCTGTTACTCATGTTTCTTGATATAAATCCAAATAATCTGTTAGCTTTATTGCACACACTTAAGCACTGTTGTCTGATTACTGCTTACCATGACTCCCGAGTCTTTTTCACATTGTGTGATCACGCTCTACCTCATCTAGATTATAACTATGAGGGTTATTTTCGTTCCCAAGAATTATGACTTTGCACTTGTCTACATTGAACTGCATCTGCCACTTTTTAGACCATTACATTAATTTGTCCAAATCTTGTACATGAATGGTATACGGTACCGACAAGATGAAGAATTAGACACATGTGCAACATCTGGGTATCTTTATTGTAGACGTTTCACCAGCGAGTGGCTTTACCAATACAAATTTAAGGACATGAATCGAAGACAGTAGAACTATATAGGAAAGATGAGGTAACAAGTTCCTCAGTCTTGGAGTTGAAGAGCACCGTAGTGTTGAAGAATCGTGCAGACTCCTTTACCATCAGCTGCCAATTTTCTTAACAGTCTTTTGTGAATACTCTGTCGAAAGATTTACTAAAGTCGATGTATCTCTTTTTTTTATCGTAGTCTACTGCCTCGTGTGCTTTATTAAGGAAGGTTAGCAAATTTATCAGGCAGGAACGCCCTTTACTTCCTGCCTTCTAATAATATCGGCTAAAATTGATTCTAACTATTTATCTCCTACAGACGTCAGGTTTATGGGGCGGCAGTTTAATGGAACTGACTTAACCCATGATTAAAAGGTGGGAATTACATTAGCCATCACCCACATCTCTTGCACAGCACAGGTTTGTATGGACGAATTAAACATAGTTATTAGTTCTAGATTTTGGAACAGAACTTCTGCAGGCTGAGGGACTGACAACCTCAAATCTACGACTTCAAGGGTGATGGACTGATTACATCGTCTTCACATCTCTACTGATCCTGCCTACTTTCTGTACTCGACTGAAGAAGCCTACTGTGTAGGCGAAACGTTTCGGAATAAATTTGCCTAAATGTTGCCTGTGTCATATCTACCAACCATAGTTATTAGCAGCTGACTAAGATCCAAATTGCATTCTTTGAGTATTCTTGAATATTGTTCATCGGGGTCTGGGGACTTAATTTGTCTAATTATTCGATAATCATATCCCTCGTGATTGTAATATTACTTAATTTGTTTTCTTCGGGGTCTGAATAATTAGTGATAGCTGGGATATTATTTATGTCTTGTGTGAAAACTGACAAGAAATAACTATTAAAAATAGAGCACATTTCCTGCTCATTTTCAGTAAACTGTCCACACCTAGTTTTTAGAGGTCCTCTATTTTCTTGACCTTTGTCCTATACACTGTAAAGAACCTTTTTTGGATTTATCATCGATTCTCTAGCTATTTTAATTTCATAGTCGCGTTTAGCCTTCCTAATCCCCGTTTATTTATCCGTTATAATATGAACATAATGTTCCTATAAATTCTTCTCTCCTCTCCTCTAATGCTTCTTTAAATTCTTCCATTCTCTCCTAATAGATGTTTTACTCTCCTATTCATCCATTTGAGATCATTTTTATTTGACCTATTTTTTCTCTGGGGAAAATATATATACTTTGGGTTAATGATTCATCAGTTGAATCATTAGCTAGATTACCCCAGTCGAGACTAGACAGGTGTACATTAAGTCCATTATAATCGGCACAACGAGAATTAGGGACTTTTACCTTATTCTCGTACTCCCAGGTAATTTGTGATCACTTGCACCAAGTTCTTCAGTGGTTATACCAGTACCTACAAAATACCATATCATTCAGGTTAATTAATGGCCGTGTGCTAACAGGCAACTAACAGAAAGCCTGGTTATCAGCCATTCTACATTTTTTTTGTGTGGAGATGAAAGCTAGTTATAATAATAACACATGTAGGCCATCACTAATCCGGCATCATTGGGACCTGTAGTGTGCCTGACCTGGCCACTCGATTTCCTTATTTAACAAAAGCAAGTCGAGCACATTATTACCTCTGGTAAGCTCTTTTACAAATTACTTCAGAAAACAGTCTTAAACTACTTCCAGGAAGTCGCTAGACTCCACATTACCAGTCAAAGAAGTCCAGTCAATTTGATTAAAGTTAAAATCCCCTCCCCCCTATTACTACGTTATTGTGTCTAGAAGCCCTAACAATTTCGTCCAAAAGAAGTTTCCCTCTATCACTTTCTAAACCAGGAGGTCGGTATATTCTACCTAAAATTAGTTTTTCTGGTCCGAGAAATTCTACCAAAACAGATTCTGTGTCTAGTCCATTGATTTTTATACCTGTTTTTATGCAACAATTCATATTTTCTCCACCCCTCTAACCTGTTACGTCTGTCTACACAGAACAACTTAAACATTTGGATGTGGTTCTTGGAAGTCATGTCCCGACTCTTCAAATTAAACCAGGTTTCAGTTATTGCAGGAACATCAATAACATACAACCTGATGTAATTCCTTCATTTTATTTCTTGCACCTCTACTATTTGTATAAAATATTTTAAGATTATTTTTCATCTATGCCTTTCACCTTTTCCTTTTCATAATTTCTCTTGTAATTATTTTTTATCTTTACCCAGTGTTAAATGATGAAGGTTGCTCCTAAAATCCACATTATCACAATCTTGATAATTTAAACACCTCAGGTTGCTGGTTCTATAATTCATCCCCCCCCACAAAAACTCATACCACTAATTACTTATAGTTTAAAACCCTGGCCAGTGCCCCCACACCTGCCCTGGACAAGTGAACCCCCATACCTAGCATACATCTCATTTCTGCCATAGAAGAGGTCCCATTGTCCTTACAGTGCTTGTCCAACCAGCAGTTAATGCCATTTTTCCTGGACAAGCATTCATTTCCATCTCCTCTCCTTGGCAAAATGCCACATGTTACAGGGCGCCCACCCTTCTTCCCAATTATGTCTACCGCTGACTTATATCTGCTAATCAGGTCCTCACTCCTACATCTGCCAACATTGTTACCTCCAGCACTGAGACAGTAGGATTGCTCCCATTACCTCTCATGATGCTGTCCAGATGGCTAACAGTATCCTGCTCCCCAGCCCCAGGTAAACACACCCTCTGGCGCCTCTTCCTGTCTCTAAAACAGAGCACCCTGTCAGTAAATTTTACTTGGGAATCCCCGGCAATAACTGGTGTATTTCGATGTATGATTCGTCGTCTCATCGTCGTTCTTGGCCGTTGTTGTGCTGGCCGTTCACTATTCATCCCGGAGCACAGCAAAGTTGTTAGTGGTTTCTAATTCTCCATCCTTCTTCTTGATCTTCAGCTTCGTTCCTTTACTCCTAGGTACTGTCCAGCCTCCTTCGTTGTCCTGAGTATTCAACCAAAAGAGGATTACTGTGAATCTTCCTGTTTTCCTCAGTCAGTCACCATATCTCCTAGTTTCCTACAACTCCTCCTTCACTTGCTGCCACATATGCTCCAAAGAATGGATGGTTTGTTCCCTGTATTAACAGAGAACTTTAAAATCTTTCAGATCCAGCCACAGACATCCAGTTTCTGTGTGATTTCAGTTGTAAACATCGTAAACAAAAGACTGTAGCAAATGTTGTATTAGAGAAAATCTCGAGAGACAGGTTGGATTAACAGTCTCATACAAACAAACTATTAAGACTGTAAAAAAAATGACCTTAAACAAATATTGGAACAGAATAGACTAAAAAAAATACTCTAGACATTATATTCACAAATAATGAAGCTCTTCACAGTTCAGGATATTTATTAGAGGAATCGTTTCGCCTACACAGCAGGCTTCTCCAGTCGAATACAGAGGAGGCAGCAAAAGTAGTAAAGATGTAAAGACGATAATCAGTCCATCACCCTTGAAGACATCTTCAAGAGTGATGGACTGATTACATCGTCTCTGCTGCTTCTGCTGCCTCCTCGTTATTCGACTGAAGAAGCTTACTGTACATTAGTGTCTTTTCCCACATCTTGTCGGTATCACCATGTAATTTGTCAGTGTCTGGTACGGAACATGTACTGTAAGTGTGGATAACAACACAGACCACAACGTAACGAACATTTATATGTACTGAATGAGAACAGGAAAAACACAGCCTTGAGAATGTATTTAAGAAATTCAACTTCTGCAATACATTAACTGAGGTTAAATAAATCATGATCTTAGCGAAGTATGTTTCGGAATAAAGATAACTGTTGCACATATATCTTACTTACCAACTTGTTAATATTGTATATCATTATCATATTCACAACAGTATCTCGGGAGGGTGAGCTCAGTGGGACTAGAAGTATGTTCTAGACACTTTTACATCTAGAAAAAACAAGAGTAGATGTGGGTGAATGGTTCAGAGAACCGACATGTTGATAAATTAGACACAAGTGCAACTGTGTGGCGAAACGTTTCCTCAGTAAAGATACCGAAGAGTTGCACATGTCTAATTTATCAAGGGTAGATGTAAGGTAGAAAAAGGGAGAGATGCTTCCTCTACATTGAACGACTGAGAATCACAGAAGTTCTGAAACGTTTCACACTTTCAACACGTAAAGAAATATTTCTTATTTGGAAAACTCTGAGAAAAACTGAAAGCATCATAAGGAATCTAGAAGAGACAGAGGGAGTATAAGTAGAAAAACAAATTAAATATTTTATTTGTCATATGCGCAATCCAGGATAATAACTATGTCAAGTATCGAACCCTCGCAGTAAGATGTAACCTGCACTGATGACAGTAACAACAATGGGTGAAATACTGAAGTGTCATTATGTGTTGAGTGAGTCAGTAATGTGACTGAGGACTGATAATCCAATTATTTTTTTTTTAGTGACTGAGGACTGATAATCCAATTAATTTTTTTTTAATGACTGAAACTCAAAACTCTACCAATATCTTCAGAATTTCTGACATAGTCCTAAATCCACTGTGAAGAATCCATTGACAGCCTGTCCCTGTACTCTGCCTCACGCAAAAAAAGAAAAGTATATGTACACTAGTCATCCCAGAGTACGTGACTCAAGAAATCGTAATGACACGATTGCAAATAAACCATACCCCCGGCCGGGATTGAACCCGCGGTCATAGAGTCTCAAAACTCCAGCCCGTCGCGTTAGCCACTAGACCAGCTAGCCACAATAAGATTCATCCAACTAGGTATATTTCTACACCATAGGAAGGTTAGCACAGGCACCTCTGTGACCACAAATGCAAGTTTTTACAGACGAATCTCCAGCTAGCGTGGCCGTGACGAACTCTAGCTCAAGTCCCTTCACTGCCGTCAACATGACTCAATATACCTAGTTGGATGAATCTTATTGTGGCTAGCTGGTCTAGTGGCTAACGCGACGGGCTGGAGTTTTGAGACTCTATGACCGCGGGTTCAATCCCGGCCGGGGGTATGGTTCATCCCAGAGTCATTATAAGGCTGTAGTTTAACTCCACAAAGACGTCGGTATAACAATAACAGATGTATAGCTCGATATCACAAACATAATCGTATTATCAAAATCTTTTAACATTTTAAGAAGCAAGATTGATTAACACATGAGAGTTGCACAGCCCAGGACAACGTGGGTTTAGAGCAGGTGTCTCCTGCCTCTCGCAGGATCATCACAGCATGATCCTGGTTATACTGCAATACAAATGCACGTATAATCAAACTGTACTACGGGTGGGGTTAGAACCCGCGATCAGAGAGTCATAAAACTCCAGACCGACGCGCTAGCCACTGGACCAGCTAGCTAGATCAACCAGGCTGTGGTGGATATGTGGGGCAGCGGGCCTCCACCAGCAACAGCCTGGTTAACCAGGCAAGCACCAGACGAGCCTGGCCCATGGCCAGGCTTAGAGAGTAGAGAAGCTCTCGAAACTCTTCAAAGGTATATCAAAGATATACAATATATAATATTCACAGACTACGTAACAGTATTTAACATGTGGGATCAAGGTTTAATAGCACATGAGAGGCGTGAAAAACAAATTACCGGATAACAGTGCGTCCCATTTATGTTTTCCAGTAAATTAACAAAATTAAATGGATGTAATCATAACCATAATATTTAAATGGGTGAACGGGTAAGCCAGTGGAAGGCGTCAGTCAGATGATCAAAAACTTCAACTGTGGGTCATCATGTGACTAAGACCCGCGTCAAAAAACACTTGTCCTGTTAATTGACACACCTTACCTAACCTAACCTAGCAAATTGAGAGCAAAGAATACTGTAGTCAGCCAAGTAGAGCAAAAACAGAGTTTCTGTTGTTCAAGGCTGGACAGATACCTAAAGTCAGTGCCGGATCAGCCGGGCTATGGCTCGTACGTTGGACTGCGTGCGGCCAGCAGCAACAGCCTAGTTGATCAGTCCCTGATCCATCGGGAGGCCTGGTCATGGACCGGGCCGCAGGGACGTTGATCCCCGGAATAACCTCCAGGTAACCTCCAGGTAGGTCTCTTTCTTGTTCTCCTTCATATCAAAATAAGACATGGCGCTGTGTTACCCTTTGCATGAGAGCAGCTGACCCTAGTGGGTTTAGCGCTTAGTTCTGTTTATAATAATAATAATAATAATAATAATAATAACAAGATAGCAGCATCCACTGAGGATTCAGATAATCTCCAAACTGATATAAAGTGTATGATTGTAATAAAGTTGGTAGAATTACCGACAATATGTAAAGTAAAAGGACACAAGTGCAACTAATGTGACATTTATTGTGGCAACGTTTCGCTCTCCAGGAGCTTTATCAAGCCATTACAAACAATACATGGACACAGAGGGTATATAAAGGCTCAGAGTGAGGTGAATACTAGTGAGGTACCATTTCGATGTTCACTAGTGGTAGTAGTAGTAGTAGTAGTAGTAGTGGTAGTGACAAAAGTAATACAATATGGTAGAGCAATTAATTCGTACATGAGTAAAAGGATATAAAAGCTATTACTTGGGTAACATAAAAATAGGTTGGACAAATATAAACTGGAATGAGGCAGCTTGTTTCAGTGTTCACTCTCTGTGCTTTGTGTAGTATAACAGGAGAGACTATGTGATGGCAGGGTTTACTGTTTTCAGGAGGATTCTTGCTAAGACTTCGGAGATGGTGAAGCTGCCGTTGTTTTGTTTAATTGTATTCGAAACAGCGATCAGTGCTGATTCGAGGCACTTGCGTCTGCGGAAATTAGTTTCTTTGATCACTAATTGGGCGTCTCTGAATTTCATGAGATGATTGGTGGAATTTCGGTGTTGTACACAGGCGTTGTTCAGGTTATCGTTCCTACATGCGTAAATGTGTTCATTGAGCTCTTCAGATCATAAATTCTCCACGCATCAACACCACTCCCAGCAAAGTTATAATTCTTCCCAACAGTCAGGTTGCACTGAACGTCTCAAAAGCACTTTCACAAGCTAACACCAGAGTCGCCATCGCTTCTAGCACTTCAATAAAGGATATAACCAGGACAAAATCCAAGCACCACGAACCAGTCAATGCAGGAGTTTACACTATACCCTGTGGAGGCTGTGACAAGATTTACGTATGTGAAACAGCCAGAAACCTCGACACCCGCCTCAATGAACACATTTACGCATGTAGGAACGATAACCTGAACAACGCCTGTGTACAACACCGAAATTCCACCAATCATCTCATGAAATTCAGAGACGCCCAATTAGTGATCAAAGAAACTAATTTCCGCAGACGCAAGTGCCTCGAATCAGCACTGATCGCTGTTTCGAATACAATTAAACAAAACAACGGCAGCTTCACCATCTCCGAAGTCTTAGCAAGAATCCTCCTGAAAACAGTAAACCCTGCCATCACATAGTCTCTCCTGTTATACTACACAAAGCACAGAGAGTGAACACTGAAACAAGCTGCCTCATTCCAGTTTATATTTGTCCAACCTATTTTTATGTTACCCAAGTAATAGCTTTTATATCCTTTTACTCATGTACGAATTAATTGCTCTACCATATTGTATTACTTTTGTCACTACCACTACTACTACTACTACTACTACTACCACTAGTGAACATCGAAATGGTACCTCACTAGTATTCACCTCACTCTGAGCCTTTATATACCCTCTGTGTCCATGTATTGTTTGTAATGGCTTGATAAAGCTCCTGGAGAGCGAAACGTTGCCACAATAAATGTCACATTAGTTGCACTTGTGTCCTTTTACTTTACAAAGTGTATGATATTCAACGAAGAAAATTTTCAGTTATCCGCTACGACAAAAGCGAAGAATTAAAAACTGGAACAAACAGAAATCACTCACTAAGACGGAAGAAATGTCAGGGACTCAGACGTGAAAATCCCACAGGATCTCATTGATGGATCACAAGAGTGTTGCTGTCATAGGCACAAGGAAAATGATAGAGTGGCAAACTAGAAGCCTCAGAACAAGAGATGTCAGGCCAGTCTGGAACATTGCTGCACACTGGTAGCCAGTTTTAAGGCAGGTGAAGGTAGAGAGCATCTTCATGTCCCATATAAATTCATTGAAGCACCTGAAGTACTAGGCACATCTTAAGTCCTTTGGAAGATAAGAATGCTACACAAACATAGGAGGATGAAACTTATGACGACGTTTCGGTCCAACTTGGATCATTAACTAGACAAGAATGATCCATCTTACTGTATTCTTGGAAAATTCTGGAGTGATCGGTCCCAAACATGTACAACGAAATTACGTAACATGTTAGCTTGAGCCTCAGCTGACGTTGCAAAATACCACCATTAGTACACTGTAAGATAACAGTAAATGCAAGGGGCCCAGGACTCTTCAATACTCTTCATGCATAAACATAATTTCCAATAGACTCCAGGATTTCTTCAAGAGGAACTTCTTAAGCTGCTCAAGTCTCTTCGTGATCAACCAGACTGTAGTGTAGGGGACCCCAGACTCTTCAACTCATCCACCCCAACCATTTATTATATGAAAATAATTATTATTAAAAATGACTGTATAAAAAATAGGTAATATATAAATTATGAAAAATATGAGTTTCGACATAGATTTTTTTACTGAAACTGTTGATATTAATGACATGAATCAAGAGTCTAGGAGGGGGTCACTGGGGGCGGTGACCCCCCTTGTTTTCAGGTAGTAACTGCCACACCAGTTGGGATAACTACCTGAAGGGTGTTCGGGGTGTCAGCCAGTCCCAGGTCTTCCGGTGGATGACCTGATCAACCAGGCTGTTGGTCCCTGACTTCAGGAACTTGTCACGTTCTCTCCTGAAGCGGCTTGCGAGCCGCTAGCACCAAATTCTGGTTGTTGAGGACGTCAACCAGGAGGTCAGGTCTAGAACTTCACCATGGTGAGCGGTGACTCTCAGAACACTCCAGGTAAGAAATGGTCTGGTGATACTGACAAGATGTGGAAAAAGACACGTACAGTTCAGATTTATTATAGGAGACGTTTCGCCACTAGTGGTTTCTTCAGTCCTAATGCAGAGATATTGATTGATCCGTCAGTAACTACTTCCTGACACGGCTCTTAATCCTAAGAGGATCTCGAATAGATGTCAATATAATTCAGTTCTTTTGTGGTTATCACGGTCTTTCTGTAGTACCTGTGTTCCACTGCAAAATGAACATTAAAATGGTATAAAATACCGACAGATTGTTAGGTAAGACACATATGCAACATGAAAGTTAAGACACATGTGCAACATCTGGATATCTTTATTGTAGACGTTTCGCCATCCAGTGGCTTTATCAATGCAGATTCTAGGACATAATAGGAAGACAGTAGAACTATATACAAAAGATGAGGTAATCAGTCCCTCGGCCTTGGAGTTAGTGTTCACAGCATCGTGGTGGAGGAGAATATGGAGCAAAGACAAGAAGACTGGCGGTTATATAGGCGTCAGGGGATAGGGACGGGCAGCAGACGAGAGCAAAGTCACTGGTAGGCGGGATTCCCCAATGGAAGTAGGTCCTTCCCAAAGAGATGGGTTAGTTGCAGCAGCCTTCTTCACGGCTGCTGCAACTAACCTGCTGCATAAGTGTCTCAATCTTCAACTTGTCGGTTTTTCAAACCATTCATCACAACTGTCAGACACTGCAGCATCATGGGATCTTGTTACAAAGAATTCTTCAACACTTGTTCAACCTTTGGACGAAGACCTACTTCGACTAGTGGATGGTACCACTATGACCCCGCCTCGCCTGCTTCACCTCACCTCACTACAGTATATAAGCCACGTCTACGGCCCTATGCTGTACATTCTACAAGATTGATGGACTGAACACATCGACTCCAGGCTGAGGGACTGATTACCTCATACTCCTCCTCTCCTTACGCCTTCCTCTTTGTATTGGACTGATGAAGCCACTGTGTGGCGAAACGTTTCCTGAATAAAGATTCCCATATGCTGCATAAGTGTCTCAATCTTCAACTTGTCGGTTTTTCAAACCATTCATCACTTCTTGAGATAAATCCAAGTAATCTGTTGGCCTTGTTGCGCACACTAAGGCACTGCTGTCTTGGCAGTGCCTTAGTGTGCCCAAGTCTTTTTCACATTCTGTATGACCAAGCTCTACTTCACCTAGATTATAGCTTCGAGGGTTATTTTCGTTACCAAGGAGCAGTACCTTACACTTATCCACATTGAACTTCATCTGCCATTTTTCAGATCAAGACATTAATTTGTCCAAATCCTCCTATAGTTCATTGCTATCCTCCTCAGAATGAATCATACGGCCTATACTTGTATCAGCAAATTTGCTCATGTCACTCGTAATCCCTTCATCAAGGTCATTAATGTAAATTATGAACAAGAGAGGGCCTAAAACTGATCCTTGTGGAACGCCACTAGTGACTAATCCCCATTCAGATTTCACTCCATTAATGGTAACTCTCTGCTTTCTATTGGTAAGCCATGCCTCTATCCATGCTAGCACTTTACCTCCTGTACCATGAGCTGCCACTTTTCTTAAGAGTATCTTGTGAGGTACTCTATCGAAGGCTTTACTAAAATCCAAATAAACAATATCATATTCTTTGTCACAGATTTTCGCTTAGCAGATTACGATGGGCTTAAAGAACACTTATCATCTGTTGACTGGGGTAACGAAGAGAGCTATCAATATGACAGTTTTCTGAACACTATACATGCTGCTCAAAGAGCGTTTATCCCATATAAAGAAATTAGATCAAATAGAAATGACCCAAAATGGATGAATAATAGGCTCAAATATCTACTAGGGCATAAGAAAGGAATTTATAGGCGTATCAAAAGAGGTGAGGGTCATCTTATGAATCAGTATATTGACATTAAGAGGGACATTAAAAAGGGGATAAGAAAAGCTAAAAGGGACTATGAAATTAAAGTTGCTAGGGATTCTAAAACTAACCCAAAAAGTTTTTTCCAGGTCTATAGAACAAAAGTTAGAGATAAGATAGGTCCCCTTAAAAATAACTATGGGCACCTTACTGACAATGAGAATGAAATGTGCTTGATTTTAAATAATTATTTTCTCTCAGTTTTTACACAGGAAGACACTAACAATATTCCAGTAATTAATTTTTACAGTGGGCTAGAAGAAGATAAATTATGTAACATCACAGTCACTAGTGAGATGGTTGTGAGGCAGATAGACAGACTGAAGCAAAATAAGTCGCCGGTCCTGATGAGGTTTTTTCAAGGGTTCTTAAGGAATGCAAAATGGAACTCTGTGAACCATTAACTAATATTTTTAATTTATCTCTTCAAACAGGTGTAGTGTCTGATATGTGGAAGATGGCTAATGTAACTCCATATTTTTAAAACAGGGGACAAGTCGTTACCGTCAAATTACCGCCCAATAAGCCTGACCTCAATTGTAGGCAAATTACTAGAGTCAATTATAGCTGAGATTATAAGAAGCCATCTCGATAAGCATAGCTTGATTAATGATACTCAGCATGGATTCACAAGAGGCCGGTCTTGTCTAACTAATTTATTAACTTTCTTCAGTAAAGCTTTTGAGGCTGTTGACCACAATAAAGAATTTGATATTATTTACTTAGATTTTAGTAAGGCTTTTGATAGAGTTCCGCACCATAGACTGTTAAAGAAAGTGGCAGCCCATGGCATTGGGGGAAAAGTGCTCTCGTGGATCGAGTCATGGCTCACTGACAGGAAGCAGAGAGTGTCCATAAATGGGGTTAAATCCGAGTGGGGATCTGTAACAAGTGGCGTTCCACAGGGATCAGTCTTGGGCCCGTTGTTGTTTATAATATATATCAATGATCTTGATGAGGGAATTACTAGTGATATGAGCAAATTCGCCGATGACACAAAGATAGGTAGGATAATTGATTCAAACGTAGATGTTAGGGAACTTCAGGAGGACTTAAACAAACTCTATTCTTGGTCAGAAAAGTGGCAGATGCAGTTCAATGTAGATAAGTGCAAGGTTCTGAAGCTTGGGAGTGCCCATAACCCTAGTACTTATAAATTAAATGATGTAGAACTTAGCCATACAGATTGCGAAAAGGACTTGGGGGTTATGGTGAGCAGCAACCTTAAACCAAGACAGCAATGCCTAAGCGTACGTAATAAGGCAAATAGATTACTGGGATTTATATCAAGAAGTGTAAGCAACAGAAGTCCAGAGGTCATACTGCAGCTTTATACATCATTAGTAAGGCCTCACCTTGATTATGCAGCTCAGTTCTGGTCTCCGTATTACAAAATGGACATAAATTCGTTAGAAAACATTCAGCGTAGGATGACTAAATTAATACATAGCATCAGAAATCTTCCTTATGAAGAAAGATTGAAGACTCTTAAGTTACATTCACTTGTTAGACGAAGAATGAGGGGAGACCTGATCGAAGTGTATAAGTGGAAGATAGGTATTAATAAAGGGGATATTAATAAGGTCTTGAGGATGTCTCTCCAAGAGAGAACCCGCAGTAATGGATTTAAATTAGATAAGTTTAGATTTAGAAAGGACATAGGAAAGTATTGGTTTGGAAATAGGGTAGTTGATGAGTGGAACAGTCTACCTAGTTGGGTTATTGAGGCTAGGACTTTGGGTAGTTTCAAATCTAGGTTGGATAAGTACATGAGTGGGAAGGGTTGGATTTGAGTGGGACTTTCACATCAGAGCTTATTTCTTGGGTAGCATTGAAAATTGGGTTGGGTAAATGTTTTGTTAGTGGGATGAATTGTAAAGGACCTGCCTAGTATGGGCCAGCAGGCCTCCTGCAGTGTTCCTCCTTTCTTATGTTCTTATGTTCTTAAATGTTCTATTGAAGAACGTCAGTAAATTTGTCAGGCAGAAACGACCTCTTGTGAACCCATGCCGAGATTCATTAATCAAATTATGCTCTTCAAGGTGGCTTCTAATAATGTCAGCTATAATTTATTCTAATAACTTGCCCACTATGGGTGTCAGGCTTATTGGACGGTAATTTGAAGGAATGGACTTATCCTCTGATTTGAATATAGGAACCACATTGATTATTTCCACAACTCTGGCACAACACCAGTAAGGATGGATGCATTAAATTAAACACACTCGTTAATGGCTAAGTTCCATCTTGCATTCCTTAAGTACCCTGGAAAACAATTCGTCGGGCCCCGGGGACTTATTTTACTTCGGTTTGTCTGTTTGATAACCATGTCCCTCGTGACAGTAATATTAGTTAATTTGAATTCATCAGGAACTGAATAATTATTAATTTCTGGAATCTCATTTATGTCAGGAAGGTTTTAAACCCCTCCTCTTCTGATGCGCCCAAAAAATTCCCTTTTCTCC